>JAWNNK010001399.1:0-22902 GCA_035045065.1 Hirtodrosophila trivittata | reverse complement strand
TTTAATTACTAAAATCTATAACAACAAAAAATATTCCCCTAAAAATATAAATTTCATTTTTTTTAATATATGAAATAATATTTAAAATATAATTTTGTATTAAATCTTTAATTTTTAAAAAATTACAAAAAAAAATATAAGTAATTTTAAACAAAAATATTAAATTTAGTAAAAAAAATAAATAATTAATTATAAAAATTAATAACTTATAAAAATTACAAAATTATATAAATTTAAAAAATTATAAAAATTTAAAAAATATTAAAAATAAATAATAATAATTAAATTTTTAAATAAATAAATACAAATTAATAAAACTTTAAATAATTAAATTTAACTATAGAATATAAACCAATAATTAAGAATAATTAACGCTGATTTTATCATTATTAAAAAATCTTTTACGTTTTTTTCGCAATATATGAAATATAAGGTTGTAAGAAAAAATAATTATTTTTTTTACTAAAAACTTTTTAAAAATTTTTAGTATACTTAGTCCAGATTAATAGATAATATATAATATATATAATATAAATATATATATATATATATATATATAAATATTTAATATATTATTATATAGCCTCATGTTGCAACAATGTTGCAACAATGTTGCAGTTAACTCTTCTCCCTCAGAATGCTGCTCGTCCTCGAGCAGGTTTTAAAAGAACTCTGGCTGTACTGTTCTAGCCGGTAAGTTCTTGACCTTCAGTTGATTGTTAGGAATCATATGTTGCACTGTCTCCCTCTTCTGTCGCCGCCAAGTACTCAGTGCGGCGGTGATGATGACTCCCACACAGAATAGAGTGAACAGGGCTATTCTGCTTGTGCTCGAGTGTGTTTCTATTTTTTCTAGTTGATTTGCATTTTTTATATGTAATGCTTGTAGATCTTCTAGAGACAGTATTTTGAGGTGCTCTGCCTCATTAGGGGTTATTTGTATTATCGGGGTTCCAGGTCTCATAATGGTGTTTTCTATGTTGTCAAATTTTTTTATTGTTGATTTCCAACGTATCGTTGAAAAACTCAACTAAGAGGGTACCCGCAACATGTTGTGTACTGCCGTTTCAGCGTAGAGTTCCGTTAAAATTGTTTAATAAAATTATCCCGTTGCTGACTTCCTCAATTTCCGGAATGTGGTCCGCGTTGCTAAAGTTGCACAGCGTTTTCTTTCCCTTAATAACCTAATAAATACAACTATCACTATCTAGGCTAACAACATTTTCATTACTACAGAGTTTTATATTGTTGGAAGTTTTACAATCATTTTTAATACCAAAAATTTGGTTCTTATTTATAAAAAATTCATTAAATTTAACATGGATGAGTTTATTACTCTTAACTATTGGTTTTATTATAACATTTTCGAATATCTCTTCACTAATATTAGGTATTTTAATTATATAAAACATTATTGTCTTATTATGTAATATTGAAATGTCGGAGAAGCCGAGCATTTCTTCAATTGATAATTCTGAAACATTGTTCTTGTAGACTACTTTACTTATGTCTCCTTACTCTGCCGCACTTAACAATAGTGTATTTACAATATTCAGCTTTGCCCAATTAATGAGTCTTATCTGAGTTTGTATGCTAAGAGATAGTTCATTATTGTAGCGAGAGCTTCTCTTAATTGTATTTGTTTTTAATTGTTAATGTTAGTTAAGTTATTTATTCTGTCCCCGAATTGTTTGTTTATGATTATCTGCCTATTACTGTTTGTGGTTAGCCACATCAGTATAATCTGCAGTAAATCATCATAATCGGGATTGCCAGCTATATATTTCCAGGCGGATCCGATCCAGTTAATGGACCTAGTTTGCCTCGTATTAAATGATGTCGTTGTTGTTTTAAAGTTGTATATTGTCTGTGTTATTTCATTCAGTAGGTAGTAGTGGTAGTAGTTAGCCCTGAGTCAAGTGTTGTTTCTATCTGCTCAAGGTTTATCCTGTGCATTACGTTCGTTGTTATTGTTTGTAAGCGTCCCCTTCCTTTGTAATGGTCATAGTCTGAGCGTCAGTATAGTTTGTTAATGTTATCGATGCCAAGACCGATGGTTACAACGTCAGTATTAAGATCCTGTAATATTTTTTAGTTTACGTTACTAAACATGGTTGGTTAACGGGTATGGTCCGATCCTTCTCGATCGGATTTGGAACCCGCAGGCGGATAACACTAGTAAGGATGTATATCTCTTTTTTTCTTTCTTTCGGACTAAATTTCCCTAGGTGTTTTTTCGGACTCTAACATTGAATTGTTATTTTTGAAATTTCTTTTATGAACTACTCGTCCTGATTTCGTTACGATTGTTGTTGGGTGACTTTCTTCCACTATTTCTCTTTTGAATTTTGGTGATAGTTTTGAGCGTAGTCTGTTGTTAATTTTTACATAAATTTCTTGTCCTGGTGTGTAATCTATTATCTTGAGTCTTCTTTGTTGTGGTTTTTCAAGTCTGCTTCTTGTTTTTGTCTGAGTTTTTCAATGTTGTCCTGTCTACTTTTATCGTACTGTTCGGGGTCTTCTTCCAAAAAACACTACCATTGGTCGTTTACCTGTCACTGAATGTATTGAGAAGTTGTATATGTATACTGCCCTGTTTAGTAAATCTTCAAATGTTCAGTGGACTTGTTTTGTTTTTAGACATCTCATAATTTCGGCTAGTGGGGAATGGAACATTTCAATCTGTCCGTTAACTGTACTTTTGGAAGGTGGCGCTTTGAAAATCTGTATTCCTAGTTGATCCTTAAGCATGAATTCGATGGTAGCTGAGTTCAGAGATTTCTCGTTGTCCATTACTACACATTTGGGTACTCCATAATAGAATACTACGTCGTGTAGTGGGTTTTTAACATCTTCTATTGATTTTGATTTTATGATTCTAGCCTGAGCTAATTTGGAAAGTTTGTCTATTGCGATCAAAACTAAAGTTTTTTCGATGGAGAAGATGTCAATGTGTATTGTGTGTCTAGGAAATTCTGGTATTGGTGTTTGTTTGATTTCTGGATAAGTGGGATGCCTATCATATTTTTGTTCTTTACATATCCTGCATTGTTTAATTATAGTCGTAATTTTTTGTTTCATCTTGGGGAAGTAGTATTTTTCTAATTGTTTCTTATTCTCGTCGGCATTTCTATGTGCTCTATTGTGGGTCTCTTGTATTTTCTCGTCTTGTTCTGTTAATCCAGTCAAGTCTAACACTATCTTTTGCGTGTATCTGATTCTGTAGCTGCTGAAATAATCTAGGTAGATACCGTTTATGACCGATGGATTCAAATATTTCTTTAATAATACTAAAAGATCCCTTCAGTGTATGCTAATTGTGATATTATGTGTCTATGGAAGGCCCCTCTTTATGTAAACATATTTGATTATTAAATGCATTGATTGGAACTTCGACACAATAGTTACTTTTGGGTGTTCTAGACAATGCATCGGCTACTACGGCTACTACTCTTTACTGTATTCGTGCAAGTAGGACTTCCATATTCTTATAACGATGCCTCCCTTCCTAACTTGTCCCTCCATACGGATATCCTTTAAATGCCTTAACTGCCCACATTATGGCTAGCATTTCTTTTTAAGCTGTCTCATACCCCTCTTCTGTTTTTGATAGGGTTCTAGAAATGAAGGATATTGGTCTGTCGTTTTGGTATAGCACAGCTCCAAGTGCAAAGTCTGATGCGTCTGTCATGATTCTTTGTTAAAGTCATAATGAAGTTTGACATCGTCTGATATTAATACGTTCTTTAGTTTCCTTAATGCTTCTAAAGCCTCTTCGTTCAGTTGGATTTTGTACTTTGCTGAGGCCACTTTGCATATACGTCCATCTTCTCCTCTTAATAAACTCGTGAGAGGCTTTGCTAATCCTGCATATCCCTTTATGAACCTACGGTAGTAGCTTGATAGTCCGAGGAATGATCTTAATTCCTTTAGTGTGTTGGGGTAAGGGTAATTGGCTAGGGCCCTTACTTTATCCGGGTTTGTTTCTATTCCTTTGTCTGAGATAACGAAATCCAAAAACTCTACCTTCTCTTTAAAGAACTAGCATTTGTCTAGTTGGCATTTCATATTTTCTGCATGAAGGATACTGAAAACTTTCTTCAAGTTTTCTATATGGGATTTCTCTTCCTTATTGAATACGATTATGTCGTCTATATAGATATAACAAATGTTCCCTATATGTTCGCTAAGAATGTCATCGAGGGCTCTTTGGAATATGGCTGGTGCATTTTGAGGCCGAATGGTAGTCTTGTAAATTCGTACTTCCCATTGTTTACTGAGAAAGCTGTCTTCTCAATGTCCTTTTCTTGTAAAAGAATTTGGTGAAACCCACTCTTAAGAAACTGAAAAGAGTTTGTTACTACCTAACTGAGCGAGTACGTTATTTATGTCTGGGATGGGGTATTTGTCTGCTATAGTGACACTGTTCCGTTTTCTATAGTCGATCACCATACGATATTTTCTATTTTTGAGGCATCTAACTGTTTTAAACCGTCATTTCCAAGAATTGCGTTAAATGTCCTTAAAGTGGGTAGTAAGTAGAATTTAAGAATTGTGTTTGGGTCATTGAGTAGATTAGCCTCCTTGTATTGGCTGATGTTTATGTAACCTCCTACGGTGCAAGCTTTAAACTCTTTATTGTTGAACTGAGGATTAGAAACGTGTCTGTGTTGTATGTAGCTTTTGTTTGAATCTGTATCTATTAGTATTTTTAATACATGTCCACTCCTCACTTTGCATTCGAAATACGATAGTGAGGAGTCGCTTACTCTAAAAAATGAAGATACAGGTAGTCGTAATCTCCGGTCTTGTCGCTTTCTTCCGTTCTATCCATGTACTCCTGTAGTGTCTCTTCATAACCATTCTGTTCGTCATATTCTGTCATAGCCTGTTCGTGCTCTGCAATTGTTACGTTTGTTTCGGTGTCTTCGAACTCTGTCTGGTCGTTTTTGTCCGTCTGTATAATAAAATTACTCGATTGGTGCAGGTGGTCTTTTACCAGTATCGAACGGTGGTCTGTTCATGTAGTTTATTCGTCTTGACTGCAGACTTCTGTCAACGTCCATAGGTTCTGTTCGGAGTTGAGGTTTAGGTGCAAATGGTTGGAATGGGGCTTGATTGTTGTGATGTTCATATTGAAAATGATCGTTTGTTTGTCCTTGACGGCCCTGTTGTCGTTTAAAATTGAGATTGTGTTGTGTTTGGAGCTGTCTGGGGGGACGTTCTGACGGTATTTATTGGTGTTAATGTATTGCTGTCCACGAGGTGCTGGTATTGATATATTATTTGGGTTGGTATTCCTGAATACTGTGGTCTGTCCTTTACCTACTGCATGATTGGATCGGAACGTTTGGTTTTCTAGCTTAAGACACAAATGTAGGGCTGATTGTAAGTCACTTGGTTCCCTCATTCCTAGAAAGCGCAAAAGATCTCCTCTGAGTCCGCGAATAAATGTATCTAGGGCTTTGTCCCTGTATAATTTAGTCATTAATTGTTCCGATTCTCTACCTACTTCCATGCAACCAATTTTGTTTAAGATAAGTGAAAGGTGTCTGTAAACGGCTTGATGAAATTCTTCAACTGATTGTTGAGCCCCTTGTATGATCGTAGTCATTTGGTATTCTAATGTACTGAGGTCTCGTTTGTCTGCATAGTGCAGAGTAAGACACTTCGACATGGCTCCCCAATTTAGAGATACATTATAGGATTCTAAGCCCTTTACAATGTCTGGTACCCTTTCTAACTAAACCAAGTTCCTTAGATGCTGTTCTTCTATTACCTGATCTGGTACGTTCGTAAAGTCATTTGCCGTATTCTGCGCTTATTGTATTAAACCTGGTAATTGTTCACCCAGTATTTCCCGAATGGTGGCTACTAATTCTTCCCTATTCGCCATATTTCTTGATAGAGAGCTTGTCTCTGCAAGTGTCTTTGATATTGCAACTGCTGCTGTTCCTCTACTTGTTGTTGTTCACCTTCTATAATTTGTTCCACTATATTTCTGTCTTGGTCAAGGTTAAATATTGGTGGCCTTATTAAATTCTGCTGATTCGCCATTCGATTATATCATATGTTTTACACTTCGAAGCAGTTCACTGTCAATTCACTTTGTTAGGGCAGGTTAGTATTATTTCACAATGTTCAATTTATAATAAAAATTTGTGTGGCTTAACACTTTAATTATGACGTTAGGGATTTTTTTCTTTTTGATTTTAATTTATAAAATTGACTTTGTCTGTATGAAAACCAGTGGCTGGTTTTATCCTTTTATCTTGGAAGGTCCATAGTTTGGAATCGCAAGATTGGATTGAATTATACTGCCTGCTGCAGTTGATTGTTTGTTATATTTCACAATGTTCAATTTATAATAAAAATTTGTGTGGCTTACCACTTTAATTATGACGTTAGGGATTTTTTTTCTTTTTGATTTTAATGTATAAAATTACCTTTGTCTGTATGAAAACCAGTGGCTGGTTTTATCCTTTTATCTTGGAAGGTCCTTAGTTTGGAATCGCAAGATTGGATTGAATTATACTGCCTGCTGCAGTTGATTTGTTTGTTATATTTTTACGTTTTGTTATTCACTAATAATTTATTGAGCTAAAAGCTCTTTTTTCACAAGATATAAACGTAGACAATCGACAATTTCGAATCTTGTCCCTAAGCTAGCTGTGGGACGTTGGCTGCGCTGCCGGCGTTGTCGTCGATCGGAAGCAATCGGCAGCGTTGGAAAGTGTTTATTTGAAACTTCTAAGTCAGCGCGTGGGAGTTGGGGAATGCGGCGTTGTTGATCGTGATCGATATTTGTTTATTCTGACCCTTGGTCAGCAGTTTTCGGCGGATGTCGTATTTCACAATTTATTGTTTTAGGAAGTTTGTTGCCCTTATGCAGAGGCAACGATGTTGCAACAATGTCGCAGTTAACTTATACATATGTCGCAAAACACAGAATCAATAAAAGAAAAATGTAAATAATGTACATGTACATGTACATGTTTTTTCTATGCGTTGTGTTATATATATAAAAAAAAAAAAAAAAATGCGCAAAGACAACGGGATCGTTTGGTTCAGTACGAACAGACGATCTCAAACGACGCATATTTTACCTATGTATATACATACATGTATATATGTGGGTATGTTTATATATACCAACGACACTAAACGACGCATCGCGACGAACGAGAATTTGAAAACGGTTGTACTTGTGCCATATTTCAGTGCGACTTATGATCAAAGATAACTTTATATATTCAAATTATTCGAAAGCATCGTTGGAACATGTTCGAAACAGTTGCAGTTGGCTCTATGTTTCAGACTCATAGACCAAGGAAACCTACACGTGTTCAGAGCTATCGAGCATGTCGGTAGAACATGTTTGAAAAAATGGCAGTTGGCTTTATATTTCAGTGCGACTATTGCAATAAAGGCGAAAGTATAGAAACATATATACATGTATGTATGCATGTATATATATATATATATATATTATATAAATGTATTTATGTACATGTATATACGTGTGTAGATGTGTGTATATTCCCCCTTGTTACACTTAAAAGAGAAACAATAAGCATACATACATTACTAACAATAAGTGTCTAATCAACAGATAAATGACGACCATCGATAGAGTAAATAAAACTATTCCAAATACAAGGAGTCAAGCCAGACACAACACCAGCCTATCCAAAGACAGGGAGACATCTTTAGTAAGACAAGACGACAATATATCAATATCTTCCCCATCAGGATATCCCCCTTCAAATCAAGGCGAGGCATATACTAATCCAGGTGACATCTTCTCCGTATTAAAAATACCGGACGCAATTCGTTTTTTACCAACATACGATGGTAACCCGAAAACATTAAATGAATTTATAACAAATGTCGAAGAAATTCATGCGCTGATTAGTGGAACGAGAAAAACGCCACACCAGTTTGAATTTTGATCACTCACTTAATTTCTTTATATTATTATAAATAATAAATATTGTAAAATTTATTTATGTTATTAACAATATATCTCAGAAAGTAAATAAATATCGAAATTTGCCATTATATCCCAGAAGATACATTCATGTATTTGAATTACAATTTTCTAATAAAGACATTCTTATATATATTCTATTAATTTACCAAGCTACCCACAACGAATATTTAAAACTGAATGGGTTCACACTCGGAGGGGCACACCTTCGTTCGTACCATCGTATCATATGTCATCACTCTGGTCTCTACTCAACACCTGGGGGGAGGAGTTACCATCTCAACACCCCTCGAGATGTAAGCACAGAAGGCACCATGAATCGGTGCACCGGGATTTAGTTAAATAAGCCGACGGACACGAATGATGCGCTGTTAGACAATACGATCGGGAATTACCGTTAAACTAGTGAACGACGAAGAACTAAGAGAGAACTGCGAAGTGGCGAACCGTGGTCGGAAGTTAAATTGAAACGCTGAGACCAGACGGCAGTTTAACAAATAGAAAAGGAGAAAACGAATAAAACATTATTTATATAAAGAGAAATAACCTGAAAGGTTTGTGTTTTTGAATGATAGATCTGAATCGACATCAATATTGAAGTCACATGTTGATAACTCGCGCACATTCATGTCTCATATGTCATATGTCTCAGCAGACATGCCCAGATTTTTGACTGTGTGTACGTCTTTAAGTTGGAACACTTTGGCTCCTCGGCACTGCTTTGAGATCTTCAAATCTTGCATCCTTGACTGGGGCTCATGTCGTCTTACTTCTCCAGTTCACCCTGTTTGCCCAGTTCGTCGGCCAGGCTATCCTCCATGTGCGTCAGCATCGAACAGTCATACATAAAAGCATAAACGTCGATTGATTTCGACTTTCCATGCAGCGTTACTGGGACGATTCTGAAGTATGCTTCTACCTCTTAAGATTGAGGCTTACAATGGCTGTGAAGAGAACTCGTTGCTGGTGCTCTCTGGTACATATGGAGAAGAGTATTGTGCTTCTCGTTGCATCCATTTAAATGGCAGGACCTTTTGATCCAGCATGATCGCTTATGCTTTTTGAGACACTGTGCGCACATTCGATTAGATTGCACTACTTCCCACCTGGATGCTACAGACATACCCTTGAAGCTGCCGCACGTGGCGAGACTGTGCGGACCTTCGTATATAACGCATATGACGCACGGTGTATCCTCGCTTTTTGTTGCTGAATGTGTGTTTAGTGTCCCTCTGCGTGTTCCACCTTTATTAGTTACTGGAGCTTTATTTGGCTTTGATACATGGCATGCGGCATCCGCTTGCTCAAATAACCAATCCGCCAAATGCTGCAAATTTAGACTGCTCACGGATTTGGAATGTATTGCCCAATTCAGCATTATATCCGGTCCAATTTTCTTGATGAGTTCCTGCAACGGCGTCGGGTTATTTAAGTGTGCGTCCAACATACTCGTTTTCAGGGTTGCGCACATATTTTAAACTGCAAATGCAAATTCGATGTGCAGCTTCAGCTTGCCCTTGGGTTAGGGGAGGTTACGCAATTTGTCCATCAGCACCTTTATTATGTGTTCCGGACGCCCGAAGTACATTTTTAGCGTGCGCACAACATCAGGCAGCATGTCTGAAAACGTTAGGCTGTCCCGCACGGTCTCTAACGCCTTCCCTTTAAGGCATTTCTGCATGCGGATCATATTTTCCTCATTGCTGTAGCCGGCGATCCTTGTGCAGTTCTCATAGGAGCCGAGAAATAGTGTCCCCATTAATGATTGGCAAGTCCCTCGGTAGTGATAACCGTGCGGTTTATTGTTGTGGAGTTATGTTCTTAACGTTGTGGGGCACATCCGTATTTTTAGTGCACGCCTGTGGAGTGCTGCATCCGACGTCGTCCTTGTTATGCTGCATGATCGTAGCATGTGACACGTTGTCGGTGTTTACCGATGCTAGTTCAGGAGTGAGGTTATGTACACCTGCCGTAGATGAAGTCCCGTTTTGCAGGTTATGTTGAGGTTTTACACATGTTGCGCACAACCAGGTGCTCGTGGAAACGCTATGTTGCGATCCACTGCATAAGAAAAGATATTGACTTGAACACTTGCAGCATGTGAGCATACTCTCATTGTCCGGTGCGGTACATGAACAGCAACTGTTCGTAGATGCCATAGCAGTTGCGTTACTTACGCAAATGGACTTACTTGTTCAAGAACTTTGTATTTTTGTTGTATTTTCCATGCTGAAGTACGCAGCAACTCTGTCCCGTAGGGAATTGCGTACGTTTCCTCAGAATTGGTTAGCCAATTCTTTGCGTAGGATTTTTAAAGAATTGTTGCTCGCTCGACCAGTTTCTTAGCGACGCAATACCCACTAATAGCGAAACAGATAAAATAAACAATAATGGCACCTTGGCTCTTATTTACTATTTATTAATCGAATCGGTCTATATTCTGGTGTGTACAAGTCGTCACTTTTAAAATCTGTAAGGCTATAACTGTTAGAAAATACAATATTAAAGCACTTAAAATATAATATGAACCCTAGTCTCTTGATATCGAACGAACAACTGAATGCACAAAGCAACGGTTAGTTATCTAATTGTTATATTGCATGTATGTATTGATTCAGCCGCGGCCCCTGTTGGAAATTGGCTGCGCTGATGTTATATTATATTTAGTTGACCTTATAGAAATTTCGGTTACAAATGGATTCAGAATCCACACCAAAAGCCGCATTCTCTACCAAAAACGATCATTACGATTTCGTATGCCATTTGGCCTAAAAATGGCACCCGATAAATTCCAAAGGTGCATGAATAACATACTCCGACCTCTACTCAATATACATTTCTAAGTATACCTATACGACATAATCGTATTTCCACATGTTTTGAGGAACATTTAAGCTCATTACAACTCGTTTTCTATAAACTATCCGAAGCTAATTTAAAATTGCAATTAGACAAGTGCGAGTTCTTACAAAGGGAAGCAAACTTTCTTGGAAATGTAATAACTTCCGGTGGGATTAAACCAAATCCTCTCAAAGTTAAGGTCATAGTCTCATATCTAATCCCAACAATGATAAAAGAAATACGAGCATTCCTTGGAATGACTGACGAACTACGCTAATGTGGCAAAACCAATGACCCAATATTTAAAAAAAAAAAAAGGCTTTAAATAGACATTAAAAATCATGCACATATAGAGTCATTTAATAAACTCAAGGCATTAATAACTAGTGAACCAATTCTGAAACTCCCTGACTTCGAGAAAAAGTTTATATTAACAACAGAAGCTAGCAATGTAGCTCTTGGAGCTGTTCTTTCTCAAAGTTATCATCCAATATCTTTCATTAGCAGAACTCTAAACGAACATGAATTAAATTACAGTGCCATTGAAAAAGGATTACTCGCCATTGTTTGGGCAACTGAAACATTTCGTCAATACCTACTTGAAAGACATTTCCAAATAGCTGGTGACCATCAACCCCTCAGGTGGTTGCCTACCTTTAAAAACCAAGTGCAATATATTAAAAGTAAACTAAATTACTTCGCAGACGCATTTTCCAGAATCAAGCTTGAAGCAAATCATTTCAGCGAAGCTACCCAAAATAGTGAAGTTGAAGACAGTACTGATGTTATTCAATTAACAGAAAAACCAATAAACCTATTCAAAAGACAAGTAGTATTCATTAAATCACTTCAAAACAAGATTGAACAGTCTACTATTTTTGGCAACTCAATAACCACAATCAGTATATAAATAAATGAAAAAAATCGTATGATAAAAACTTCTGGCGATGAAGAAGCCAAATTAAGCAAAATAGAAGCAATACTTTACATATAAATTAAGTTTATCGGTACACATTTTAAGTAAAAAAGAGGTAATTTTATATCCGAATGGTTTCTTACAACTCAACTTACAATATTTGTTCTTAGTGTCAAAAAGCTGTCTCTGCCGCTGGCCTCTGCCGACGTCGCTGGTTGTTGCTGGCGATGTCGCTCGACGTGTCCTATTCCTTCAGCGTTCCCACGATGGTGCCGTCTTCGGAATATGCTGCCTCAGCGCACATGAAGTAAATGATCATGCACTTGGGCCATGGTGACTTTGGCCCATGTGCACTTGTTGTTTTGGTGTTCTCATGTTGGTGTGTTCGCTACCTGATTATTGCATTTGGATTTTAATAATGTTTTTCGTTAACTCCTCCCCCTTTAAATGCGGACGTCCTCGGTCGCGATGTAAAAGCGTTTGATGTTTGTTCCATTTGGTTCAGCTAC
Source organism: Hirtodrosophila trivittata (assembly GCA_035045065.1). Taxonomy (NCBI): domain Eukaryota; kingdom Metazoa; phylum Arthropoda; class Insecta; order Diptera; family Drosophilidae; genus Hirtodrosophila; species Hirtodrosophila trivittata. The sequence continues at coordinate 10,646 of JAWNNK010001399.1, read as the reverse complement.
TGCTTCGATCCCTGGTGTGTTGTTATTGTTTTTCCATTGGGGGATGATGTACCTCCGGGCGACCCAACTACTGATAGCTATTGTGGCTATTATTAGTAGTATGCTCACAAGTGTTATATTCACTCTCTTTGTTGAGTTGTTGGTCTCCTACAGTACGTTCAGTTTTCGTGTCTTATTAATATTAAGTTCCCTCATCACCTTCTCGATGGTCTTCTTAGCATTCATTAGGGGGCGTTGTTTCCGCATAGATTCTGGTACTAATCGAATAGATGTCTCCATTCACGTTGACTGTCGAATTTTCGATTTGTATTACGAACGTTCCCATCATCTCCTTAGTTTCTCCATCTATTTCTACCCATCACCGGTAGTCGCTGAGCAGGATGGTTCCAGGCAGTATCTCTTCATGGTCTGGAACGTGCTGATTATTTACCCACTTGCAATCAGAAGGTTTGTTCTCCAGTTACACAATTGTCATTACTTAAATCTAACAATTAATTTTTTACTTATGATCTTACTACAATAAGCTTCACAATCGCTCTTTAATGCAAAATATTTATGATAACATTTTATAATTTTGTTGTATTTTACCTCAATTATAGCATTTAAGAGTCCCAGAGTTGATTGTGTTTGCCTTAGCCCAGTCTATGGCGTGTACGGTGTTAGTTAAATCGTCTCTAAATATTTGAAGCTGGTATCTTAAAATTGCCAATGATTCATCATTTAGGTTTTCATTTTCTTTTATTATCTTTATAATTTTGCTAGCTAATTTATCCTATTGTTGAGCTTCCTTTTTATTATAACTTGAATGTTATTGTTTTCTAATTATTCGTTTATCGTTTCTATTACTATCTGATGGTCGTCGTGGTCGGGAGGACCCGCTAACCACTTTCAGGCCAACCCTAGTGCATTAATAGACCTCTTATTTACTTTCTTGTGGGGTCTTAACTTCCTTATGTCGTTACCTATTTTCTCTATTTCGTAAGTTATAAAGGGATATACGGACTTCGCAGCGGTATGGCTGTCAACTGTCTCTTTCATTAATTTGTATGCCTCCTCATATTTATTCATGTCGAAAATGTGAATGATTTTAAACGTACCGTTCTGTCACGCAGTAAGTCCTGTCTTTAGTGATATCAGTTGCCTCGTTGAGTAGTCAAGTATTGTAGTCATACCCAGACACACGGGTAGAAATAACCTATGGCGGGATAAAAAATGATTTAAGTTTTAAGCTTGTCTTTGTAGATAGTTTTTCCTGATTGCGTCCTTATAGTCGTTTTCCTGTCTTCCGCTATTATTTCCTTATTGTATTGTAAGGCGGCCCAAAGCCCGACTTAAATTTAGCACAATAGATTATAAGATAGCATAAGAGCGCACGAAGCGCAATAGGTTATAAGATAATATAAGAGCACACGAAGCGCAATAGGTCATAAGATAATATAAAGACAATAGAGAATAAGATAACGTGAGAGCGCACGAAGCGCGATAAAAAGGTAGAGTAGAATAGGGAGTCATGACTCACCACAGGCTCGGGCAATCCCGAAAGCCTGACAGAGGCACAGGCGAGGCTTCGTGGACGAGGCTGGACGGGATATGAGTCATTCGGTCCGGGACCACAAACTGAGCAAGGAACTAACCCCTTAAACAGAGTGACTAAATTGTGCGCGAAAACAGTCTGTCGAGCGACTCTCCAGCCACCGTGACAAAGTGCCAGGATCCTATAACAGCGAAGAAGCAATTCCCGCAACAAGCAACAAGTGAGTCATAGAACATATCAGACGGTCGAATATACCTCGCATACAGTTAGAACAGGTGGGGCATTTATGTTGTAACTGTGCGTATCTTACGCCCGAGTGTACGGCATTCCACGCTCGCCGCACATACACCGTTACGTAACCAAGCTCCTTTCGACCTCTACGCGACCGCTAGAGTCTGAACCATCCAGACAATAACGGCGCGTCAGGCAACCATCTTGATCACTTCCCGCCGAGCAGGGTGTAGGCATTCACCACACTGAAGAGCGACCAACAAAGTAAGACAATAACCCCAATATTTCGGCCTGCGTTTTCGCCAACCGTTCACATATCTACGTGCAGACGAGATTATACCCTGTACGTTGGTAAAGGAACTGACTAGGCTAGAGAATAAGAGTAGGAAATAAGAATAAAGACTGTATAAGAAACCGTAAACCGCAATCTCCGAGTTCTTCCTTTGTCAGCTCCACGCCCTTAGTTCACGGGTAGGGCATCCCTTACAAATATTCTTGTAGAGGAAATCCCTGGCTAGACTGAGCCCGTACCCGTTAGCTAGAATTGCCCCTTAACAAGTGGCGCCCGAGCAGTAGCTCTACCCAAGAACAAAAGGGATCTTAGCCCCGCAAGATCTCCACGCAGCAGGAGTAACCCAAAGGAAAAAAAAACAGGGTAGCGATAGCGCAAGCGCGCTATCAGAAAACGGAATAGGGCAAAAAAAAAAAAACTGAAGCTCAGCGCAAAAGCAGCAGCAGCAACCACGCAAGCGCGGCGCTGCGTACAACACCAAAACTGCAAGCGAGAGGCAGAGCGGGCCAACGAAGCGTACGAACGAACGGCGGAAAGAAAAGAGCACGAACGCTCTGAGTGACGAAGCAGCGAAATCCGTCGCGGCAGCGCAGCAGTAACTTTTACAGTGGTATGAGCATGCACAAATCGGAGTCAAAAAGGAAAATACACTGGGCATGACTAGTTAGTAAATGCGAGCGCTCAAACTTTAATGTGAAAGGCGTTTACGTTAATTAAAGTAAATATAAGTAATTAACCTTCATAATAGTAGTTGATAAAAATTTCTCATAATATTTAAAAATAAATCAATTATTTTTATTACAGGCGTTTACCTTATTTAAAATAAGTAATAATAAAAATTGTAAAGTAGTTTTCCGGGGCAAAGTCAGTCTCGCCCAGGGAACTCCTACCAGAAATAAGGAGTAAGGGTAAGGTGCACCCTTGAATCACCTGGAGTCCAATTCCGCAACCCACCCCGCTACGGTGATCCGGGCCTCCTCTCCATCTCCTGGACGCCAGGGATGAGAGAGCGATCCGGAGTGTCACCAAGGGAAGGAAAGCCGGCCCATCATCTGGCTCCGGGTTGATGAATAGCCGAAGAGCGCCGGGGGGAGGGGCACCCCCTGCACGCTCCTCAGGTCATCATCAACCACGTTACCCGGCAACGGGACAACCAAGGGAGGAAGGGAAGGGTGGTCCGATCTGTGGGAGGGGAGAATCTCAATGGATGCCGGGTTGGGTGCATCTCTGCACATCCACGTTGATCCCCCCGTCTCTGAATCGTACCGAAGCGGCAAAGGAGGAGAAGGGGAAAAGGTGGTCAGGTTTCGGGAACAGACTGGTGATCTCAAGTGGATGCCGGGTTGGGTACATCTCTGCACATCCACCCCGTCTTCGCAGTCAGCATAACTCGGACTCTAGAGCTCGAGTAGGAGGAGGGAGTAAAGGCCCCTAAGCCCCGCAATGACCCAGGAACTAGATGTTTCTTTATGCAGTTTTTTTCTTTATTTATTTCTTAAACACTATATCTCTGTTGTGTACTTAGCATACCCTACCTCTCCCACACCAAACTACTACATTCTGCTCCTTTGAGCTAAACATGATCTCGCTTACCCCGTATGTTCCCCACTCCTCGTGTGTGTGTGAGTGTGTGTGTGCCTCGTGCGTCTTCGCACTCCGTGGGTATGTGTGTGTATGTGCTGTGTGTGCGTGCCTTGGGTTTTTTTTTTTTTTTTTTTACTGGAGCGCCAGTCGGGATGAGGATCTTCTAAAAGATGCGTTAGCCCGTGCTAACAGCATGCACGAGTTGCGAGAAAACATCTCATGCGCATACGTACTAAACTCACCCCCACACCGCACACCACATTCCCCGCGGGATCACCGCAAAGTATTACTTCGCGGGGAAGGGTAGCCTAAATTAGGCATTCATCGCCACACGTCGCTCATTTTCGCATCTTCTCAGATCCCTCTGGATGCATGTTATGAGCTGGTTGATGCACACCTACTTCTCCTTGCTCTCCATCATGAATGCAATCAGTCCCTCTACTGTTGGCACACCGTCCCGTTTATCATCGTATCTGGTGCAGTGATACAACACATGCTCCGGATCTTCAATGCTGCTCGGACATGTTGGGCAATCGGGAACATTCTCGTGCTTGAACCTGTGCAAACACTTTCTGTAACCACCATGGCCTGTCAGGAATTGAGTCAGGTGGACGTTACCTTCCCCTGAACGTCGTCCCAGGCAAGTATCGATGCAGGGAATAAGCCGGAATGTCCACCTTCCTTTGGTTCCTGCTTCCCATCTTGCTTGCCATGCAACCACGGACATTTGCCTCTCCCTCTTCCGAATGGCCTCAAGAGGTACTATGTTCCCCTCTTGAGTGCGAGATTTGTATATCGCCAGCATTTCCGTCGCTTGTATGTCCACTGGGATCATACCTGCCAAAACAAGTGCAGCATCCTCGGAAACTGTTCTGAATCCGGATATTACTCGAAGTGCCGCCAACCTGTACGGCGTCTTCAACTTCTTCGCCAAGCCCTTGTTTTTGGCTACTACTGATGCCCATATTGGTGCAGCATATAGCAGTATTGAGGCTACTACATTCGCCATAAGCAAACGTCTTCCGGGTTTCGGCCCGCCAATGTTTGGAAGCATCTTCGAAAGGGCTCCCTGCATTTTGGACGCCTTCTCGTTGACGTATTTCATATGTGGATGAAAGCTTAATCTGTTGTCTAGCATGACACCAAGATACTTGATAAACGGTTTGGACTTTATCGTTGACTCACCCACTTTTACGCTCATGTAATCTACATGTTTTCTACTGGTTATAAGCACAGCTTCCGTTTTATGGCCTGTTAGCTCGAGCCCAGCTTCCTCCATCCACCTTGCCACGATTTTTATGGAGGCAGTTGCAGCCGCTTCCACCTCTCCGATCTCCTTTGCCACTACCACCAGTGCAAGGTCGTCACCGAAGCCAATGAGCTTACACCCCAGAGGCAGCTCGACTCTTAGGACATCATCGTACATTATATTCCACAGGAGTGGTCCTAGGACCGAATCCTTGTGGAACACCGGCCGTCACCTTATAGTGTTTCAGGCCTCTGGCCGTGTCATACTCCAGCACTCTATCGGAGAGGTAGCTCGATATTGTTCTCAGCAGATAGCTAGGTATACGAATTCTTAGAAGAGCACCTTTTATGCGTGCCCATTTCGCCGAGTTAAAAGCGTTGCGAATGTCTAGCGTCACAACAGCACAATACTCTTTGGTACCCCACCTCCAGCGTACACCTTCAATAGCTCTAGAGGCGATGTCGACCACTGCCTTGTTGGCGTCTACCGTCGATCTGCCTTTTCGGAATCCGTACTGGGAGTCTGATAGCGCTTTCTTCTCCTCAACTACGGCTAACAGCCTGCTGTAGATGATTTTCTCAAGGATCTTGCCAATCGTATCTAGCAGACAGATTGGACGGTATCCTGAGGGTTCTTCTATGGGCTTATTTCCTTTTGGAAGAAGAATAAGACGCTGCTGTTTCCATCGCTTGGGAAAAACTCCATCTTCCAGGCATCTATTAAAGGTGCGTGCAAAAGCCGCTGGTGTAGTGGCCACTGCAAGCTTAAGAGCGCGGTTAGGAACTCCATCCGGACCGGGGGCTTTCCTATCGCCGATCTGCTTGGCTGCTGCAACTACCTCCTCTTCGCTGACTAGATGCCATGGCTCATTGTCTGTGTCGAGGGTTATCTCGTCTGGCTGGGGGTGCTCAGGAAAAAGCGCTGCTACGATATTTCTAAGCAGTTTATGGCAAGTCACTCTAAGCGTCTCCTGACTCCTAAGTGTCTTAGTGACAACCTTGTAGGCCGTACCCCAAGGGTCAATGTCTGCATCTTGACATATACTTCTAAAGCTTTCGGCTTTACTAGCTTTAATCGACTGCTTTAGTCCTCGCTTAGCTACTCTGAAGTCTTCAAGGAGCACACCGAAGTTTGAGCGACCTCGGGGTCTTTGGCAACGTCGTCTTGCTCGCAGGCAGGCTTTCCTGAGTTGGCTTATCTCCTCCGTCCACCAGTAGAAGGGTGCCCCACGTCTACATGGTTTACGGCGAGGCATGGCGGAGTCGCACGCATTTGCCAAGCTCACAGACAGACATTGTGCAATATCATCTGCTGAACCAACCGGACTCCACTCGCTTTGACAAAGAAAGTCTGAGAATACTTCCATATCAAGACAGTTTTCTTTCCACTTGGCGCCGTTGACGGTTATCCGCTGGGCTCTACGCCTTTTCTCGCCAATCACAAAGAAGATCGCCTTATGTTCGCTGGCCGTGAACTCTTCACTAACCTTCCACACAGTTGTTCTGCATAATGAAGGGCTCAGAAAGGTGAGAGCAATAGTAGATCCTCTTCCGGCCTTCCAGTAAGTGAATTCATCACCGACATTCGCTAATCCTAAGTCTATCGCTGAAAATTGTTCCAGCAGACAGGATCCTCCGGCTCTTGTCTCTTTGCTGCCCCATTCTACAGCCCAGGCGTTAAAGTCTCCTGCGATTACTATTGGCGCACGACCACGCGAATCTTTGGTGATGTTTAGCAGCATACGCTTAAACCTTTCCAGGTCCCAGCTTGGCGGAGCCTATCAGCTATAGAACGTTATTCCCAGTAGTTTCGCTCGAACAAATCCCTCAAAGGTAGTATTAACTTCCTGGGGTGGTGTTTTGGTGGACCAGATAGCTGCTTTCTTACAGCTACTGACTGCCCAACCACTTCCTGGGATTGGTTTATATGGCTCGCATAAAAGTATAACGTCGGTATTGAGTTCCCTGACGGTTTGCCTCAAGAGGGACTGTGCCGCATCGCAGTGATTAAGATTCAACTGAATGCACTTCATGATGATTTTTTAGCGAGCGCGCTCCTAAATAGGGGGCACCTCCCACTTCCAGCGACGTGTTTCCACTCCTTCCTTTTGTCCTTGCAGAACATGCATTGTGGTTCCTCCGTGCAAACCTTCGCCAAGTGTCCTTCTTTTCCGCACTTTCTTCACAAGTTTGACCTGTCGTCGTCACTCTTACAATGTCTGGCCATGTGACCGAACTCCAAGCACCGGAAGCATTTTGTGATGCCCACCTTGAGTCTACCAACCTGTAAAGCTTGTTTGGCGCTCTCTGCGGACAGCCTAATAGTGGCAGTTTGGGTTTCGCCATACGCCTTTCGCAAGGTGATGCTATCTGCATCAACATCGGTCAATTTCACCTGCAATTTCAGAGCATCTAAGACATCGTCTATTGTGGTGATCTCGTCCAGATCCTTGCACTGAATAGAAGCCCGGTGGTTGAATAGTGAATTTCAGAGCATCTAAGACATCGTCTATTGTGGTGATCTCGTCCAGATCCTTGCACTGAATAGAAGCCCGGTGGCTTAGCGAGGGTGTGTGTGTGGGTGTTGCGTGTGTTCTGTGTGGGCTGTGTGTAGTTAATTGTTGATTGGATTTTTCGTGTGTCGTTTTATTTTTAATTTTGGAGTTTTGTTCACTTGTCTCTGGATGTGTGTTTATTGTTTTATTAGAGTTTAGTTGGTTTTAGTTTTATTTTATTTAAGTTTTGATCCCTTGTGTCTGTGTGTGTGTTTATTGTTCTATTTGAGTTTAGTTAGTTTTAGTTTTATTTTATTTAAGTTTTGTTCACTTGTCTCTGTGTGTGTGCTTATTGTTCTATCGTTGTTACTACTGTCTTTTATTTTATTTAATATTTCTTTTGCACATGTATACCTTGTCTGCGTTTGTTGTTGCCTTTTGTTTTATTTAATAAATTTTTTTCTATGTCCACTTATGCGTGTGGTTATTGTTTTTAATGTTCACGTGTTCCTTGTTTTCTTTTGCTTTCCAGTTCGCGTCCGATATCTTCCGATGATCTTAATTAAATGCCCGCTCCATTTTTCCTCATTGACCTAATTTTTGAGCTTTCTTAAGCTCTGCTTGCAAGATAAGAGCGCATGCGCAGCCGCTCTTATCTGTGCATGCTCTCTTTGTTCTGTGCATGTGTCAGTTATTCGTATGCGCTTAGCCGCTTACTCTTCGTTGCAATTCGTTTTCTCTCTTTGCTTGCGTCTGTAAATCATTCGAATGCATTTACTGATGTGAAGCTTTTAAGCTCTGTTGAGCTTACAAGCTGTGTTCTGTGGCCAGTGTTGGCACCTTTAGCGGTTTTCCTGCTGCTTCCTCTGTTATGAATACTGCTACTGGGTTTTGTTTTTAAAAGGATTATAATTACGGACTTATTAATTAACAAAATAAATGTATATAATTCAAAACTTAACGTGACTTATAACTATAAAAATGAATATGTCCTACAACTATAAAACAATGTGAATTATTACTATAAAACCAAAAGTAACTGCTATTTTAATTATAGCTAACTAACAACAAAAAAAAATACATAATTCCAGAGCTTGACTTCGTGCCCTTTGTCCTATGTGAGGAGAATGGCTCCTTACATCTCCTCCTCACTTCCCGAGACGTAAGGAGACTGTTACCTTCCGGTTCTTTGTAATTGTTACTCGGAACCGGTTCCGACCGTGCTTCCTGACCACCCTGCCGGTCTACTGTGTGGGGTCGTCCAGCTTCTCTCTGACATATCGTAACAGGGTGGGAGGCACTTTGGACCCTATGGTGTCGCAACTCCATTCGGCCGGAGCGGGTTCCCAGTCTTCCTCCTCCTGAAGGTCTGCCATGAGTGGCTGGTGCTCATAAATGCCCAACAGGGCTTCTGCCATGTCCTCGTCCAAGAGCTCCCCCAGGGCCTCCTTTTCCTCGGGGTTTGTCTCCTCGCCGGTGTCGCCCGGGGGTGTGGTGGGGCGGTACCGGCCGAAGTGCTGGGACCGTCATCCCAGCGGGCCACCTTGGTGGCGGGGCTCTCCGGGTAACGGTAGACCACGTCGTCGAGCTGGAACCATTCGGGCCGAGGTGATGGTGTCCCACAGAGTACGTGGTTCCCCGGCCATGGCAGCGTGGACTGATCGTCCTCGTCCACAGGCTCCTCGGGCTCCTCCGGGTAAGGGTCTTCCCGCCGGTCGGAGCAGGGCGAGTATACCCTGCCATGGAGTGGACTCCTGGGACTGGCGGGCCGGGGCGTGGCAGGCCGCTCCTCTACGCCTTCCGCGTCCTCTGCGCCTTCCTCGTCCTCGGTGCCTTCCTCGTCTTCCGCGCTTCCTTCAGATCGTGGGTTGGAGGCGAGTCCGGAGTCATCGTCGCCGTTTTCCTCGGCGGCCTGGGCGGCAAGTTCGACGGCCAGTTACTTCCACCTCCTCCTGTTGGTGCTCCGGTGGTTGCTGCATGTTGATTCCTCCCTGTTAATCAGACCTGTTATTACTTTCCCCGTCCACTAACATGCCCTCGCCCTATTCAGTTTGGTGTGGTTTACAATGGTTTTATCGTATCTTATCCTATAACTTATGATACTAACAATTATGTTTGAAGGTCCACCAAGATTTTTAACCTTGGTGGTTTATCTTACTTGTCGTAGTGTTGCCGGTTTTCATCTTGTCCGTTGTTTTGAGTCCCCTTCCGGGGGGTGGGGACGTAAAGGCGGCGCACCGCCCTAAGTGGCCCCCATGAACTCATTGGTGGCTTCGTCTATTTCTTGTTCTTCCATCGTCTCGGTGGGGTTGATGTTCTCATCATCGGGGGGCTTGGTCTTTTGGCAGTGGTCTTGTTCGCCTGAGTTTGTGGATAACTCGCTGCCATCGGGGATCCGTTCGTGGTACTCCTTGAGATCCCCGATGCTAGCCGTGCGCCTTTGTGTCCTTGGTGCTTTTTGGAGCCTCACGATGGTAGGCGAGATGAACTTCACCACTTTGTAGGGTCCTTCGTATTTCGGCGCTAGTTTTGCGGCAAAGCCGTCGGCTGCTTTGGACAGGTGGTGTTGTCGCACCAGCACTAAGGCGCCCAGTGTGGGTTTCCACATACGTCTGCGGAGGTCGTAGTGTCGCTTCTGTTCTTGTGTTGCTCGTTGTGTGTTGCCGCGTACCACGCGGTATATTTCTTGTAGCCTTTGGGCCTTGGAAGTTGGGTCGTGTGGGCTCTCCCCTAGCCCTGGCGTTACTTCTTCGTATAGTGCGCCGGGTAATCGGGGTTCTCTCCCGTATACCAGGAACGCTGGGCTGAACCCCGTGGTGTCGGATGGGCTGCTGTTCACGGCCAAGCTTAACTCGGGCAATAGTTCGTCCCAGGTACTCTGTTCTCCGTCTGATATACTGCGCGATCATCGTCTTTAACGTTCTGTTTGCTCTTTCAGTGGGGTTCTGCTGCGGCAAGTAAGGAGTGGTGTGCTCCAGCACATATGCTTTCAATGCTAACCTCAGGGTAGAAGAATTTCCAATCCAATTGAAATGTGGTAAAGTAATAATGTTACGTAAGCCAAACAAATCAAAAATTGGCTGACTAACTGGAGAATAGAGATCAACATACAACCTAAAACGAGGGTCATGTCCTCCTGTAACGCTAATTGGCACAACTATACCAGAAAACGATACTATAAAATATCTCGGAGTGCACTTACATCATAGACTTTGAAGACCCACATAAAAACGAAGCAGATCAAGGCAAAAATATGAAAATC
>JAWNNK010001392.1:0-110314 GCA_035045065.1 Hirtodrosophila trivittata | reverse complement strand
TGGAGGTCGAGATACACATCTGAAAAAATGTATATCAATAAAATAAATAAAGACATTCTAATGCTTTCAGCTCAATTTTGAGAATCGATACATAACTGCTTGTCACATTGAAAATTATCCTGTTTTTAAAGGTAAACGTCAAACATTTTAACATAGGTGGTGATAAACTCAAGTAATGGCCAAAAATGCGAGCACACACTCAAATTTATATCTTAAAAAATAGCAGATTTTAAAAGGCACTAGCAAAGGGTCTATGTATTCAACAACGGCTCTTCGTCGAAATTTGGACAGTGCGGACAGACTGGGGTCTCCTCATAATTGTATTTATGCAAATATATTCTATACCCTCCATGGCCTGAGAGGAACTGTGTAACGTGGAAGTTTAGATCCCCTCCTCGTCTATTCAGCCACTCGTCTACTCTGGGGATTAGCCTACGCGTCCACCGTCTCTTGGTTGCCGCGTTCCACCTAACTTGCCACCTGCCTATTGCTATCTGCCTCTCCATCCTACGGATCGCCTCACTTTGCTGTGCACCATTGTTGGTCGTCCGCCAGGCGTATAACTGCTGCATTTCCCTAGCCAGAAGATCTATTGGGAGCATACCCGCTAAAACAAGGGCAGCATCGTTAGAGATGGTTGTGAAGCCTGAGATTACCCTAAGCGCACTGAGACGGTATGGTGCAGCTAGGTTCCTGCGACGCTGCTGTCTGGCGTCTAAAGCAGATGCCCATATTGCTGCTGCATATATCAGGACTGAGGCTACTACTCTTGCCATGAGTCGTCTTCCAGCCCGGGGTCCCCCAACGTTGGGCAGCATCAGGGAGAGAGCTGCCTGCATCTTTGATGCCTTCCTACTGACATATTCAATAAGCTGTCTAAAACTAAGCCTGTTATCTATAAGGACTCCTAAGTACCTAATTGAGTCCTTCGACCTAATCCTCACATCCTCCAAATATGTATTGCAGTACCCTGTCGGAGAGATAGTTGGATATCATCCTCGAGAGGTACACTGGTATTCCGATCCGGTCAATAGCTGCTTGAATCCGAGTCCAGCAGACCGAGTTGAACTCGTTGCGAATGTCTAACGTGACAACTGCACAGTACTCCTTATCGCCCCACCTCCATCTAGTTCCCTCAATCGCCTTGGTTGCTATGTGGACTACTGCTTTGATATCATCTACTGTAGAACGCGCTTTTCGGAATTCATATTAGCTTCGAAAAGTGCCTCTCTTTCGTCGGCTAGGTTCACAAACTATCCTCTCCAGCACCTTCCCGGCCGTATCGAGGAGGCAGATTGGCCTGTAGGCGGAAGGGTTTGATTGCTATTGCTAGCTCATAAGAAGTAACGGGTGGAACGCTTTCAAGGATACAAGGATGATACTTCTCTGTGAGGAAGTTGGGGGAATAGGGCATTGACAATAGAGCTGAAGGCGTCTGTGCATGATACCCGAGGCGTGAATAGGCTCCTGATCTTTTTTGTGACTACTTTATATGCGGTGCCCCAAGGATTAGCATCAGCATCGTCACGAGCATTCAGCCTTGCTGCTTTGTAGGGCCCGCTTGGCTATGCGCAGATCGTTGACCGTGAGGTCGAAATCTGGTCGACCTCGAGATCTCTGGGATCGCCTTCTTGCTCTGAGGCAGGCTTTACGCAGCTGACTGATCTCCTCGTTCCACATGTGGCAGGGTGCTCCCTGTCTGGTTTGTGTACGCCTTGGCATTGAAGCATCACATAAACTAACTAATTCTCTGGCAATCTGCTTGGCTATGTCATTGGCAGACGATCTATTTCATTCGCTGACCATTGCCGGGATAATGGCCATCTCACCTCGGAGTAGAACATTCCCGTGCCATTTAGTCATTTTACTACTCTTCTAGAGTTTGAATTTAGATTGCGCTGTCTTTCAGCGCGACGCAGGCAATATATGATTACTGCACATGTGCGGCGAATTGCTAACCAATTGTTTTGCGGGCTAAGTAGAATGTCTAATAAGTCTGTGACTGAAAGGGGTCTCCCAATGCTTAGAATTAGCTCTTCCCGTTCAGTAAATCAAGGACAGACAAAAAATACATGTTCTGCGTCTTTAATAATCTGGGCACAGTATGTGCAAAACGGACAATCCTCATGGCGGAACCTATACAAATATGCTCTAAAGCACCCATGTCCTGTCAGGAATTGCGTCAAGTAAAAGTCAACCTGTCCGTGACTCCTATTCAACCACTGGTGCACATCAGGGATGATGCGCTTTGTCCAAAGGCCGCTAGTTGCCATCCTCCATCTCTGCTGCTGTCAGATCGGCGCAAGCAGATGAAGCAGTATCATGCCGGCGAGAAAAAGCGCTGCACCGTCCGAGACTCTGCGGATGTACATTCGAACGTTCGGTATGTGGCCCTGCATGACTGCCCAAGTGTCTTTGTTGCCATGGCGGTGGCCCAGATCGCTGCTGCAAACATTACTATAGACCTCACTTGGTGCATAAAAAGCCAGCGACTCCGTTGGCGAGGTCCTCCGATATTCGCCATTAGTCTCGAGAGTGCAGTCGTTGCTTTGGCGGTCTTTCCTGCCGAGTGTTTAAGATGTTGTTGGAATGAAAGTCGGTGGTCCAATTTTACGCCAAGATGTAGCAGATACCAGGCAGATATAGTGCAGGCTTCGTGTTGATTGCGCACTCTCCAACAAGAATGGTTGCTAGCTCGACCTTCTTTATGCTGCTGTTTTGTGCGCGGCTAGTGCCAGTTAACCACTTGCTGGACTGTTGCATTAGTTTTTGCCTCCACGTCCTCCACGTCACACTGGATCGACTGCTATCGGGCGTTTACATCATGAAAGAAGTTTAATTCCTACTTTATTTTTAATTTTAGGTTGAGGTTATCAACCTGAACGTTTACAAGCGGGAATTTATTTATTATTTTATACTTTATTAGTTTCTTTACCTATATTAGTAGGTATTTTTTATTTAATAAATAAAACTGGAACTATAAATTTTTATTTAATAAATAATTTTATATTTAATTATGATTTATTATATTTTTGTATAATATGTGCTTTTTTAGTAAAAATACCTATATTTTTAGTTCATTTATGATTACCAAAAGCTCATGTTGAAGCTCCTGTTTCAGGTTCAATAATTTTAGCCGGGATTATATTGAAATTAGGGGGGTATGGAATATTACGAGTTATTTCTTTATTACAATTAATAAATATAAAATATAGATTTATTTGAGTTAGAATTAGATTAGTAGGGGGTGTTTTAGTTAGATTTGTTTGTTTACGACAAACTGATTTAAAGGCATTAATTGCTTATTCTTCAGTAGCTCATATAGGAATTGTATTAGCTGGGTTATTAACTATAAGATATTGAGGTTTATGTGGATCTTATAGTTTAATAATTGCTCATGGTTTATGTTCTTCTGGTTTATTTTGTTTAGCAAATGTTTCTTATGAACGTTTAGGAAGACGAAGTTTATTAATTAATAAGGGTTTATTAAATTTTATACCTACTATGGCTTTATGGTGATTTTTATTAAGTTCAGCTAATATAGCTGCTCCTCCTACTTTAAATTTATTAGGGGAAATTTCATTATTAAATAGAATTGTTTCTTGATCTTGAGTTTCAATAATTATATTATCATTATTGTCATTTTTTAGAGCTGCTTATACTTTATATTTATATTCTTTTAGTCAACACGGAAAAATCTTTTCTGGGGTTTATTCTTTTAGAGGAGGAAAAATTCGTGAATTTTTATTAATAATGTTACATTGATTACCTTTAAATTTATTAATTTTAAAAAGAGATATATGTTTATTATGATTGTATTTAAATAGTTTAAAAAAAATACTAATTTGTGGTGTTAGTGATATGATAAATTCATTTTAGATCGTGAAATATTTATCAATTTGTAGAATTAGATTTGTAAATTTAATTTCTATTAGAATAACATGTTTTTTTTTAAGTTTAAATTTTTTATTAAATGATATAATTTATTTTATTGAATGAGAAGTAGTTTCATTAAATTCGATATCAATTGTTATAACATTTTTATTTGATTGAATAAGATTATTATTTATATCATTTGTTTTAATAATTGCTTCTTTAGTAATTTATTACAGAAAAGAATACATAAGAAGAGATGAAAATATTAATCGTTTTATTATATTAGTTCTTATATTTGTTTTATCAATAATATTATTAATTATTAGACCAAATTTAATTAGAATTTTATTAGGATGAGATGGTTTAGGTTTAGTTTCTTATTGTTTAGTAATTTATTTTCAAAATGTAAAGTCTTATAATGCTGGTATATTAACAGCTTTATCAAATCGAATTGGTGATGTTGCTTTATTATTAGCAATTGCTTGAATATTAAATTATGGAAGATGAAATTATGTATTCTATTTAGAAATTATGCAAAATGATTTTGAAATAATAATAATTGGGTCTTTAGTAATATTAGCAGCTATAACTAAAAGAGCTCAGATTCCTTTTTCTTCTTGATTGCCTGCAGCTATAGCAGCTCCTACTCCTGTTTCTGCTTTAGTTCATTCTTCAACTTTAGTAACTGCTGGGGTTTATTTATTAATTCGATTTAATATTTTATTAGAAAATACTGTATTAGGACAATTATTATTATTATTATCAGGTTTAACTATATTTATAGCTGGATTAGGGGCTAATTTTGAGTTTGACTTAAAGAAGATTATTGCTTTATCAACTTTAAGTCAATTAGGTTTAATAATAAGAATTTTGTCTCTTGGATTTTATAAATTAGCCATATTTCATTTATTAACACATGCTTTATTTAAGGCTTTATTATTCATATGTGCTGGGGCTATTATTCATAATATAAATAATTCTCAAGATATTCGTTTAATAGGGGGTTTAAGAATTCATATACCTTTAACATCTGCTTGTTTTAATGTTTCTAATTTAGCTTTATGTGGTATACCTTTTTTAGCTGGATTTTATTCTAAGGACATAATTTTAGAAGTTGTTATAATTAGAAACATTAATATTTTTACCTTTTTTTTATTCTTTTTTTCAACAGGTTTAACAGTATGTTATTCATTTCGCTTAGTTTATTATTCAATGAGCAGGTACAGTTCATGAGTGACTTACATCAGCTGCTGTTACTAAAATTCGGATTTGAGAATTTATTGGTAAGACAATTCGGTAATCAACTTCTAATAAACGAAATCCATCTGTTGGTAACTCTCTAGTTGGAATTATATATGAACCAAATTCAATGTTATGGAAATCGGAATATTTATAACTTCAGTATCATTGGTGTCCAATTCTTTTTAAAGTTATAGAAGGTTCATTATTTTCATCTAATAAATAAAGAAGACGAAGAGAAGAAAAGGCAATAAATAATAAAATAACTGCAAGTAAAATTGTTAAAATTATTTTAATTAATTGACCTAGTAATAAAATTCGATAAATATATAAAATAAAAAATTATATAAGTATAATAATATAATATAACTAAAACAGTATTTATTACTAAAATTAATAAAGCATGATCATGAAAAAAAATTAAATGTTCTTTTAAAGGTGAGGCTCTATCTTAAAGCCCTAAATTATGTTGACATTAAAAATTAATATATTAGAAAATAATAGAACAGTTACTACCTTATATGCTAGCCCAAAGGGCTGGGACTCGGCCTCGTCGCCAAGGTCCCTTTGACAACGCGCCTCTCTTGGTACGAATGTACTGCAACAGTTGCACAAAGCAGGGTCTGCCACGAGTTCGCTTCACCAGGCGCTGCGCACGTATGCACTCCAGCCGGGCCTTAGCGATATCCGCATTCCACCAGTAGACCGGTTTCCGCCTGTTGCTGCCTGTGTTCCTTCTGGGCATCGATGCGTCACATACGTTGCTGAGCGCTAGGGCAACGTTGTTGGCGAAGGAATCAGCATCCGCGCTGATCACTACTTGGGTGTTAGTGATGGACACCTTCAGGGTTTCCACATCAAGTTTCCACATCTTTTGGGAACATCGTGCGAGGTAAGGTTGTTGCATACGTTACCGTGGCAACCCAAAACATCATTTGGGTTGGCTTTTAGCCGCTTCGCAGTAACTCACTGCGGGAGTTATCCGTTCCTCGTTCGCTCTCGCTCATTGCGGCTTGCGCGGTTGGCTTTTAGCCGCTTCGCAGTAACTTTTTTGAACCCCGGCCGGAAAATTTTCAAAATGTTCAACATCTACTTCTGAAGCTGGATATGAGCGACTCGAGACAGGGTTGACCTAATCACTAAAAACCGCCGTATCCTCTTCTGTCCTTGATTTGTGATCACTGGGACTGTCAGTTAAGATATTCCGTCGGTAAGCAGGATGCAATGCTGGAACGCACTCTTTCTTCCGTAGCTGTGTTTAGCTACTCCCGTGTGCTCTTTAGTCACCTTTTACGACAAGCCGAGCTAGCTGAGGTGGTATTCTTGACCGGCCATCACACGGGAAAGGCCGATCACCTTTATGTGATCGCTGGTCAGTTCGTGATTTCGGCGTTCCGAACCCGCTTTATCATGTCTATGATCGTGACATGGCGTTGTTTTCAGGTATCTCTGTTGGCGATTATGGCAGTGATTAGTCCCCTTGAGGCTAGTCATTCTCGCTATTATTTCTCTTTCTGCACCGAACCTAGTACAGTGGAGTAGTACATGTTCTGCAGTCTCGGCTTCATCCAGGCAACAGGCATTGTGGAGAATCCACGTGATGGAATTTGTGGAGGTTCTGCCTAAAGCACCCATGGCCAGTAAGGAACTGCGTCAGATGGTAATCAAATTCCTTGTGGCCACATGCATCCCATTCTGCCACGTCGGGAATGAGCTGGTGCGTCCATCGTCCATTTCATTCACCTTGGCCGCTACTCTTCCAACAAATACTCGTGAGCATGCGCTCTGCTCACTCCATTCCGCGTCGAAGAGAGGGCTTTAATCTGAAGGTCTATATCTATGCCCGATAGGACCAGAGCCGCATCTTCCGATATTGTCCTGAAACCTCTTATAAGTCTTAGGGCCATTGTCCTGGAGACTACACGAGCCTCTTTGAGATACGACGGTCTTTTGACCACACTTCTCCAGATAGGTATATTTGTCCGAGCACTGACCCTCGTGGAACTCTGGCAGAGACTCGGTAGGTTTTGGGGTTGTCCTCAGTTTCGTAACATAGCACGCGCTCCCTGAAGTAACTACCCACTAACGTGATCAGATTGTCAGAGAAACCCATGTTGCGCATCGCGCTAAGAATGCAGGGCCATTTGGCTGACAAGATAGTCCGTTGGCTCCCTCTGTGAACGATTCTATTCTGCAGAATAGTATGTGCTCAAACAGCTTGCCCACAATGTCTAGAATGCACAGCGGTAGGCACCTGCATTATTTGGATCCCCTTTCCCTTCTGGTAACAATACCAGCCTCTCGTATTTCTAGCGCGTAGGAAAGACGCCCTCCGATAGTCGTTGTTGGAATAAAGCCCTGAAAATTTCGGGTTTGATCATTGCGATTGCTTTGATGACTCGTCCAGGTATTCCATCAAGGCCAGGCGCCTTGCCCGGGTTGATCCTTTTGGCTGCATGCACAATTTCCTACGACGTGACGCAAGGGAAGTCCGTACCAAGAATCCATGTGCCGGTTGCCATAATGTGTCTTGCGGCGGGAACAGTTCCATTACTATGTTCGTCATGACATTACTCCTATCTGAGCCCTTTAACCCCCAGGGGTTATTTCTGGGAGAGCTGCCTGCATATTTGATGCCTTCCTATTGACATACTCAATATGCTGTCTAAAACTAAGCCTGTTATCTATAAGGAATCCTAAGTACCTAATTGAGTCCTTCGACCTAATCGTCGTGTCTCCCACCCGTATGGTAATGAATTCTACTTTCTTCCTACTTGTGATAAGCACCGCCTCTGTCTTATGTCCGGCCAGCTCTAAGCCGGCGTTCTGCATCCTCTCACTAATTATCTTAATGGCTTCATTGGCAGCCGTTTCGCTTCTGCTACTTCTTTGGTCACTACTACTAAGGCCAGGTCTTCTGCGAAGCCGATTAGACTACAGCGCCTTGGTAGCTGTATCTGAGTACTTCGTCATACATTAAGTTCCATAGGAGTGGTCCTAGTACCGACCCCTGTGGAACGCCTGCCGTGACTTTGTAACGTCTGGGGCCATCTCCCGTATCGTATTGCAGTATCCTGTCGGACAGATAGTTGGATATCATCCCCGACAGGTACCCCGGAATTCCGATCCGGTCGATAGCTGCTTGAATGCGAGTCCAGCAGGCCGAGTTGAACGCGTTGCGAATGTCCAACGTGACAACTGCACAGTACTCCTTATCACCCACCTCCATCTAGTTCCCTCAATCGCCTTAGTTGCTACTGCTTTAATAGCATCTACTGTAGAGCGCGATTTTCGGAAACCATATTGAGCTTCGGAAAGTGCCTCTCTTTCCTCTGCCGTCTGGGCCAGGGGCCTTTTTGTCTCCTATGCGTCTGATTGCTATTGCTAGCTCATCAGAAGTAACGGGTGGAACATTCTCAAAGATAGGATGGTAGTTCGCCACTTCTCTGTGAGGACGTTGGGGGAACAGGGCACTGACAATAGTGCTGAGGGCGTCTGGGCATGATACCCGAGACGCGAATTGACTCCTTATATTTTATGTAACTACTTTATATGCCGTGCCCCAGGGGTTGACATCAGCATCGTCACATATTTGACGGAAGCATTCAGCCTTGCTTCTTTTTATGCTGTGTTTTAGAGCCCGCTTGGCTATGCGCAGATCGTTGACCGTGAGGTCGAAATCTGGTCGGCCTCGAGATCTTTGGGATCGCCTTCTTGCTCTGAGGCAGGCTTTCCGGAGCTGACTGATCTCATCGTTCCACCAGTAGCAGGGTGCTCCCCGCCTGCTTTGTGTACGCCTTGGCATTGAAGCATCACATGCGCTTACTAGCTCTCTGGCAAGCTGCTTGGCCATGTCATTGGTAGACGATCTATTCCACTCGCTGTGGCTAAGACTGACTGCGAAACTATGCTCATCCAAAAGATTATCGCTTTGGGCTATCCATTTAGGACCAGTTGTTCTTGGTCGCCCCTGGTTCATTGCTCTTCCACTAGCAATTTCGAGGTGGATTGCCATGTGGTCACTGAAGGTGAAGCTCCACACCGACTCTCCACGACGTATTCCTATAGATTGAGCTGCTGACAAAGGTGAGGTCTAAGATTGATCCTCTCCCAGCCTTGCAATACGTAAGGTGTTTCCCATCGTTGGGCAAGTGCAACGTCAAGTGACGAAAACACCTCCAAGAGACAGGTCCATCTGGCATTTGTAATCCTACTTCCCCATGTCAACCGCCCAGGCGTTGAAGTCGCCGGCTATGATGAGGGAGCTCTACTACGTGCATCTTCCGCGATTTCCTCCAGCATGTTTTGGAATTGGTGCAGTTCCCAGCTTGGTGGTGCGTAGCAGCTGTATACGGTAATCCCGTGTACTTTTGCCCTGACATACCCCGCGCGGCTAGTAGTAGTAGTAGTGGGAGAGTGAGCGAACTTCCACCTGGACGCTCAGGGTTTCTCCCAGGAGCGTACGAAACGCTGATGTCCCCTCTCCTGACTGGTTTAGCTGGAGCAGGAGCTCCCCTTTTTGGGTTCTCCTAACTCTGGCTACCGCCTGCCCTAAGCCCTTAAGCTTTTCGTCTGCCTTGACTTTCCTCAGGATCTCTGAGAAGCTCTCCTTGCTTTTCGCCATTATAACAATCGCGTCCGGCCGAGTCTTCTCAGAGAGCACCCTCTGGCTCTTCTCCCGGATGTTTTTCCCCTTTTTTCCCACCTTCTTCCAGGCATTATCCGCCTGATTCGGGGGTGGGTGAGGTGTGGATGGTAGGCCGACAGAGGCCTGCGTGTCCGGCGGACCCTTGCAGCGCTTCGTTTGCGGAGTCCGCGCCCCTACATCCTGCTTCATCTTGGGATCAGCCACTGTTCTGAACAGTGGTGAAGTCTGTGACGCCTGGTGCGCCTTCACAGTGGCCTTGGCGCTGTCGTCGTGTAGCTGAATAGCTACTAACTCGTACAGAGCCTTGATGCTTTCGATGCACTCCCGCATGGGAGTGTGGATGGATCGGCGCTTGTACCCGACCTGCATCTCCACTAGTAATGCAATCTGCTTACCTAGATCACACAGAGACGAGCTGCTCTGGGGGATCGTCGGCTGAGTCAGCATTGCTACTGCCGCCTTCTGTGGTAGTGTCTCCTCTACTGGAGACCTAACAATTTTGCCGCTTTTCGTATGTAGTGGGTCCCAACTCGCAAGCCGTTGTCGTAGGCCGTAGTACAGTCGCGACAAGATCCCATGGTTGTCTATGCAAGCACTGAGGCCATGCAAAGGGTTGACACCCGCCCTAATGGGGTCGGGTGTGCAATTCTGGAGCCGCGTTAGTCAGGAGTGTGTCACCTGAGCCTGTACCACCAACTGAATGGTGACTGAACTACGAGCGTTCTTGTCTTCCTAGGTTAAGACTTCCTAGGTTCAAGCGGCACGGATGTGGGTACAGCATTAGCCTAACAGCCATTACAGCCAGATATCACTCCGCTTACTGAAGTGTAAGAATACTGTACCACGTCGGCCCAGGGGTCGTCAATTCATTAAGAGGGCGTCCAGTGGTCAATCCCTGAGACATACTGGGATTTGTCTCAGTCGCCTTCTCGTATTTATTGGATGCCCACGGGTGTGAGGATCCAATCCGGAGGATACCTGGCTAGTTGCCGGAGGTCACGAGCTGCCTTTCCTACTTTAGAGAGGAATCAAGCTGACCATTGCCAGGTTAATGGTAGTGTCATCCGGCCCACCGGGCTCTTCTCCGAGTAGGCATCCCCGTGTCGTTTAGTCGCTTCTTACGACAAGCCATGCCTTACTGTGGTAGTATTCGTAAGACCGCGCACCACACGGGACTGGGTCGCCTTCTCGTGTTTTCTAGGCACTCACGATTGTGGAGTTCCTATCCGGGGGATACCTGGCTTGGTGCCGGAGGTCACGAGCTGCTTTAACTGTCTCGGAAAGGAATCATGCTGACCATTGCCAGGTTAATGGGCATCTCTCCTCCGAGCAGAACATCCCCGTGCTCTTTAATCGCCTTTTACGACAAGCTATGGGCTGCTGTGGTGGTATCCGGCAGACCGCTCACCACACGGCTGCGTGTGTGTGTGTGTATGTATGTGTCTGTGGTGGCCGCTGCTGTTGTTGTTGCTCGTGGACGTGTTCTGTGGCTATTACTATTGTTGTTATTATTGTTGTTCCTCAGGTGTGTGTGTGTGTGTGTGTTGCTGTTGTTCAACCTGGGGTGTGTGTGTGAGTGTGTTGCTGTTGTTGTGCCTCGTAAACGTGTTCTGTGGTTGTTGCTATTGTTGTTATTGCTGTTGCGCCTGTGTCGTAGTATGATGTTTTAGGTTTTTGTTTTATTGTTATTGTTTTTATAATTATTATTTATAAATTATTATATAATTTTAATTTGTAATGTTAATTGATTTTTAACGTTTTGTTTTTGTGCCGGTGTTGCCCTCGTTGTCCCAGTCCATGTGAAACACTCCATGTTAATTGCCGACTACGTCCGTTCCGTTTCGATGCTCTCGTTAGACTTCCATTTTCTATTTTTTTGTAATTAGCATAGCGACCTAATTCTAATACGTTTCTTATGCTGGGCTTATTGCTGTATACATAGATAAGAGCGCATGCTCCTTTGTTGTTGTAGCGCGCATGTGTAAGCTGCTCTTTTCGTTCGTTTGCTCATTGTTCGTAGTGTGCGTGTATAAGTCAATGTTAACGTTAGTCTCTTTCTCTTCCTGTTGTTGTTGAACAGTAAGCGCGCATGCATAAGCTTATTTTGCATTTACTCTCGATCTCTCACTGTTGTTGTTGAACAGTGAGCGCGTATGCATAAGTTTATATTGGTTGAACTTTTAAGCTGAGCTTTTCTGTATACGTGGGCAGCCGTTGCTTATCTGCGTTCGAAGCGTCATAGTGTTGGCCTCTAAAGTGGGTTTCCCGCTGCTTGTCCTGAAGCTGGTATCTTGTTTTAAGCTAACTATACCAGCTTAATAAAAAATAATAATTCTAAAATGCCGGTTCCATGCCTCTTGTCGTCTTAAGTTTGATTAAATTTTAATAAAATGAAAGTACAAAACTTGTTATAAAGTTCTTATCTTACGCTATGGTGTTCGGTTACAATTAAATGTTCACCCATGAGTTGTTAAAGTTCTTTATTGCTGAACAGGTTCGATACTTAATAAATATAATTAAAAAAAAAACAACATTTATCGGCTGCTTTTTGTATGTAATGTAGTATGACGCTATTCATTCCATTCAGTTCTTTTTCTTCTCACATAAACAGATTTATTTTGGCAACACACTTATTTCTGATTTGACATTTAATGTAAACGAAAAACAGCTGATTGAAACCGAATACAGGTAGTTTTAGGCAGACTGATGGTAACATGTCCCTTATTATTTTTTTTATTTATTCATTTTTTAAGTGTTGAATCTGTACAGTGGTATGGTACTTTAACAACACATGGATGTAAATATGATTGTGACCGAACCTCATAGCGTAGTATGAGGGCTTTAATATGTCGCTTAGAGAATTGAATTATTGTATTTTATTTTACCATCATGCCTGAAGATATGCAACGGGTTTTACCGGCGAATAATTGAAAGCTAGCTTCCTTGTTGTTGCCAGCAAAAGCTCGGAATTGGCAATGTGCGCCGAGCCCAAGGACCGTAACAATACTAAAATGTTGGTTGCATGGCAGACATCCATAGGAAAAGAAGCATAACGATGAATATATTTTTCCTTGCATTTAGGAAAATTGGTTTTTTGAATTTTTTATTGGATTCATTTTAAGCATATTATCTCCCTCTATTAGGGTTAATAAAACGAATGCATCACGAATGCGTCACAAACAAAATTTTAAATGGAAAAATCTAAATCTAAGCCTAATTAATTTAATTTCAACTCTGGGATTCCTATAGCTTTGCATAACAAATGTTCAACTGAACTTGTGATCGAGCGGCGTCTCCGTTCAATGCCATAAACTTCTAATCTACCAAAATAATCAAACCATAACCTAATTTAAGATTTTGTTTTTACCTTTTATTTTCGTCTTCTTTTTTTTATTATTCATATTATTTTTATTTCTTATATAGACATACATACCCATGTCTATAGTTTTAGATTTGGTTTTAAGTAACTTATAAGATATGGAAGGATATTCAAAATTAGATGTTACTTCCTCGTTTTAACATAACATTATTTCTTGCTATGACCCCATTTGTGGAATCATGCAACCTTTCAGGAGGGTAGTGTAGTTCCGCCGCCTTCTAGGGATCCTTTTGAAGTTTTATCCGATGTTTTGGAAAAAATAAAGGATCATGGTAGGGTGGTCGGTTGCACAATCTGACACAACAGCAAACAAGCGACTAATCCGTTAATAGCCGAGCCTTCTTCCTTGTCATCTCCTTCCCTCATTCAATAGTACGCTAATTTTTATAAATAATATATATATCAACCGAGCTGCAATGTTAACTGCGGGTTTTTCTTTTTTTTTTTCATCGCTACGCCCAGCCAAAAATGTTATTGCACCATACGCTCTTTAAATAAGAATGTTTTATGCTACATGATCTGACATATTCGCTTACTACGACGATAGCGGGGCGACCTTAAATGTAAATTGACTATATTAAGGTTCTTACACTAATAGCTAATTTACCCTGACACCGGTATGGAGTCATTAGCAAAAAAAGTCGGTACGAGGTCCGTAAGCAGGTATGTACCATACAAACACGTGTCAGTTAAATTCAAGCTTAAGGACCCTGCACGGGTCAGTAAGGTACCTGCGTAGATACTCGCTAAACTATTGAATAAAAATTTGCCATCCCTGGTCAATAATCGATAAATACATCTGATAAATGGAAGCTAAATTTGAATATGGGCACACAGACATGCCCAATTAACTGTTAAATTCCAAGAAAAACGAAAAATGAGCGTACAAAGTTAGTTTAACTGCTGTTATTAATATATTTTAACAAGATTATTAACAATAATTGTCTCTCATTATGTTATTATTATCTGAATTATTGTAATTTGCCATATTTTTCACGAACGGACTGAGTTTTGTTCCTTCAAATTTACATTAATATTAAAATAAAAGCAAAAAACAGCTGATTTCATCACTATAAGGACTTTTTAAGCTGTGTGAGCATGTGCGCCATTAAGCTTATGACATTTGCTTAACGGCCTCAGTGCAAATTGGTTATAAGGCCCTTATAAGGTCATTAGCAAATAAAAGCCAGTTCCGGTTAGTATATCAGGTCTGTTATTTAATATTCAGGTTATTAAGCCCAAGACCGGCAAAGCACAAAAAAAATGTGCGAAGTCCTACTGTCACATCCACTACAGAATTACCTGAATCGTTGTCAATTCAGGCCTAATTAATAGTAAAAAATTAATTAAATACACATCAAATTTAATCATGAGTGAAAAGTAGTTTAACTTTACCATTGACAAATGATGCCAACTTAAAGAACTTTTAGTTGCCTGCAAAATCCTGCTAAATCAGGCCAAAACTGAAAAGAAGAATCAATTCACTGTCATTTAAATAATGAAATTATTATACCTTATTAATAATAAAATCAATACCATTTGTGTTAAAACGCTTTTATTGAAAGCATGGATTCCTTCTCTGTCCGTAATATATTTTCAAAACAAAATGCATCAATATTTTTCAATACTTTGAAGTCTTTCGGGAATGAAAGATAAATAAAGTACAATTTAATTAGTAAATAGTATGAATAACAATAATATCACATATCATACATCTTTCTCAGCTGATGAATCAGATCGCAAATAAGATTAATGCAGTCAAGGGGTATTTTTGTCTCTTGTACCAAACATCTTATCCTTGATTCGTCTTTTTTTTTCATTTAAGTTTTGAAAGGCAGAGTATATAAACTGATTGCCTTAATTTTGATGATAGTTAAGATGTCACTTTGTCATTATAAATATTCTGTTTCTATGTAAAACACTACGATCAGCCCCAAAGTTCGGTCAGTAACAAATTGAAGATTAAGTACTATCCTTTGTATGCGACTAGGCTGACTTTTTCACCGCTTCAGGGCATCTCCGCTTGAGGTTGTTCTGGGGCATTAGTTTATTTTTTTTTTTTTTTTTTTACTTTGCATTATTTATTGGATCTTCTCTTACGAGACTAACAATAATTTTACAAATCTTACAAACTATATTAATTAACAATTACATTTGCAACTGTTAAGAGTCTACTGGTCCCTAAGTATATATCGTTGGGCTGGAAAGTCGTTGCGGCGAAGACGAGATCGGCTAGAAGACCGTGTTAGATATCTTGCAATATGATTTGGATGGGCAGAGAGCTTTATGAGGTACTTTTCTTTTATCTGGACTACGACGTCTCTGACTGGAGGGATGTTCAGGTCTCTATGGATGTATTCGTTCCGTACATACCACGGTGCCCCAGTGATCGTTCTCAGAATTTTTGATTGAGCCCTTTGGATGATGTCAATACTGCTGTGCTAGCATTTCCCAGAGCTGGGAGCCGTAGGTCTAGATCGGTTTTAGGGCGGAGTTGATAGAGAACCTTATAGTCCAGGCTAAGGGGTGATCGTGCGTTGATAAGCCAATGGAGGCTGTTGGCCCTCAGCTTTAGTTGCGTCCTTTTAGCTTCAATGTGCCTGCGCCAGGTGAGGCGTCTGTCAAGGTGTACGCCAAGATACGTTACTTCGTTTGCTTTTGGGATTACAGTATTATATAGTGTAACTGAAGGGCAGTCTTGTTTGTTTAAAGTAAACGTAACATGCTTGCATTTTTGCTCATTAATTTTTATTCGCCAGTCAGATAGCCATTTCTCAACAGTCGCCAGATGTCCAGCAAGTTGTGCTGTTGCTCGCAGTGGGCATTTCGAACGACTTAGTATCGCGGTATCATCAGCAAATGTGGATGTTAACATTTGGCTACTCGTGGGGATGTCCGCTGTATAAAGGATGTATAGCGTAGGACCAAGAACGCTGCCTTGAGGAACTCCAGCTTTTATGATATGCTCAACTGATATGGCAGCGTTGCATCTCACTGAAAATGCTCTGTTGTAAAGGTACGACTCTAGCAGATTGTGTGTGCAACTAGGGAGCATTGTTTTTATTTTATACATCAGTCCATCTAGCCAGGCTCTGTCAAAGGCTTGGGCCACGTCCAGAAATATCGCAGAACAGTACTCCCGATATTCAAATGCAGTACGAATATTAGATGTTATTCGGTTGACCTGCTCGATTGTTCCATGTTTTCCGCGGAAACCAAATTGATGTGCGGGGATTATATTGTGGTTATTCAGATATGGGATAATGTATGTTAGGAGACATTTTTCGAGAAGTTTTGATAAGCATGATAGTAGGCTTATGGGCCTATATGATGCGGGGACCGTGTGATCTTTTCCAGGCTTAGGTATCATTATAATGACAGATTTTTTCCATCTGTCTGGAAAATGGCCAAGTCTGGTTATCGCATTAAACAGTTGGCAGATGGTACAGACTGCGCAGTGAGGTAGTTCAATAATCATCTTCGGGGTTATAAGGTCGCATCCTGGTGACTTTTTCGTTTGGAGTTGTTCTTAAATGATTTTAACAATCTCTTGCGGTCTGAATATAATTGGAGAATATGACAGTTGGTGTTAAAAGTATAATGTCTTTATTTGTATATACCGCTTCATGCGGACTAGTGAACTTTTCGTGTTCACTCGATACAGGCACAAAGAGAACTAAACATAAAACGAACATGCGTACATAGGCAATAATTCTGATGCGTGCAGGCAACTATGTCTTAAGCTACAATTAACAGTTTGTTGCGCGTAGGCAACAAAGCTACAATAGAGTATGCGTTACTGCGTATTATACTTATATATTTCAACACTCCTTCTTAACGCAGATTTCTATTGCATACCCATCATTTGAATAAATTTTTTATGCTTAACTTTACTTAAGTTCTTGGTTAAAACATCTGATATCATATTATCTGTAGAAACATATTCAATATTAATAATATTATTTTTAACCATTTCTCTTACATGATGGTACTTAATATCTATGTGCTTACTACGCGCGTGAAACTTAGCATCCTTTGCTAAATGTTGCGCGCTTTGATTATCGCTATATATCTTGGTTCCAGGTTCTTGACTGAAACCCATTTCATTCATAATTTTTATTATGTACGCAGCCTCCTTAGCTGCTGTTGAAAGTGCCACATATTCGGCTTCTGTGCTGCTTAATGAGACAATGCTCTGTTTTTTGGACTCCCAGGAGAAAGCTGCACCCGCGGTGAAGAACGCCCAACCACTGAAGGACTTCCTATCTGTGCTGTCTCCAGCCCAATCAGCATCAACATAACAGTATATAGGTTTACCGGTCTTCTTGTAGTGTAAACCCAATTCTGTTGCGCCTCTTAGATATCTCAATATCTGCTTAGCACCTACGAGGTGCTCCTGATGTGGATCTGCATTCTGCTGTGCCAGTTTCGTCACCGAATGTAGAATATCTGGCCTTGTGGTGA
The DNA here is from genome assembly GCA_035045065.1 of Hirtodrosophila trivittata. Lineage (NCBI taxonomy): Eukaryota > Metazoa > Arthropoda > Insecta > Diptera > Drosophilidae > Hirtodrosophila > Hirtodrosophila trivittata. The sequence continues at coordinate 92,708 of JAWNNK010001392.1, read as the reverse complement.
TCGCCAAATACATCAACGAACCAATTAAAGATTGATAGCTGACTTGATTCGTTCGCTGACATTCGTTGTTCGAGCATTTAACTTGGTATCCTGCCTCAAGAGGGATTGCATTAGGCTTACAATCTTGCATACCATACTCACGCAGAAGACTCTCAATGTACTGTCTATGACCCACAGTAACGCTGCCAGTTTCACCTTCACGTTCTATTTCCATACCAAGGAAATGTTTGAGCTGACCGCCATCTACAACGTCAAACTCCTTAGATAAGCGTGCCTTCACGCTAAGAAGATTTTCCATCTTCGAACTTGCTACTATGAGATCATCCACATAGACTACTATGATGTCGATATTTTCGCCGTCCTGACATGTGTACAAACATGGTTCACTGGGGCATGGAACAAAGCCAATTTTTTTTAAAACCATGTCCAGTTTCTCGTTCCATTCCCGACCACTTTGTTTCAGGCCGTACAGTGACTTGTTTAGCTTAAGTACTTGGCGTGAAGATTCTTCATTGACAAATCCCTCTGGTTGTCGCATGTACACTTCATCTTGTAGCTCACTGTTGAGATAAGCAGAAGAAACATCAACCTGGTGCATATACATACCCTTTTCCACTGCTAAAGCAATCACCAATCTGATTGTCGAATATCTGGCCACAGGTGAAAATGTATCTGTATAGTTCACGCCGTACTGTTGAGCGCAACCTTTGGCTACCAAACGAGACTTGAACCGATGTATGCTGCCATTTTTGTCTCGCTTCACTGCAAACACCCATTTACAGCCAATTGCCTTATGCCCCTTGGGGAGATCAACCAACGTCCATGTTTTGTTGATTTGAAGACTGTTCATCTCCTTCTGCATCGACGCTTTCCACTCATCTGCGTGAAGACTACTTAAAGCATCATTCACATTTAATGGCACAGCAATGTCATCAGTTGTCATGACATTCAGAGTGTTGTATTGTTTGCGTGGGCGTCCAGGCTTTCCAGTGTGCAATATTTTCGGTCGTCCAGGACCCCTTTTGCTATTTGTAGCACTTGACTCGACTTCGTTTTCTCCTTCTGCAGACTGATAGGACTCTTCCACATCTTCTGCGGCGTCCACTTGTATGTTTTCTTCTTGATGACTCTCTGCATCTGCATCTACTTCGGCTATCAGTACAATATCAACATTGTCGTTGCAAAACGAATCCTTTCGTTTTATGCCATCATCAGTAAAATCCTCTTCGAGGAATATTACGTCGCGTGCCTCAGTTATTCTTCGTGTGCTTGGATTAAACAGCCTATACGCCTTGGCTGTTTCTGAATAACCAACCATTACTCGCTCTTCCCCCTTTGGTAAGAACTTCTTGCTGTGTGTTTTGTTAAGCACGATGGCCCTTGTGCCGAAGACTCTTATATGACCAACTGATGGTTTCTTGCCAGACCATGCCTCAAGCGGTGTCATATCTTCTAATGTCGATGTCTCAGAGCGATTTCGGAGATATGCTGAAGTCTTTATAGCCTCTGCCCAGAAATCCTCCTTCAAACCAGCATGTAGGATCATGCTCCGTGCCATCTCGACTAACGTTCGATTCGCACGCTCTGCCACACCGTTTTGTTGAGGTGTATGGGGTACAGTCAACTGCCTTTTTATGCCGTTGCTCACTAAATATTTTTCGAATTTTTCACTCCAATATTCACGCCCATTATCACTTCGGAGACACTTAATCCTTTTTCCAGTTTGTGTTTCTGCAAGTGTCTTATATTCTTTGAACCTGTCGAATATTTCATCACGTGTTTTCAAGAAACATACATACACATATCGTGATTTGTCATCAATAAAAGTAGCAAAATATCGCGCGCCACCAACTGAGCTTGTATTTATCGGGCCACATATATCTGTATGTATTAATCCCAACACATCATTGATGCGATTCTCAGATTTCTTTGCGAAACTCTTCACTTTTATTTTGCACTTTGCACATATTTCACATACATGGTTTTTCATATCAGAACACTTTGCCAATTTTAATCCGTGCACCAGCTGATTTTCAATCATTTTATTTAGGCTACCAAAATTTAAATGCCCAAGCCTATTGTGCCACTTCATCATTTCTGATATGTTTGCCTTCGCGACAAAGCACTGTTCCTTTTTTGCTTCGAACAAATACAAACTTTCTTTCACTGTCGCCGTCAAAAGTACATCGCCTTCACGATTCTCAATGTGAGCATTATTCTTCACAAATTTCACATTATATCCATTCTGCACAACTTTTGACACAGATATGAAGTTACACTGAAGATCTCGAACGAATAGTGTATCAGTCAAGTCGATTGTGATATTTTTGTTTATCAAACGCACAGTTCCCCGACCATAAGCCTCTATGTAATTATTTCCAGCTAAAATAATTTTCTGTTTGTGTTCTCTCAAATTAATAAAGCTTGATCGGTCGGTACACAAGTGTGTTGTGGCGCCACTGTCCAGACACCAAACGTTTTTCTCAAAACCACCCCTTGTTTTGCTTGTAGCTGCAAACACTGCGTACGACTTTTTACTCTCTTTTTCGCTCTCATTGCTGCTCTCCGCTTTGTTTGAATTGTCTCTAGCGCGACAATTTACAGCTATATGACCATGACGTCCACACGTCCAGCAGCCTTTTTTCTTTGTCTTTTTGTCTTGCGATCCTCCTTTTTCGCTTTTACCGTTGCTTCCTTGGTTCCATTTACCAACTGTTGCGAACATTTTCTGCTCTCCCTTTTGCTCTATGTCTGTTGTGCGCCTTTCACTCTCTTCGAGTAATTTGATTTTTAGCGCACTTAACGTTGGCAATGCATCTCGCGTTTCCATAGCAACCACGAAATTGTCGTAGACTTCTGACAAACTTGACAACAGCAATATTGACAGACACTCTTCATTTAAAATAAAGTCTATTTCACTTAATTTTTCGATCAGTTCTGTAAACTTGCTAATATGTTCTGTCATACTATTTACTTCTTCTTGTTTTATGCGAAGTAACTGCTTTAATAAAGTTACACGACGCGCTGGTCCCGTTGGTATATGTATTTCCTTAAGTTTATTCCAGGCAATTGTTGATGTTGCGCAATTCTTAACATGATTAATTTGCGACGGCTTTATGCACAACACGATGCTTGCAAGCGCCTTTTCGTCTTTTTTATCAAAATCTGCTTTCCGTTCAGCACTGTCTGTTTCGTTTTTCACGACACGACCACACACATACTGCCACAATTCTGAATGTATCAGAATACTTTTCATTTGAACGACCCACGCACTATAGTTTTGGTCGTCCAATTTTTCTATCGAGTTCATTATTGAATTCATATTTTCTACGAATTATCTCCAGAATTAACGCACTATTCTGGGCCCATAACCTGTTAAAAGTATAATGTCTTTATTTGTATATACCGCTTCATGCGGACTAGTGAACTTTTCGTGTTCACTCGATACAGGCACAAAGAGAACTAAACATAAAACGAATATGCGTACATAGGCAATAATTCTGATGCGCGCAGGCAACTATGTCTTAAGCTACAATTAACAGTTTGTTGCGCGTAGGCAACAAAGCTACAATAGAGTATGCGTTACTGCGTATTATACTTATATATTTCAACAGTTGGATTTCGTCTGCTAGCTGCGGTAATGTGAATGCGGTGCATTTGTAGATTGTGGTGTTACATTACGTGCTGCCGCAACTAGAACAGATCCCAGATGGTGTACAATATGATCTACATCAGCTTTGTCATTGAGCCTTGGAGTTAGTGCGATGTGAGAGCTTATATATTTTTTGTATTTAATCCAGTCAGTTCTGTATGATGTTAATCTGCATGACTGCTCCTCAAGATCCGGGCGCTGTAGATGATTTAGGAGTACGGGCGAGTGGTCAGATGATAGGTCCGAAAGGGATTCCGCGGAAATCAGATTGCGGGGAATATTATTTGTTATGGCAAAATCAATTAAGTCAGGCAGTTTTTTGGGATCTGTTGGCCAGTAAGTAGTTCTACCCGAGGAAACAAAGTCGAGCTTGTTACTTACAGTAAAGATTGCGTTATACAGTTGCTTTCCTTTTGGGGTCACATGTGATAATAGATGTCGCTTGTAGGTAATTTTTGGCAAAATCATTGCGAAAAACGTGTTTAATACGGTCTCTTATTAAGATTCCAGAACCACCATTTGCTTTTCCATCTGGGTGATTTGTGCCGTAGAAAGAGTAGACCTGTATTTGGAAGTTATACTTGCTTGTGAGGTGTGTTTCCGCAAGTAGCATTACGTCGATTTGCTTATCGTGGAGAAATTGAGTTAGTTCAAGTTTGTGTCGTGAAACGCCGTTGGCGTTCCACAGTGCCATACGTAGGGAAGACATTATTTTGTTTGTTGTGATACAAGTATTTGTATCAAAAGGTTTTGATTGCGCATGAGGTATTGCATAGTCGTGCGCATAAATGTCATGAATTCTTTCATGCTTTCTTGTAGATTGATTACCAGCGATTCAATGTTGCTTTGTGGATGTTGGTGTTTGTGTGTCTGCTCCGCGTAAGCGAAAGGTGGTATAGGAATTGTGAGTGCGGGACAAATCTATCGACAGACACCTCTGCCTCTAGCGGATAATACCAACATTATTGCAGCGCGTTTCATCTTTTTCGCTGTTATTTTCTGGAAACTACGTGGACTGCATTATTCCAACTGTAGCAGAGCCTGAGCGGAATTACATCACTTGTTCGCCTTTTACGACAAGCTATGGGCTGCTGGTAGGCTGAACGTTGGATTGATGCCATCACTTAGCAGCACAAGGTCAAGCTGGCTCATGGCGTTCATCACTGCTCTCCCACGTAGACTAGACGAGCGACTACCCCATTCGATCGCCCAAGCATTAAAGTCGCCGGCTATGATAACTGGGCTTCTCCCGGTCGCATGCTCCACAATCAGTCCCAGCAGCTCCTCGAATTGCTCGTAGCTGTCGCTTGGAGGGGCGTAACAGCTATACAGGTGGACGCCTTTGATTTTTGCAAAGGCGAAGCCACGCTTAGCCGGAGCCTGCAGTTCCTGTACTGAGATTCTGCTACAACATTTAATCGCCGCTTTGCCAGAGGCATCCATTATCATCTCCGAGCTACCACCACCTGAGATGTAGGGTTCACTCAGGAGCATGATATCCGTTTTGTGCTCCACCGCCGTCTGGGCCAGAAGACTCTGAGCGGACGCGCAGTGGTTCACATTCAGCTGGATTATCTGGATGTGGTCCTGCATGATGCTGGGCTCTTACTCATCCTTTTCTGTTTCGCTATCTTGTATGACGGGCAAGCAAAGCAGCCTGTCGCATGGTTCCGATCCTCCGTGTTGGTGCATATAAGGCATCTCGGCGGAGCTATGCATCCTTTGGCTTTGTGCCCACGTTCTCCACAGCGCAGGCAGCAGTCAGAGCGATCTTCTTCCTTGCAGGATGTAGACCTATGCCCAAAGCCTAGGCACCTGAAACACCTTATTGGCCTCTCGTCCTGGGCGATGCGACATCGGGACCATCCCACTGTCACCGAACCCCTTTTGAGGACCTCGATGGCACTGATCGTGTCAAGCGTAATGGTGGCTATCTGCGTACCATCTCGCATTTTCCGCAACCCTCGCACATCTTTAGGGCATATTGATACCCCTTGGAATTGCTCCAACAGGCAACCAACAAGGTCGTCCGCTGTCGTCGCTTCGTCCATTCCTGAGCACGTTAACGTCATCCTCTGGGCCCCTGAGCGGACCGTAGCCATATCGTTGAGAGACTTCTCGATGCCCTCCTTGAATTTGGCCGCGTCATTACTGGCTCTACCCTCTAGCTCGAGTAGCAGTTCTCCCCTTTGAGTCCTCCTAATTCGGCGTACACATTTGCCAAGTTCATGTAGGCTCGGATCTGCTTTGAGCTTGCGCAGCATGTCCGCATATGTTGCCTCTCCCGTTTGTTTAACGATCAGAGCTTCTGGCTTCCTACGTATCCGTTTCGGCTTCGGTGTCCGCCATTCGTTGGTGTTGGCTTTGCCGTTCGTGTTCTTGGATACCTCCGCATAGGAGGCGCTCTTAGGCACTACATGCTCCTTCCTCGCTAATTGATGCCCACTACTGAATGGCTTCGTATTGGCATCTCGCTTGGGCTTCTCCGCTAAGGGGCGCTTCTTCTTCAGCTCTTCTGTTTGTGTCCCGATGCTCTTTGAAGGAGCGTCCCTCGGGTGGCCTTCCTGGAGCTTTAATGCCCTTGAATTAAGCGCCGCGAGCTCGGCTACCGCGCCTTTGGTCTCTCTCGTCACATGGCGCTGCGTCTCAAAGGCCGACAGCAATAGGTTTATTCTGCTGTTCATCTTGTCCAAGATGCTCTTCAGGTCCTCGTCCTGCCATGCCGCGGATAGGTCCAACGGGCGTAGTGGCGATACTGGGGGACTCTTAGCTCCTGCCTTTTGTGACGGCACACACAAACTTGTAGCATTGGATGCTGAAGGGGCCAAGTTTACCACCTCATCAGCATTGCGGTCGCTGGATATCGACGACCGGGGGCCCGCTTGCTCACCCCTCACAGTCGCCGGCACTGGGTTTCCGACTCCCTGCACCGTAACGTCTATCTCCTTATTTTCTTCCATCGTGGGTTTACCAACCCTAAAGGCATTTTTACCCTCCTGCCAGGGGCACCCACCGTGGTGCTGCGTTAAAATAGCCGCCCAATGTGGGTCAGACGCTAACCAGAATGCCGCCCGATCCGGGAACAGACGCATTCTGGATTTCTTAAAATCGCCTTCTCATCTTAGCCAGGACTTTGTCGGCTGACAAGGGACCTGTTACCAGAGACGCCGCGTGGAGGCGATGAGATGCTTGAGTATTGTCGAGTATGGATCGCGCTGGGCTTTACCAAGTTAAAGCCGATCAGACACTTTACCATACCGACTCAACCCCGTCCCCCGTGTGTGTGTGTGTGTGTGTGTGTTTTTTTTTTTTTTTTATTTCGGTTTGCACCCCGGCCGGGAAATCTTCAAAAGATTCAACATCTACAGGAGTAGATTCAACATCTACTCCTGTAGATGGATATGTGCGACTCGAGACCCAACAGGGAATCGCCTAAGCACTAAAACCCTCCGTATGCTCTTCTATCCTTGATTTGCTCACCGGGACTGTCAGTCAAGATATTGCGTCAGTGAGCAGGATGCAGTGCTGGAACGCACTCTTCCTTGTATAGCCGTGTTTAGCTACTCCCGTGGGCTCTTTAGTCGCCTTTTACGACAAGCCGAGCTAGCTGAGGTGGTATTCTTGACCCGCCATCACACGGGTAAGGGCGATCACCCTTATGCGATCGTCGCTCTGTTCGTGGTCTCGTCGTTCCGAACCCGCTTCATCATGTCTATGATCGTGACATGGCATTGTTTCCATATGTCTTTGTCAGCGATCATGGCAGAAATTAGTCCCCTTGAGCTGAGCGGAACACTGGTCATTCTCGCTAGCACTTCTCTCTCTGCAGCGAACCTAGTACAGTGAAGTAGTACATGCTCCGCAGTCTCTGCTTCATCCACGCAAAATAGACATTGTGGGGAGTCCACGTGATGGAATCTGTGGAGGTACTGCCTAAAGCACCCATGGCCAGTAAGGAACTGCGTTAGGTGGTAGTCCAATTCCTTGTGGCCACATGCGTCCCATTCTGCGACGTCGGGAATGAGCTGGTGCGTCCAGCGCCCGTTTGCGGATGTATTCCACCTTGCTCTCCAATCTTCCAGCAAATGTGCACGAGCTTGCGCTTTGCTCAGACCATCCCGCGTCGATGACAGGAGTTTGATCTGCAGGTCAATTGGAGGCATGCTTGATAGCACTAAAGCCGCATCTTCCGAGATAGTCCTGAAACCTCTTATAAGTCTTAGGGCCATTGTTCTGGAGACTACCCGCGCTTCTTTGAGATAGGACTGTGTTGTGGTCACGCTACTCCAAATAGGCGCCGCATAGAGCAGACTAGCATTCGCCACAGACGCTAGTAATTTCCTTGCTGGCATCTTTGGTCCTCCCACGTTGGGCATTAGACGCGCTAATGCTGCAGACGTCAATGCTGCCTTCCTGCCAGCATACCGTGCGTGGTCTCTGAAATTGATCCTATGGTCTATGATAACTCCTAGGTATTTCAGAGATTCCGCAGACTCCACTTGTACACCGTTCACAGAGAGCTGCAAGGTTTCGATTGTTTTCCTGCTGCTTAGTAGCACCGCCTCCGTCTTTTGGGCTGCAATTTCAAGGCCCACTGAGCCCAGCCAGTCGATGGCCGCCCTAATGGTTTCATTGCAGAGAGTTTGCAACTGCATTAGGGTTTTGGCTACGGCTGTTATCGCCACATCGTCAGCGAAACAATGCAGCTCCACACCACTGGGCTTGTTGATGCCCGCGATTCCGTCGTACATCACGTTCCAAAGTATCGGTCCTAGGACTGACCCTTGAGGAACTCCGGCAGAGACTCGATGGCTTTTCGGGTTGTCCTCCGTGTCATACCAGAGCACACGGTCCCTGAAGTAACTCCCCACTAGCGTGATCAGGTACTCAGGGATACCCATGTTGCGCATGGCGCTAAGAATGCAGGGCCATTTGGCTGAGTTGAAGGCATTCTTAACGTCTAGGGTAATTATAGCGCAGTACTCCTTAGCGCCTCCCAGCCATCTGTCTCCGGCAAGCGCGCAATTCGCTATGTTTTTGACTTCGGAGAGCGCGTCGAGTGTGCTCTTACCTTTCCGGAATCCATGCTGGTGACGGGATAGACCGTTGGCTCCCTCTGTGACCGCTTCCATTCTGCAGAAAAGTATGCGCTCGAACAGCTTGCCCACAATGTCTAGGAGGCACAGCGGGCGGTACGCACCTGCACTGTTTTGGTCCCCTTTCCCTTTTGGCAGCAATACCAGCCTCTGGCATTTCCAGCGCGTAGGAAAGACCCCCTCAGATAGGCATTGTTGGAATACGACCCTGAAGATTTCGGGTTTGGCCATCGCAATTGCTTTGGTAACCCCTCCGGGTATTCCATCAAGACCTGGCGCTTTGCTCGGGTTTATTCTTTTGGCGGCCTGCACTATTTCCTCCGACGTGACGCAAGGAAAATTCGCACCAGGGGCTCCATGCGCCGGTTGCCATAGTGTGGCTTGCGGCGGGAACAGTTCAGTTACAATTTTCGCCATTGTCTTAGGGTCCAGAGGAGCACTCCTTCCTGAGCCTTTTAATTTCCTGCATACAATCTTGTACGCTAGTCCCCAGGGGTTACTGTCGACGCTCTCAATGAGCTCCCTGAAGGCTCCTGCTTTAGCATTTGAGATCGCTTTCTGCAGGTCAGCTCGTTTCGCCTTATAGGCATCGAATAACTGCCCGTAGTTGGTGCTTCCTCTAGCTCTCTGCGCGATTCTCCTCCTCCTGAGACACTCTGTCCGTAGGTCTTTCAGGTCTTCACTCCACCAGTATACAGGTGGCTTCTGTTTCCCTGTCCTCTTTCTAGGCATTATTGCGTCGCACGTCGCTTCCAGCATTCTATCTAGTTCGGACGCCATAACTTCAGCTTGTCCAGATGGAGTGGTCAGGCCTTCTATTATATAGTCTAGCATGACTCTGTCCATTTTTCTAGTGTCCCATGCTCGTCCCAATACCTTTTTGCGTTGTCTAGGTATCGCGCTCGTCAGCTGGACCTTGAAAGAGATCAGCGCATGGTCGCTTAGGGTGACGTCTTCCAAGACCTTCCAGTTCGCGTATAACGCTAGGGATCTGCTGACGAACGTGACATCGATAAAGGAGGACCCTCTATCGTTATTAAACGTCGGCTTTTGGCCGTCGTTTAACAGCACTAGATCCAGCAAGCTCATGGCATTAGTCAAAGCGCTTCCTCGATGGTTGGTTACACGGCTTCCCCATTCGGTAGCCCAGGCGTTGAAGTCGCCCGCTACGATCAAGGGGTTACGTCCTCTTGCGTGCTCCACGAGAAGGTCCAACATCTCCTCAAACGTTTCCAGACCGTCACTGGGTGGGGCATAGCAGCTATAAAAGTGCAGACCTCTGACTTTAGCATAGCTGAAGCCACGTTTAAGGGGGGTCAGCACCTCCTGTATGTGGAGGGTCGTACAGCATATTATTGCCGCCTTGCTCGTTGCATCCGTTACCATGCCGGAGTTACCTTGACTCGGGAGGTAGGGTTCGCTGAGGAGCATGACGTCCGTCTTGTGTTCCACTGCGGACTGGGCCAGTAGGCTCTGGGCAGCCGAGCAATGGTTCACGTTAAGCTGGAGGACATTAATGTAGTCCAGCATGATTGCGGGAATTGGTTACACGCTGTAGCTTGGCCTTCTTGTAGGCCGGGCAAGCATAGCCGCCAGTCGGGTGGTTTCGATCATCGTCGCTGTGGCATATGAGGCACTTAGGCGGTGCTACGCAGCCTTTGGCCTTGTGACCCCTTTCGCCGCATCGCAAACAGCAGTCTGATCTATCTTCTTCTTTGCAGGTCGTGGATAGGTGCCCATATCCAAGGCATCTGAAGCACCTAACCGGCCTCTCGTCTCTAGTGATACGGCACCTCGACCAGCCTACGGTCACCGAGCCTTTATTCAGGACTGTGATTGCTTCATTTAGGTTTAGCATCACTGTCGCGGTCTGGGTGCCGTCCCGCATCCTTCTAAGCCCTCGCACATCCTCAGGGCTGATCTCCAAGTCCTTGAACTGGGCGACTAGGCATCGGACGAGTTCCTCTACCGACGTTGCTTCGTCCATTCCGCAGCACTTCAGCGCGATTTTCTGCGCACTTGAGCGCACTGTGGCCAACTCGTTAAGGGACTTCTCGATCCCCTCCCTGAATTTGGCTACGCTCCCACTGGCTTTCTCCTCTATCTCAAGCAGTAACTCTCCTTTCTGTGTTCTGCGGATTTTTCTAACATGCTTTCCTAGCTCCTCCAAGCTCGAATCCGCCTTGAGCTTACGCAGCATGTCCGCGTAGGAGGTTTCTCCTGTCTTCTTGACTATTAATACCTCCGGTTTCTTGCGGAGTTTTTTGGGCTTCGCCTTTCCGGGCTTCACCTTTATCCACTCCGCAGCGGTATTCGAGTTTTTGGCCACGCTGGCGTGTGTGGGCGCTTTAGGGTCACTTTTCACTGAGGACACACCTTTTTTGGTGGGCCCTTTTGAAGGCTTCTTAACTCCAAGTTCAGCCCTTACTGCTGGGTTTCGTGGCTTCTGTTGCACTACCGTTTGGGTTGCAACACTGTTAGAGGAAGGCTCTTTCCTATTGCTGTTTTGGAGTTCCAACGCTCTGCTGTTGAGAGCTGCCAGTTCAGCAATTACCCCCTTCGTCTCCTTGGTGACGTGTCGCTGCGTCTCGAACGCTGATAGGATTAGGCTAATCCTACCGTTCATCCTTACTAGGATGCTGCGCAGGTCTTCATTCTGCCACGCCGTGGTGAGATCCAATGGCCGGAGCGGTGAACCAGGGGGAGTCTTTGCTCCTGATGGTTTTTGCGTCGGCACACTGATCAGGTCAGTCTTCTGGCTTGTAGTATTAGATGCTGAGGAGGCCAAGTTTGCCACCTCGTCAGCACTGCGGTCGCTGGTTATCGACGGCTGGGGGCCCGCTTGCTCACCCCTTACAACCGCCGGCACTGGGTTTCCGACTCCCTGCACCGTAAGCTCCACTCTGTTCGTCCTTTCCATTATAGGTTACTATAACCTGTGCATTTTAGCCCTTCTGCCAGGGGCACACCCATATTTGAGGGATGGTGTAGCTACCCCACTATGCTCCTAGCCGTCCAATATGGAACAGACGCTAACCAGTATGCCGCCCGGTTCGGGAACAGACGCATACTGGGTTTTTGAAGTCCTTGTTATCAGACCCGCCTTCTCATCTTAGCCAGCCTCCCAGTCGGGTGACGAAGGAGCTGTTACCAGAGACGCCGCGTGGAGGCGATGAGATGCTTGGATATTGCTCCGTATGGATCATGCTGGACTTTGCCTAGTTAAAGCCAATCAGACACTTTGCCATACAGGCGCTACCCCGTCGCCATGTGTGTGTGTGTGTGTGCGTGTGTGTGTGTGTATGTGTGTGTCTGTGGTGTGCCGCTGCTGTTGTTGTTGCGTCGTGGATGTGTTCTGTGGCTGTTACTATGTGTGTGTTATTAGTGGTTGTGTCCTCAGTGTGTGTGTGTGTGTGTGTGTTGCTGTTGTTCAACCTGGGGTGTGTGTGTGAGTGTGTTGCTGTTGTGGTGCCTCGTAAACGTGTTCTGTGGTTGTTGCTATTGTTGTTGTTGTTGTTGTGCCTGTGTCGTAGTATGATGTTTTAGGTTTATTGTTGTTATTGTTATTGTTTTTATAATTATTATTTATAAATTATTATAGTTAATTTTAATTTGTAATGTTAATTGATTTTTAACGTTTTGTTTTTGTGCCGGTGTTGCCCTCGTTGTCCCAGTCCATGAGTAACACTCCATGTTAATTGCCGACCACGTCCGTTCCGTTTCGATGCTCTAGTTCGACTCCCATTTGCCATTTTTTTGTAATTAGCATCGCGACCTAATGCTAATACGATTCTTCATGCTCGTCTTATTGCTGGATCCATAGATAAGAGCGCATGCTCTCTTTGTTGTTGTTGCGCGCATGTGTAAGCTGCCCTTTTCGTTCGTTTGCTCATTGTTCGTAGTGTGCGTGTATAAGTCAATGTTAACGTTAGTCTCTTTCTCTTCCTGTTGTTGTTGAACAGTAAGCGCGCATGCATAAGCTTATTTTGCATTTAATCTCGCTCTCTCACTGTTGTTGTTGAACAGTGAGCGCGTATGCATAAGTTTATATTGGTTGAACTTTTAAGCTGAGCTTTTCTGTATACGTGGGCAGCCGTTGCTTATCTGCTGTTCGAAGCGTCATAGTGTTGGCCTCTAAAGTGGGTTTCCCGCTGCTTGTCCTGAAGCTGCGTATCTTGTTTTAAGCTAACTATACCAGCTTAATAAAAAATAATAATTCTAAAATGCCGGTTCCATGCCTCTTGTCGTCTTAAGTTTGATTAAATTTTAATAAAATGAAAGTACAAAACTTGTTATAAAGTTCTTATCTTACGCTATGGTGTTCGGTTACAATTAAATGTTCACCCATGAGTTGTTAAAGTTCTTTATTGCTGAACAGGTTCGATACTTAATAAATATAAATAAAAAAAAACAACATTTATCGGCTGCTTTTTGTATGTAATGTAGTATGACGCTATTCATTCCATTCAGTTCTTTTTCTTCTCACATAAACAGATTTATTTTGGCAACACACTTATTTCTGATTTGACATTTAATGTAAACGAAAAACAGCTGATTGAAACCGAATACAGGTAGTTTTAGGCAGACTGATGGTAACATGTCCCTTATTATTTTTTTTATTTATTCATTTTTTAAGTGTTGAATCTGTACAGTGGTATGGTACTTTAACAACACATGGATGTAAATATGATTGTGACCGAACCTCATAGCGTAGTATGAGGGCTTTAATATGTCGCTTAGAGAATTGAATTATTGTATTTTATTTTACCATCATGCCTGAAGATATGCAACGGGTTTTACCGGCGAATAATTGAAAGCCAGCTTCCTTGTTGTTGCCAGCAAAAGCTCGGACTTGGCAATGTGCGCCGAGCCCAAGGACCGTAACAATACTAAAATGTTGGTTGCATGGCAGACATCCATAGGAAAAGAAGCATAACGATGAATATATTTTTCCTTGCATTTAGGAAAATTGGTTTTTTGAATTTTTTATTGGATTCATTTTAAGCATATTATCTCCCTCTATTAGGGTTAATAAAACGAATGCATCACGAATGCGTCACAAACAAAATTTTAAATGGAAAAATCTAAATCTAAGCCTAATTAATTTAATTTCAACTCTGGGATTCCTATAGCTTTGCATAACAAATGTTCAACTGAACTTGTGATCGAGCGGCGTCTCCGTTCAATGCCATAAACTTCTAATCTACCAAAATAATCAAACCATAACCTAATTTAAGATTTTGTTTTTACCTTTTATTTTCGTCTTCTTTTTTTATTATTCATATTATTTTTATTTCTTATATAGACATACATACCCATGTCTATAGTTTTAGATTTGGTTTTAAGTAACTTATAAGATATGGAAGGATATTCAAAATTAGATGTTACTTCCTCGTTTTAACATAACATTATTTCTTGCTATGACCCCATTTGTGGAATCATGCAACCTTTCAGGAGGGTAGTGTAGTTCCGCCGCCTTCTAGGGATCCTTTTGAAGTTTTATCCGATGTTTTGGAAAAAATAAAGGATCATGGTAGGGTGGTCGGTTGCACAATCTGACACAACAGCAAACAAGCGACTAATCCGTTAATAGCCGAGCCTTCTTCCTTGTCATCTCCTTCCCTCATTCAATAGTACGCTAATTTTTATAAATAATATATATATCAACCGAGCTGCAATGTTAACTGCGGGTTTTTCTTTTTTTTTTTCATCGCTACGCCCAGCCAAAAATGTTATTGCACCATACGCTCTTTAAATAAGAATGTTTTATGCTACATGATCTGACATATTCGCTTACTACGACGATAGCGGGGCGACCTTAAATGTAAATTGACTATATTAAGGTTCTTACACTAATAGCTAATTTACCCTGACACCGGTATGGAGTCATTAGCAAAAAAAGTCGGTACGAGGTCCGTAAGCAGGTATGTACCATACAAACACGTGTCAGTTAAATTCAAGCTTAAGGACCCTGCACGGGTCAGTAAGGTACCTGCGTAGATACTCGCTAAACTATTGAATAAAAATTTGCCATCCCTGGTCAATAATCGATAAATACATCTGATAAATGGAAGCTAAATTTGAATATGGGCACACAGACATGCCCAATTAACTGTTAAATTCCAAGAAAAACGAAAAATGAGCGTACAAAGTTAGTTTAACTGCTGTTATTAATATATTTTAACAAGATTATTAACAATAATTGTCTCTCATTATGTTATTATTATCTGAATTATTGTAATTTGCCATATTTTTCACGAACGGACTGAGTTTTGTTCCTTCAAATTTACATTAATATTAAAATAAAAGCAAAAACAGCTGATTTCATCACTATAAGGACTTTTTAAGCTGTGTGAGCATGTGCGCCATTAAGCTTATGACATTTGCTTAACGGCCTCAGTGCAAATTGGTTATAAGGCCCTTATAAGGTCATTAGCAAATAAAAGCCAGTTCCGGTTAGTATATCAGGTCTGTTATTTAATATTCAGGTTATTAAGCCCAAGACCGGCAAAGCACAAAAAAAATGTGCGAAGTCCTACTGTCACATCCACTACAGAATTACCTGAATCGTTGTCAATTCAAGCCTAATTAATAGTAAAAAATTAATTAAATACACATCAAATTTAATCATGAGTGAAAGTAGTTTAACTTTACCATTGACAAATGGTGCCAATTTAAAGAACTTTTAGTTGCCTGCAAAATCCTGCTAAATCAGGCCAAAACTGAAAAGAAGAATCAATTCACTGTCATTTAAACAACGAAATTATTATACCTTATTAATAATAAAATCAATACCATTTATGTTAAAACGCTTTTATTGAAAGCATGGATTCCTTCTCTGTCCGTAATATATTTTCAAAACAAAATGCATCAATATTTTTCAATACTTTGAAGTCTTTCGGGAATGAAAGATAAATAAAGTACAATTTAATTAATAAATAGTATGAATAACAATAATATCACATATCATACATCTTTCTCAGCTGATGAATCAGATCGCAAATAAGATTAATGCAGTCAAGGGGTATTTTTGTCTCTTGTACCAAACATCTTATCCTTGATTCGTCTTTTTTTTTCATTTAAGTTTTGAAAGGCAGAGTATATAAACTAATTGCCTTAATTTTGATGATAGTTAAGATGCCACTTTGTCATTATAAATATTCTGTTTCTATGTAAAACACTACGATCAGCCCCAGAGTTCGGTCAGTAACAAATTGAAGATTAAGTACTATCCTTTGAATGCGCCTAGGCTGACTTTTTCACCGCTTCAGGGCATCTCCGCTTGAGGTTGTTCTGGGGCGTTGGAGTAAATGGGCTTATTACGGCCTTGTCCGGGAAAAGCGATCGAACCATCAAATCTATCGACAGACACCTCTGCTTCTAGCGGATAATACCAACATTGTTGCATTGCGTTTCATCTTTTTCCCTGTTATTTTCTGAAAACTACGTGGACTGCATTATTCCAACTGTAGCAGAGCCTGAGCGGAATTACATCACTTGTTCAATGACATGGACGTTAGGTATATGTGGGCCCACCAAAATATCTACCGGTAATTGTATGCAGTCCTAGAGGAGCAATTGGCACTCCCGGAGAAGTTCTATCCTTTCTAAATCTCTAATTTCTATAATTCTAATATTATATAGTTTTTACTATAAATAAATAGAGTCGAAGAAAGCACAAGACAGAAAGATAGAAGTAAGAGTAAAATAAAATATGTAGGGAATGATAAAGAACAGAAAAATAGAAAGGAAATGATAAAAAGAGAGATAGGTTCAGCATAAGTTCAGGGTTAAAAAATTTGTATTGGTCTCTCGTAAAAAATGGTTAATATGATATGATATAATAATATGATATGAGACATGCGAATTCGCTGTCATATGCTTGCCCTTGACCAAGTTACTGTCTTGCCAAAATAAAGAACACCGCGCTCTATTTGTGATAATAAAATAACATAACATAATAATAACATTAAATTTCCTGGATTTCACGGCACATAACCTAAGATATGACTTTGTCTATATAGTGAACATATTTTAAAATAATAATTATTGAAAGAAATAATAGATCAGTTTATGGATAGAAATAAACGTAAATGAATAACCAGCGTAAATTAATTAGTCGCCATTCGGTGGCGCACGCGAATTCCTTTCACGTTCTTTATTGTAACGGGCACACTAGGCATCGAACGCGACGCGGAAGGTCGACGGCGCGTTGGGGTACCGTGCGTGCCTTCTTTCACTCCTTTTGCACGTCTTCGGGTTTTATCGGTGGATGGTAAAAAATCTCCCCGCGTCGGCGCGTACAAGATTTTAGCTCACTGCCTATATCACAGGGTGCCTATAGGACGTCGGCCACGGATGTCCCGCTCCCCGAGTGTGTGTTGCGACATATCCAGTCCGCTTACGACGGCCGTTGTCCACTCAGTACGAGCACGTTCTCAGACAACACGGAGAGCTCCAGGACCGCTGATGCACTCAGGACCCATTCTTCCTCCCTGTTTCGTCCTCATCCTCGTCCTCCTTGTAGGAAAGAGGTTTTAGTTGGGCAAAGTTGTGCAATGTCGAGAGGTGGTGTTGTTGTATGTCGAACTGGTACGGCTGCGACCAGATGGACTTTTCTTGTGCTTGCGGCTCGCATATGCGATTACCCGCTCCTGTCCGGCAATAGTTTGCGTAATACCGCACCCAATCCGTGCTCGCTATCATCAGTTTGCAGGACGAACAACTCTGCAAAGTTAGGACAGACTAGCATTGGTGCAGTTGTCAGACTTACCTTAAGCTGTTTAAGTGGCGACTGTTGCTCTGATCCCCAGGACGCAGTCATCAGTTCCACTTCACTAGCGAATCCGGGCACAAAGCGTCGATACCATGAGGCCATTCCCAGGCATTGGTGCAGCTGGGGCTCTGAGACTGTGGATCGCCACTAGTTTAGCAGGATCTGTTCGAATCCCATCCTCACTTACTACGTGACCGAGGTACACCAATATCTTCTTAAAGAATTGACACTTATTTTTATTAATTCGAAAATTGGCTTATGACTTAGAGACGGAAAACCTCTTTCATATTGCATTATATTTTGCATATGTGTTGTTGTTTTGTGGTTCTATGACGATTAAATCGTCGAGATACGCAAACGCGTACGGTTCCATTTCCGGCCTATCACCTTGTCCAAGGCTCGTTGGAACGTAGCACATGCCAAATAGAGTCCGAATGACATCACTCGCCACTGGAATAGCCCTTTTCCTGGTACCGTAAATGCCGTACATTCTCTACTGTCTTTGGCCATTGAGATTTGCCAATATCCGCTCTTGACCTCTGGCTGACCGTAATTTTTTCAATATGTTGTTGATCTGGGACAATGGATAGGCATCTGGTATGGAGTGCGCGTTCAATTGTCGGTAGTTGACACACATCCTCCATACGCCAGTCTTTTTCTTGACCAAAACGATGGGGGTGCTATGCAGACTTTGAAAGGGTTTTATTGTCTCTGTCCGTAGCAGCTCGTCTATCTGTTTGTCGATGACGCGTTGCATAGCCAGATTTTTAGGATAATACCTCTCTTCGAGTGGCTTATCAGTTCGCAGGGTTATCCGGTGTTCAGCTATATGTTCACCAGTTCAGACTCCAGGGATCTGAGTCCAGCTCGACTGTCTCTATGAGCTCTCTGCTTCTAGGATCGTGCGGCGAGGTATTGCTTCTGGGTGGGTCAGGAGGCACGGTACTCGTCGACTTGCTTGCCACTTTCACGACCTTTACAATGTCCCGAAGCGATACTGAATCTCGTTCGGCTGTGTCTACGACCTCTTAGTTTCTAGGATCATATGACGTGGTATTGCTGTTGGCATCGTAAAGTAAAACAGGAGGCACGGTACTCGTTAACGTGCCTGCTACCTCTACACTGGATTTTAGTGCCCACTTGGTCCAAAGTGTCTAATCCCACTATGAGATCTCCGTCACCTTGGGTGGCACGAGTATGGGTAGTATGAAATTTCGCTCACCAAAGTCTATCGTGGCATCCATCTCCTAGTTGACCCAAGAACTGATCTGCTAGGAGCACCAGAGTCGGCTCCGTTGGTTTCGGATTCCGGATCGGTATGGTCCAGGCGCAGTCTTCACTTATGAAGCTTCGTGAGGCACCCTTATTGAGACTTGGTCCTCTTCTCCTATTTACCGCATAGTATTTCCAGGTTGGTCTCTATTGGCAAATAGTATGTGGTGCGATCCCATACCCACATCCTGAGATTCCCTCGGCGAATGTCGGAAAGGGTTATATGACACCTCTCGTGAATGAAGCACTTTGTTCATGACTTCTGTCTCGCGACTCCGTACCTCTTGTTCCTCGCGGGCTGTCTCAGCGCTGAGACGACGCATTTCCTCGGACTCACCTGCCAGCCGCACCAATTGCTCTCGCGTATGAAAGTCGTTCCTCTTCGCATCTTATATTCCGCGGCCATGCTCGTGTAGATCCGACTTAGCTCTCGGACTGCATCATACCTCGCTCTGTGCATAAAAGCTCGTGTCTGTCGACACTCACGGATTTTGTCTTCTATCTTCTCGTCGTACTGGGAAGGCAGAGAGTTCGCAGAACACGTCTTTGAATCTAGCCACGTCACATCTCGGAGACGTGCGGAGAGAAACCAGAGAGCTGCTCGTCCTGTTAGGAGTTCATCCATAGCCATTGGCAGTCTTTCAATATCGATCTCGTACGATATCGATTTCTCCTCCACCACCTCTAGAAACATAAGTGTACTGTGATACGATAAGTGCTACTTATTTACCACTTCCAAGCCTATGACAAAGTGCCTAAAGGGTGTCTTAGGTGACTATACTTCAGAGTGTAGAGTGGAGTACATCGGCTAAGCGTCCATTCTTGCATCTCAGGCCTCGTTTTTTGTCTCTTTTATATCTGGTTATCGTGACACCCCATCTGAGATCTTATAATCTCCGAACAATGGCCCAACACGGCCTTTATGGCCGAGTTTTTTTTGCTTATTAGATTCTTTTTCCCTTTAATTTAGTTTAAACATCGTTGTACAATGGCAGACTCTCGCTTCGTTGATTCTCTTGTTAAATTCATTTTTGCTTATTAGTTCCTTTTTCCCTTTAATTTAGTTTAATTGAAAATTATTTTGTTTTATTTATATTCCTTTATCAATTTTAATTAATTTTTGTTTTATTTATTTTAATTTTATTTTTTTTCTTATAAATTGTATTTCCTTTTATTTTATTGTATATTATTTTGTCTCAGTTGTATCTTTCTTTATTTTGTTTCTGTTTTCTTTATAAATTTCAATTAAGTTCAGTTTTAGCTTATTCTATTTTATTTTATTTCAGTTCGTATTTGTTATTTTTATTTTGTTAACGTTTATTTTGCTTTATCTAAATAATTTTTATATTTTTAATTTTTTCCAGCTTTGATTCCATTTTATTTCAGCTTTGATCTTATTTTATTTTATTTCAGTTTTATTTAATTTTATTTTGCTTTCAATTAATTTAATTTTAATAAACTTTGTTTTATTTTATTTTGGTTTAACTTGTTGCACTTTCATCAGCTTTTGCCTCACAATAATATTTGAGTCGAAGTCTACCACTCTCGACCGATGCAATCGGTCTGTATCTCGCTTTCTCGAAAGTTCCAACCTTCGAACACTTTCACCCGCGCACTCGCCTCGAACCGAAAGTTCGAGTGTGTTGAAACAGCGACGTCGACACTACAAAATTTTCTTTCCCTGTGTATCTATGCTTTCCATTTTGTGATTTTGGGCTTGTGTTCTTTTCTAACACAGCAAAAGTCAATGGTTTGTGGTCGGTGAAAATCTTTATTTCTTTTGTACCATATAAGAAATTCTGAAGCAAGCCCAAAGCCACACGATGGCTAAAATTTCCCTTTTATTCGTGGCGTAGTTTATCTTGCATTGTTTCATTCTTTCTGAACTCGTAGGCGGTGTGTAGATTTTGGTTGTTCATCCTATGGAGTAATAGCTTGCTCAACACTGGAACGTGGCCAATGATGTTACGAAGTTGCTACTTCGCTTTGCTCTGGGTTATGCTTAGGACTTCGCGCTGGTTCATAGAATAGTCTTTAGATGGTTAGGCTGTGTGTGACAGAGAGCTGTAACCCCAGCGTGAAGAACGTCGAGCTCCAGGTGTCGTGATCCGCCAGCTTACAGAACGTCGTGCGGGTTGTTGTGGTGCACTCAGTTACAGGTGCACTCTTTACATCGGTGTCATCTTGTAGTTGTATTACGGTGTGTTGGTGTGATCCCCGTATCACACATATAGAAATCATCTTACATATAAACTTAGCCTTAGGGTATGCAATCAGAATATGAACCATGTTTTCGTACTGAAGGACCTTAACACTAGATGCCTCCAATAAAATAACTATCGGAATGTCTGTAGTGAGCTCAACTAGAGATTTCAAATCGCTGTGATCAAAAATGGCGTCGCAGGAGTGATTGTAAGCATTAAATTTTAAATTTCGGGTATCAACACTTCTAGCTAAAAAGGCTTCGTACAAGTGTAAAATGTATCTGGTTGATAGTGTCTGTAAGCTGTTTTGTTTGTTTCTGAGTCTCTAGGTTTATAACCACCCATCTGTTGTTTGATTCAACAAATTTTGATTGGGCTATTTTAATTTTATTGAAATATAAGGCATCTGGTGTGCCTGCTACCATCTTAAGTGCTGTACCCAGCAAGTCTAAAAGTCTTGCGATTCTGTTGTGGATTCTTAGCACGGATAAAGGACTTTAAATTAATGAAACGTTTTGTTGTATTTCAATGTCGCCCATAGGATTAGTTCTGTTGTGTGGTCAATTTTCCCATCAATTTTTATACACCTAGCGATTTCTGCTAAAGTGCTCTGGAAACGTTCGATTTGTCCGTTTGATGTGCTATGCGGTGGAGGTGCATTAGCAATATCAATGTTATAACTGTACTTCAGTAAAGATATCATTGTTTGGAAAGGAATCCTCGCAATATATTGTTTAAATATTCGGAAAAAGATTTATTAGCTGAATTATTGGTGTTTTAATGTCAATTATTGTTCTCGATGCTATTGGTTGGAGGAAATTGTAACATGTTACATGTATTGTAAAATTGTGTAGCCGATCGGATCACGCGCTATCTTTCCGGCACGTACTCGTTGGCTAATGGGAATGGGGTAAAAAACCGCATCGGTACTGACTTACTCCGGTATCAATATTATTGCTATTCAATGTCGCGTGATAGGGGTAGGTGATAAGGGAAAAAGGGAGGAAACTACATTGCCTTTATATATATTATTACATTATTGATAAATACTAATTATTCATGGATTATTAATATTTTAATTGTTTTCGTTGCGTTAATAAAAACTTTTTAAGTACACGGGACTAAATTCGTGTAGTGTAGTGTATTTAAGAGAAATAGAGAAAAATACAAAAATCAAAACTGCACTGGCAGAATCATAACTTTGAATCGTAACTAAATGCACGGCCGCTGCCGATTTAGTGCGAGTGGCACGATAAAAAAAAGACAATTAGAATTACGGTAAGTCGAATCCGGCTTAAAGGTGCATATGTAAATGCACATGTACAAAAATCTGGGTGCTTATCACAAACAATTCGGCTATTCTTTACATTGCTTTTGATGATGATACACAACTAGACCGGAAGATAATTTAAGAGAAAATTACACGACAGACTTCCTGCACTGAGATCGAAGGCCTTGCAGCAGTATGTGAGCAGCTTTGAAAATTGGGCGTGGAACATTGGTATCAACAGCATCAAATCGTCAAATGTCACTTTTGCCATTGTCCTGCGAGGGCATAACAATGCTTGGCTCCACTCGGCCGCACAAGAACTCACAAATATTTATGCGTCATACTATTGGGTTGACCGAAAAGAAACCGGTGTTTTTTTAAAAGAAAGTAAATAAATTTTTTTAAATTTTAGAATGAACTTTTATCAAATATATATTTTTCATTTTGTTGGATGACCTTTCGCCATCTTTCAAATTCAATATTCCACGCTCATAGAACTTCTGGCTTTTATCTGCAAAAAACTGAAGCAAGTGCGATTTTATATCCTCGTCCTTATCAAAAGTTTTACCATTTAAGGACTTTTGCAAAGACCGAAACAAATGGTAGTCTGAGTGTGCAAGGTTAGGACTATATGGTGGTTGCATCAAAAGTTCCCAGCCAAGCTCACTCAGTTTTTGGCGAGTAACCAAAGATGTTTGCGGTCTAGCGTTGTGCTGGTGGAATATGACACCTTTACGATTGACCAATTCTGGTCGCTTCTCCCTGATGGCTGTAGACATCCGAATTAATCGTTCGGTTCCTTGGAAGCTGCTCAAAACATACTACACCCTTCCCATCCCACCAAACGGACAGCATAATCTTCTTTTGGTGAATATCAGCCTTTGAAGTGGTTTGTGGCACTTCATCATGCTTGGACCATGATCGTTTTTGATTGACGATATTGTAAACAATCCATTTTTAAACTCCAGTTTTGATTTTCTTCAAAAACGGATCAAATTTATTGCGTTTAAATATAAACAAAATTACGCACACTTTTTTTCTAAAGCAAGCTAAAAGTGACAGCTAATAATAACTGACAAAAGAAAGAATGCAATTACAGAGTCAGAAGCCGTTAAGGGTTGGTGATGTCTTATAAAACACGCATCAAATTATATGCGACTCCTTGGTGGTCACCCCAATGGACTTGCAAGACGGCAAGAAGATTAAAAAGGTACCATCCAGTAGATCTGACGATCAGAGTTCTACACTAATACTTGTCAATATTTAATATTTTGAAATATTTAAATATGAAAATATTATATATTTAAAAAGTCAAAAGGTTCCTATGTATGTTATGTCACCTTGCGATCAACTAGTATTTTCAATTAGTTTATTAAAATAAATAAATACACTACATCTTAATGAAGTGGAGTTAAAAGAAAAAGATAATATTTAAAAACATAAAAATTATTTTAATAAACATTTAATTGAAGAAATGTTAGAGTGCGGTAATGTGTCTGTTGTCCATAATAAAATGGCAATAATCTGCTTACTTAAAATACCAGAACTAGAGCCAACTTAATACGAAAATCTATTAATTAAACCTGAATAAAGAATAATTCAATAGTACATTTTGAAAGCAACGAGATTTTTGAATTTGAAAACACTTGACAAGCACCATGAAAAAGTTATACAATTTCAAGTTCCATAAAAATATGAAATAAGATAAGAACTTTTGATTTGAGCAAATAAAAATTTATTTGTAAGCTAATTCAGTGAAAGGAATCGCATAGTAGATTTTGTAACTCCGATCACATTCAGAAACTAGAAAAAATTTACAACAGTTTAGTAATCCTAAAAAACTTCAGCGGCAACATTAGCCGGCGAAACACTTACCAATTGAAGGGAACGTATGCAGTGCATTTTTGGAATGACACTATCAAAATAGATGATAGGGAATACACTAAAAAAGAGGGCACAATAATAAAGCCCGGAGTCCCACTCATTCAAATGACACCATGAGAAGTAGAGCGGCTACAAATACTATAAATTGAAACGCTACAAACCCTCCACATTACTTCTGTCTTATTGTTTCGCATAAAAGTTTCACAATTTACCTGCTTAGCCATACACCCCGGTACCTTTGCTTTTATCTATTAGGCATTTTCGTGTGGCAAGAGGTTGAATATTCAAACGAATCTTTACAATGTATAGAGATGGTAATTGTACTTTGTACACATAACATAAGTAGATACTTACGTGTATGTTAGATAGGTTTAGTAATCGTGACATAGCAATGGTCACTGTGGTAATGAAGTTCATATATTCATTAAATGAAATAAAATTCTAGAACTTTATGTATTTTTAAATTATTTTAGGAAAAAAGTCTAATGAATTTGAAAAACATTCATAGTTTTCGCTGCCCGCTGTTTTTATTTTTTTTGCGTGCAATATTAGCTCTTAAAAAATCAAGATTTGACGCGAAAAAAACTGAATTGGCAACAGTGGTTAGGCCATTCATTCTAGAAATTTAGCATGTTGTTGTTTTGTATTTTTATTGAATTCTATTTTTTTTTTGTATTAATTTTATTTTTTTTGCAATTTATCGTATGGATACGAAGCGAATTTTATTAACATATAGTAGTTTAGACAATGACGTTGCACAAATTGATCGAGAAAGGAATGACAGATACATTTAATGGGGCTGTTATATTAAAGTTGGAGTTACATTTGGTTTATGGGGGGAATCTGAAGGAAGGTCCAAGGGGTGGAACGTCATTAGCAGTCTCTGTTGTAGACTATTGTCCAGTAGGTTGACCGCCAGGTAATTTTCATGATTTTCTAGTCGCCTCAGGTATCTAGTAGCCGAGTCCATTATTTCCGCCAACACTGAACGGGCTCTAAGATCTTTGTGAATAAGTGTGTTGCGGACGTATGGTGCCAACTATTCCTCTGAGGACTCTGGATTGAAAAGTTTCAATCTTTTTGATATTAGACAAGGCTGCAGTGCCCCAGAGGTGAATGCCGTACGTCCAGATGGGCTTGAGCATAACTTTGTATCGGAGAAGTTTGTTGCTAAGCTTAGAACTCTTCCTTTAAAGCCAGAACATTTTAATATTTAGCTGCTTGCACTTGTTCTTCTGGTGTCTACTTCAGTTCAGTCCTCTGTTTAAAGTAAGGCCCAGGTATTTTGCTTCAGTGTGGGCTGGAATGTTATTTCTATTTAACTGAAATAGAGGATAGCTCTTTTACCTCTTTCAGATTTATCGGAGTTGACTCCGATATTCCACCGTCTGAACTACACCTCCAGGTTGTTCAGTTGTTCCTGTAGTACAGTCGAAGCGTTCGCTGCATTGTCCTCCGTTGCTAGTAATGCACTATAAGATCGGCGTCAGGACACTACTTTGTGCTACTCCACTTGCAATACGTCTTACGTCTGATTCAGCCCCATCGCAGAAGACAAAGAAGTACCAGTTGTATAGGTAGGACCTCAGTAGTAGGTAGTATGGTGTGGGAAACTGTCTATTAAGTATGTGTAGGAGTCCTGGGTGCTAAACTTTGTCAAATGCCTCTCGCACATCTAGAAAAGCAGCTGAGCAATATTGCTGCTTTTCGTTAGCTTGGAGAATTTGCTGGACTACTCTGTGGCATTGCTCAGGAGCTCCGTGGAGTTTTCTGAAGCCGAACTGGTGATCAGGAATCTTGTATCCATCGTCTCGAAGTGGCAAGATTCTGCTCAAAAATGCTTTATAATAGTAAGTGTGTTATATTCTCTGGCTTTCCTGGTTTAGCAATCATGATGATCTCTGCACATTTCCATTGAACTGGAAAGTGGCTGAGCCTCAGAATGCTGTTGAAAATTAATGCGATTAAACTTTGTTTGCTAGCGCACGTAGGCAATGGCAATATTTTTTTATCATAGCCCGGCGACTTGGACGCTTTAGGCTGTAAATTTCCTTAGTCAATTTATCAACCTGTACTGGTGGAATTGGACGGTCCAATGACAAGCCACATTGTGGTAGCCAGTTATTTCGGCTTCTTCTTGTGGACTACAGAATTGGAACGGAGAGAAAGTCGTTTTGAGGTGGTTGGCGAATTCGTGGACCTTTTCTGTATCTGACCTGCACCAAGTACCACTGGCGCTTTGATAGCAATCTTCCTCTGTATGTCTTTTAAACGTACTTCAAAGATTGTGTTCTAGACTCCGTGGCTTCGCCAATGATAGAAATTCACCAATGGCTTTGTTTCTAGCTTCTGCGATCATCAGCTTCAGTTAAGTGGTGGCCCTGTTGAGAGCCGTCTTGTCTCTTGGATTTCTGAAGGCGTATCATACCCTTCGGAGTCTCCTCTTTTCTAGAACTTGGTCTTGCATCTCCGGGAACCACGAATGTACATCTCGGACCTGTTGTTGGATCTCTTCTCTTGGGCGGGGGTGGCGATAGATGCAGGCTCATGAATACTAATGGCCATTGTCTCTATAGCGTCCTCGATGTCAGCGCCATAATTGATTTGGATTTCTCGATCAAAACTATTTTCTAGCACTCTTTTATAGAGACGTTGGTTGACTTACATATTAGTCTTGCAGACTTTCTAAGCGTATCAACTGGCTCGTTTATGTTGATCTGAACGGCACTGTGATTGGAGCAAAGATCATGAAACGGCATATTGAGGATTTTTAATGGGTCGACCCTGCTAATAGCAATATCCAATACATCTCATATCTTCTGAGGATTTGAAGGCCAGTATGAGGGTTCACCAGTAGAGTAAATATCAAGCTGCATAGTGTGCATACATCTGTATAAAGCTGATCCTTTTGGGTTGCATAGCCTGGAGTCCCACCATGTGTGGTTGGCGTTAAAGTCCCCACATGCAATGAACCCTTGTCCAAATCCTGCGAATTTTTGGTAGAACATTGATTCTGTGATCCTTTTTCCTGGCGGCACATAGACTGCTGCTAAAGTAATATCTCCATGTGGTCCAGTCAGTTTTACAACTGCAGCTTGAAACTATTCTAAAGTAATAGCTTGTAAGTCGACAAATCATAAATTATGGCTGCGCCACACATGGTCTCCCACTATGATGGTTTGCTGGTGAGATAGGGAGTTAAGGTGAGTTTCAGGTATCTTTAAAACATCTGTGTTATTGGTTCTAACATAGTGTTCGACGATGGGCCTATTTGAGCATAGCCAAGACGTTGGAGAACATTTGACTAATCTGCGCCATAGTCTGCGCCAACATTTGTTGCATCATAGCTTCCACTCTCTTCATTATGTTATCTTCCTAGATAGTAGTATTTGCGGCGCTTGATCCTTGGGAAGTGTTTGTCTGATGGGATGTCCACTAGCTACAGTTGCGTAAAAGAAGTACCCATGTGGGTGTTTCGCTGTGCCAGTCTGCTGTTGCCGTTGTGAGTTGATGGGGTTTTGTGACGATGGCTTCCTTCCAGCATTTATCCTGCCAACTGTTGTTTGGTACACCCTGCACCCTTTGTATAAGGCAGTGTGTTCCTCTCCACAGTCGACGCTTTTAACCGCAGTGTTGTTGAGTTTCATGCATTCTGAAGTTTTGTGGCACTCACCACACTTGACGCACCGGTATGGTTTGTTACAGAACATGTGCGTGTGTCCGAGCTCCTGACAGCTATGGCATTGGACGATATCGTCAAATTTTTTGGGCGGCTCGATCTTAACCTCTGCATGGCATAACCTCTTTTTTTTTTTTTACTTTGCATTATTTATTGGATCTTCTCTTACGAGACTAACAATAATTTTACAAATCTTACAAAACTATATTAATTAACAATTACATTTGCAACTGCTTAGAGTCTACTGGTCCCTAAGTATTTATCGTTGGGCTGGAAAGTCGTTGCGGCGAAGACGAGATCGGCTAGAAAACCGTGTTAGATCTCTTGCAAGATGATTTGGATGGGCAGAGAGCTTTATGAGGTACTTTTCTTTTATCTGGACTAGACGTCTCTGACTGGAGGGATGTTCAGGTCTCTATGGATGTATTCGTTCCGAACGTACCACGGTGCCCCAGTGATCGTTCTCAGAATTTTTGATTGAGCCCTTTGGATGATGTCAATACTGCTGCTGCTAGCATTTCCCCAGAGCTGGGAGCCGTAGGTCCAGATCGGTTTTAGGACGGAGTTATATAGCAGAACCTTATAGTCCAGGCTAAGGGGTGATCGTGCGTTGATAAGCCAATGGAGGCTGTTGGCCCTCAGCTTTAGTTGCGTCCTTTTAGCTTCAATGTGCCTGCGCCAGGTGAGGCGTCTGTCAAGGTGTACGCCAAGATACGTTACTTCGTTTGCTTTTGGGATTACAGTATTGTATAGTGTAACTGAAGGGCAGTCTTGTTTGTTTAAAGTAAACGTAACATGCTTGCATTTTTGCTCATTAATTTTTATTCGCCAGTCAGATAGCCATTTCTCAACAGTCGCCAGATGTCCAGCAAGCTGTGCTGTTGCTCGCAGTGGGCATTTCGAACGACTTAGTATCGCGGTATCATCAGCAAATGTGGATATTAACATTTGGCTACTCGTGGGGATGTCCGCTGTATAAAGGATGTATAGCGTAGGACCAAGAACGCTGCCTTGAGGAACTCCAGCTTTTATGATATGCTCAACTGATATGGCAGCGTTGCATCTCACTGAAAATGCTCTGTTGTAAAGGTACGACTCTGGCAGATTGTGTGTGCAACTAGGGAGCATTGTTTTTATTTTATACATCAGTCCATCTAGCCAGACTCTGTCAAAGGCTTGGGCCACGTCCAGAAATATCGCAGAACAGTACTCCCGATATTCAAATGCAGTACGAATATTAGATGTTATTCGGTTGACCTGCTCGATTGTTCCATGTTTGCCGCGGAAACCAAATTGATGTGCGGAGATTATATTGTGGTTATTCAGATATGGGATAATGTATGTTAGGAGACATTTTTCGAGAAGTTTTGATAAGCATGATAGTAGGCTTATGGGCCTATATGATGCGGGGACCGTGTGATCTTCTCCAGGCTTAGGTATCATTATAATGACAGATTTTTTCCATCTGTCTGGAAAATGGCCAAGTCTGGTTATCGCATTAAACAGTTGGCAGATGGTACAGACTGCGCAGTGAGGTAGTTCAATAATCATCTTCGGGGTTATTAGGTCGCATCCTGCTGACTTTTTCATTTGGAGTTATTCTTTAATGATTTTAACAATCTCTTGCGGTCTGAATATAATTGGAGAACATGACAGTTGGTTTTCGACTGCTAGCTGCGGTAATGTGAATGCGTTCGTTGCAGGGTTTGGTTGAAATACATTTTGAAGATGCGTGGCGAAAGTGGATGCTCTGTCTTCGTCACTGCGTGCCCACTCGCCTGCCGAGCTTCTTATTGGCATAACTGTTTCTACTGGTGGGCATAGTGATGGATGGGCTCTCCATAGTGGGTGTTTTGTACTTGATGGGGATAGTTTCTCTATATAGCTGCGATGGCAAAAATCCTGCTCTTTTTTTAACGCTTTTGTAAGTCTTCTTGTGGCGTCTTTAAGCTTTTGCTTTGCGGATGGCGATCTGTGAGATTGCCATTCTCGTCTTAGACGACGCTTCTCTAGAACGAGCTGCTCCATTTGTGCATTCGTCTTTTTTATCTTTGGCGGTGCATTTGTAGATTGTGGTGTTGCATTACGCGCTGCCGCAACTAGAACAGATTCCAGATGGTGTACAATATGATCTACATCAGCTTTGTCATTGAGCCTTGGAGTTAGTGCGATTTGAGAGCTTATATATTTTTTGTATTTAATCCAGTCAGTTCTGTATGATGTTAATCTGCATGACTGCTCCTCAAGATCCGGGCGCCGTAGATGCTTTAGGAGTACGGGCGAGTGGTCAATGTAGGTCCGAAAGGATTCGCGAAATCAGATTGCGGGGAATATATTTTGTTATGGCAAAATCAATTAAGTCAGACAGTTTTTTGGGATCTGTTGGCCAGTAAGTAGGTCTACCCGAGGAAACAAAGTCGAACTTGTTACTTACAGTAGAGATTGCGTTATACAGTTGCTTTCCTTTTGGGGTCACAAGACGAGATCCCCAGTGCGTGTGCTTGGCGTTGTAGTCACCTGCTGCTATGAAACGTTCGCCTAGCGTGCTAAAGAAACCCATAAATTCGTCTTCGGATATTGTGAAGCGCGGAGGACAGTACACCGCGGCAAGAGTTAGATTACCACTACACGAGTATATATTAATAGATGTCGCTTGCAGGTAATTTTTGGCAAAATCATTGCGAAAAACGTGTTTAATACGGTTTCTTATTAAGATTCCAGAACCACCATGTGCTTTTCCATCTGGGTGATTTGTGCCGTAGAAAGAGTAAACGCCGTTGGCATTCCACAGTGCCTTACGTGGGGAAGACATTATTTTGATTGTTGTGATACAAGCATTTGTATCAAAAGATTTTGATTGCGCATGAGGTCTTGCATAGTTGTGCGCATAAATGTCATAAATTTTTTCATGCTGTCTTGCAGATTTATTACCAACGATTCAATGTTGTTTTGTGGATGTATTATTGGTTGGTGTTTGTGTGTCTGCTCCGCGTAAGCGAAAGGTGTATAGACTTGTGGGTGCGGGGCTAACCAGGCCAGTTTTAAGTGCTCTAGCGAATGTTACGTTGTCATTTGTTTTAGAGGGTATATATGTATTTGCGAGCGTTACGTTTCCATTACATTTTGAGGGTGTAAATGTACTTTGTACATTTTGGGAGTGCAGTGAAGAGACTCGTTGATGTATCCGGTTTTTTAGTTCCTTGAACACAGGACAACCTCGATAATTTGCGGCATGATTGCCTCCACAATTACCACACTTTTTGGTGCTGGGGTCGTCTCTACTTGGAGGGCAGTTTACAGAGTTGTGGAGTTCTCCACAAGCTCTGCATACAGGGCGAAGCGTACAGTAGGATCTTGTATGTCCGAATTCTTGACAGTTTGCACACTGCACTGGTCCATTGCGCTTATGTGGTTCTTCGACAGTGATTCTACGGTGCAGTAGAAACTGTAGTTTTAGATTGGATGCACTTCGTTTTTCTTGAGTGCCTTATTATCTGGTTCAAGTTCGACTTTGAACATAGGTTGGGGCATCTTGTTCTTGTTTAGTATGTTGATGACCATCTTCGCGTTGAATCCATGTTTCAGAGCCTCTGAGATATCAGCAGGTTTTACATCAGTTTCGATGCCCTTTAGTACCACTTGCAGGCCTTTGCTGCTTTTTAGTTGATACGTATAGAAGTTTATGTTGGTATCGTTTAGGTATTTGGTCAGCACTCTGTAGTTATCTTCGGTTTTGACTTGCACCTTGGTCTCGTGAATAA
The DNA here is from genome assembly GCA_035045065.1 of Hirtodrosophila trivittata. Classification (NCBI taxonomy): domain Eukaryota; kingdom Metazoa; phylum Arthropoda; class Insecta; order Diptera; family Drosophilidae; genus Hirtodrosophila; species Hirtodrosophila trivittata. The sequence continues at coordinate 61,114 of JAWNNK010001392.1, read as the reverse complement.
TTCCTTTGGTTACTGGAATTATATGAAAATTACCTTTTCCAATCAGGTCTACTATTTTGTTAACGAGAGTATTAGAGCTTTTTTCTCTGATGTATATTGGTGGCGGTTTCGGCTTTTTCCTGATGTCTTTTTCGCCTTTTTTATGGCGAACACTTATTTGTCGTTGTATGTTGGCTCTAACTCTACAAAAAATATAGACATGGGTGCTTTTGAGTTCAGTGCCTTGCCGATTACAATGTGCCAGACCTGATGGCCGAGTTCCTTGAGTTTCTAAGCTATGTACTCGGTGTTGGTGGAATGGTGCAGGATTTTAATTACTGTCCTGTAGGCCCTTTCCTGCTTAAATTGGTATGTGTGAAATACTACCTCACTTTCCTCAAATGATTTCACTAGGGCACAGAGCCCTGGGCACTATTTCGCACAGTTTTGGAGCACTATGTATGTGAAATCATTTGAGCCTATACTTGTAGACCCTATTACCATTTACCTCTTGAACGATTATTCGAGGTGGCTTTGTCTCTTTTCGCTGCGGTTCTTCGAGTGTTGTACTTTGATTGTCTGATTTGCCTTTCATTGGCTCCCGTTGTCTCAAAGTGTCAAAGCAATTTGCACGTTGGTTTTTTCGCGTAATGGTTATAATTTCTCGGTCATTGTTAAGAGTTGGCCTTTTCCGAGTTTAAGAATGACGCACTTGCCCTGGTGCAAGTGTTGCAGAATTATTAGCTGATGACGTGGACAAAGTGGTGAAGAGAATAGTTGGTTGTTGATGTCTAATGAGCTTCATATATTCCCATGGAAATTAACCATGAATAATGATGACATTACTGTATAGGTATTTATGTTGTATTCGCTATAAGCCATCGTAACTTTTCGATGCTATGTGACGAAATTATGATTTAATTGAAACCCGCAACTTAAATTTACAAAAATCTTAATAGTGAACATATTGAACATGTCAATACATACACAAAATCGAGATTGTTCCTTTAATTCATCAATGGTTTGCTAAGGAACATTATTATTATTATTGTTGACACGTGTAACAACGCGCTCGATGCGGTGTACGGGGGCACATCCGTCCAGGCGTAGTGGTCTCAAAATGCAGTTTATTGATCAAAACACGTAGTTTTGATACTTAATAAAAAAGTATGCTAAAATCTACAACTTCAAATTGTTCTATTTAACAACTCACAATTGTGCGCTTCTCGCACCTTTGCTTCCGTACGACTCGTCTTGTCGATCGTCTTTTTGGCATTGGCGCGACCAGCCACAACTCAAAATTCAATTGCACAGCTGCGCTGGAAGCCGCTGCCGTTCGTGTAGGTGCGAACGAGATACAAAATGAAGTCACGCGCTAAATCAATTCCGAATTAGCGACGCAACATTCGTAGAACTTCTTCTCTCAATCCGCTATTAGGCAAAATCGCTGAAAGGATAGATTTAGTGGTCCAGTTTCTCATGTCGAAGCCACCGTCCAAATGAATATTCTTTACATTAGTTGCCAGTTTGATCACCTCGTGTTCACTATCTACCGACTGTAGCCAATCGTCTACAAACGTGTTGCTAATAATCGCTTTTACTGCTTTAGGATGCGTCTTTTTGTATAGTTTTATATAATATAATTTATATAATTGGCTAATGCAAACAGAAAGCTCCATAGGCCATGGCCTGCATCATCTACGTCTCTGGTGATCACCACGCCTCAACATCGCACCACAAAAACTTTTGCGCAGCTTGATCTTCGGGGCGCACCTGTACTTGGTGGAAATTCTTTCGTGTATCGCCGGAAGCATAGTAGGATGCCCACAAGGGAAAGAAGCGCATCTGGTCCTTTGAGCCTTTGATGACGTCCTCATTTAACGACACGCCATTAACCTTAGCGGCCACATCCCATACCAGCCGATTCTTCGGATCAGAAAATAGTGATATAATTAAATGTTGTTTTTTTTTTTTTTTATATATATGTCGCCGGTCAGCTATGTAAGTGGTTTAGGGACGCCTGAGTGTCGGCGTGCCGCGACTGTATTCCTTGTATTGGTGGCTGATTTGCCTAACGGTGGTTTTGAGACGCCTGTCGGCGTGTAGAAAATACGCATTTCATATTGTTGTGAAATTCGTTTTGAGACATAGCGGATTGCAAACGAGTGCAAAGCATACGTAGCAAAGACTTGCGGAGCCTTTGCTAATGAGTGAGGTCTGACCGTAGGCGCCGGCGGTAAAATACCGTACGATGCAAATGAGTGAAAATAGGCATTGTTAAATTATGATGAAATTATGCGAGGCAGTTTTTAGACAACGCGCCTAGAGAACGGTCGGAACTTGCAGTGCTCTGTGACTTGTTTAGATTGCAAAATAATATTGATCATGAACGAAGAAATTATTGCTGCTCCGACATCAGAAGTGGGATCTGCTCAGCCCAAGGACAATGGCCCTGATCCTTATTGCGCCTCACTGGAAGCACAAAACCGGCATCTGTTAGAGATAATTCAAAATATGCGGACATCAATAGAAGCGCCAACTGATGGAAATCGGGCTTGCATCACCTTGCCGAAGTTTAATCCGGACTGCGCTGGAGCGGATGCTTCTGCTTGGTGTACAACTGTAGACCTAATCCTTGCCGACGTAGTGCTAAAAGGGAGCACTCTAGTTATCGTGCTAAGCAAAGCATTGGAAGGCAGCGCATCGCAATGGCTGTCGCAAATTTGTTTTGCTGGCATTACCTGGCTGCAGTTCAAGGAGCTTTTTATTCAGCGCTTCGTGGGCATTGAGACATCGGCAGCAACAATTCTAAACGTGCTGAATGGTCGCCCAAAACCAGAAGAAGGCTTCTCTGAATATGGCAGTCGGATCGTCACACAACTATTGTCCAAGTGGAAAATCAAGGACCTGGAGGAGATTGCTGTGTCGGTCGCCATAGCTCATATGGCTCAACTCGACCATAAACTGCTGCGTTGGGTTTTTACCCACAACGTTTCAACACGCAACGAGCTACAACAGCAGCTTCAGGCGCATGCATTTAAGCGCAGTTCAGGCGACGCAGCTACAGGTGCAGACCAAAAGCGGTTCAAATCTTCAGCAGCAATAAAGTGCAACTACTGTGGTAAAATTGGACATAAATATGCTGAGTGCCGTAGTCGTTTGGGAAAAAGAGACAACATGCAGGGAAAAACCAACACCGTAGTCAACCCGTCAGGAGTGAAAGAGCGCCCTAACGTCAGATGTTACAAGTGCAACGAATTAGGCCACTATTCATCAGCATGTCAATCCACTGGAGGTTCCAAGGCCTACGAGAAGCGTGTGAATATCTGCACAGTGTCAGCACCAACAGGCAACATAAACTTATCTGGTGAGCTCGTTCCATTTTGTTTTGATTCCGGGGCTGAATGTTCCCTAATTAAAGAAAGTGTAGCCGATAAATTTAATGGCAAAAGAGTTAACAATGTTGTAAAAATAACAGGCATAGGCAACGATTCTGTATATTCCACCATGCAAATATTATGTAATACAAACGTTGAAGAATATTGGATGGAAATTTTATTTCACATAGTCATGGACAAATATTTAAATTACGATGTATTGATTGGTCGAGAGATTCTAAGTTTGGGTTTTTGTGTAACTATAATGTCAGATAAATTTTCCATTTGCAAAACAAAAGTAGTAAACTCAGCCAACATAAACAAATTTAACAAGCCTCTTGATATAGGTTATGATTTAAATGAAACAGACAAAATATCTTTGCAGAAAATTATACAAAATTTTTCAAAATGGTTTATAGATGGCATACCAAAGACTAGAGTTACAACAGGGCAATTAGAAATTAGATTAAAAGATCCACAAAAAATAGTACAACGTCGACCCTATAGGCTCAGTGAAGACGAAAAAGAACTTGTGCGCGATAAAATAAATGAGTTATTAAAATCAAATATAATTCGTCCCAGCTGTTCGCCTTACGCTAGCCCTATGATGCTAGTTAAAAAGAAAAATGGCACAGATCGCTTATGTGTAGATTATCGAGCGTTAAATGAAAACACAATTGCTGATAAGTACCCGTTGCCTTTAATTTCTGATCAGATAGCTAGGCTTCGTGGTGCAAGATATTTTTCGTGCGTTGATATGGCCAGTGGCTTCTACCAAATTCCTGTTCATCCAGAATCAATTGAGCGTACAGCTTTTGTTACCCCAGAGGGCCAATACGAGTTCATGACCATGCCCTTTGGACTTAAAAATGCTCCCTCAGTATTTCAGCGAGCTATTAATAAAGCATTAGGAGCATTGGCATATACTTTCGCTATTGTCTATATTGATGATGTGTTGATCGTAGCTGAGACTAAGCAGGAAGCTCTGCAGCGCTTGAAAATTGTGTTAGAAAAGTTAAGTAGCTCTGGATTTTCTTTTAATATCACTAAATGCTCTTTTCTCAAAACAAAAATTGAATACCTCGGGTTTGAAATTAGTAATGGAGAAGTCAGACCAAACCCTCGTAAAATTCAAGCATTGACAGGTTTATTGCCACCGCAAACAGTTACACAACTAAGACAGTTTCTTGGTTTGGCATCATACTTTCGTCAGTTCATTCCAAAGTTTTCGGAGTCTTTAAAACCTTTGTATTCTCTAATATCAAAGAAAAATACAGACTTTGTTTGGTTACCAGAGTACGAGCAAATACGCTCGAAAATAATAAATGTACTAACCCAGACACCTGTATTGGTTATTTTTGACCCTCAACACGAAATTGAATTACATACAGACGCTAGTTCCATTGGTTACGGTGCAATATTATTGCATAAAATTGACAAAAAGCCACATGTCATTGAGTATTATAGTAAGTGTACTACACCCGCTGAATCAAAATACCATTCTTATGAGTTAGAGACTTTAGCAGTTGTCAATGCTATAAAGCATTTTCGTCATTATTTACAGGGGCGTAAGTTTGTCGTTTTTACAGATTGTAATTCTCTCAAGTCTAGTCGCACTAAAATTGATTTAATACCGCGAGTATATAGATGGTGGGCTTTTCTACAGCCATTTGATTTTGATCTCCAATATAGAAAAGGTGAACAAATGCAACATGTCGATTTTCTTTCCCGGAATCCAATACTAGAAGAGAAAAATGGTACGACTAAGATCATAGAAAAGAAAATATATTCGATTGAAATTACAGACAGTTGGTTAATTTCTGAGCAGCAGCGTAATTTGGAAACTGTAGACATTTTAGCTAAAGTACAAAATAATGAGTTGCCTGACAATTTAGCTAACACATATGAAATAAAAAGGGGAATACTGCATAGAAAAATACAAAGAAATAGTAAAACTAAAAGCTTGCCAATTATTCCTCGGGGTTTCAGATGGTCTGTTATAAATCGTGTTCACGAATCGATAATGCACTTGGGATGGGAAAAAACACTAGAAAAAGTTTACGAATATTGTTGGTTTGAGAACATGTCCAAATACGTTAGAAATTTTGTTGATAATTGTGTCACTTGTAAGTTAGCTAAACCACCTACTGGAAAACAACAAATAGAACTGCATCCCATTCCCAAAGTCGACATACCATGGCATACTATACACATTGACATAACTGGTAAAATGAGTGGCAAGAACGATTTAAAAGAATATGTCATCGTTATTATTGATGCGTTTACCAAATTTGTTTATTTTTATCATACGATCAATATTAACGCCGAAAATTGTGTTAAGGCTTTGAAAACTGTAATTTCCTTGTTTGGTTTGCCCTCGCGAGTAATAGCAGATCAAGGTCGTTGTTTTGCTAGTTCTTGTTTTAGACAATTCTGCACTTCACAGACAATTAATTTACATTTGATCGCTACTGGTGCTAGTAGAGCGAATGGTCAAGTAGAAAGAGTAATGAGTACTCTAAAAAGTATGTTGACGGCAGCTGAAACTAACCAAAGGTCGTGGCAGGATGTTTTGGGTGAAGTACAATTGGCAATGAATTGTACAGTAAATCGGGTAACAAAGGTTAGCCCATTAGAGTTGATGATAGGAAGAGAAGCTAGACCTTTTGGTTTACCCTTAATGACTGAAGAAGAAGTTATTGATAGAGAGAACTTAAGAAAGCAAGCAAAGCAGAAAATAGACAAAAATGCATGTTACGATAAAAAAAGATTTGATGAAGGAAAGTCAAAAATTGTAAAGTTCAACGTAGGTGATCATGTGTTGCTAAGAAATGAAGAAAGACATCAAACTAAATTAGACCCTAAATTTAAAGGCCCATTCCAAATAATAGAAGTTTTAAATGGAGATAGATATATTTTAAAGTCACTGACAAGTAAACGGACTTATAAATATTCACACGAGTTTTTAAGAGGTCTACCAGACACACAGATAGTTGAAGAACTTAACAACAATGATAAAGATACAAGTTGTGTATCAGATTCCCATGGGGGAAATGAAGAGTCGGCACAAGAAGAGTGCCAGAATACAGAAATATAAACAGAGGACCGCATCTTATCAGAGGAATAAGACGGTGGGTCAAAGTATTTTTAAAGTTGTGAAAAGTCTTAGTGTAGAAGGACTTACACTAAAGATTTTGTTGAAAAAAGTGTAGAAGGACTTACACTAAAGATTTTGTTCTGAAAATGAAAATGTAAAACATGAGTGTAGAAGGACTTACACTAAAGATTTTGTTTTGAAAATGAAAATGTTGAAATGTGTAGAAGGATTAAAAAAAGTTTTTGGCTGTAGAAGGACATACACCAAAGAAGTTGTTTGAAAAAGTAAATATATGAAGAAACTTATAAAACTGTTGAAAGAAAAAAATATGTATAAAGAAAATATTGATAAGAAATCTCTTAGTTTGTATGGCAAGAAATGAAAATGAATAAAGATTAAGTTTATTGGTTTATAACGTTAAAAGAATTGAGTATGAAAAAAATAATAATGGTAATTACTAACAATCATAAAGCAAACACACGAGGACGTGTGATTTGTCAGGAAGGCCGTGTCGCCGGTCAGCTATGTAAGTGGTTTAGGGACGCCTGAGTGTCGGCGTGCCGCGACTGTATTCCTTGTATTGGTGGCTGATTTGCCTAACGTTGGTTTTGAGACGCCTGTCGGCGTGTAGAAAATACGCATTTCATATTGTTGTGAAATTCGTTTTGAGACATAGCGGATTGCAAACGAGTGCAAAGCATACGTAGCAAAGACTTGCGGAGCCTTTGCTATTGAGTGAGGTCTGACCGTAGGCGCCGGCGGTAAAATACCGTACGATGCAAATGAGTGAAAATAGGCATTGTTAAATTATGATGAAATTATGCGAGGCAGTTTTTAGACAACGCGCCTAGAGAACGGTCGGAACTTGCAGTGCTCTGTGACTTGTTTAGATTGCAAAATAATATTGATCATGAACGAAGAAATTATTGCTGCTCCGACATCAGAAGTGGGATCTGCTCAGCCCAAGGACAATGGCCCTGATCCTTATTGCGCCTCACTGGAAGCACAAAACCGGCATCTGTTAGAGATAATTCAAAATATGCGGACATCAATAGAAGCGCCAACTGATGGAAATCGGGCTTGCATCACCTTGCCGAAGTTTAATCCGGACTGCGCTGGAGCGGATGCTTCTGCTTGGTGTACAACTGTAGACCTAATCCTTGCCGACGTAGTGCTAAAAGGGAGCACTCTAGTTATCGTGCTAAGCAAAGCATTGGAAGGCAGCGCATCGCAATGGCTGTCGCAAATTTGTTTTGCTGGCATTACCTGGCTGCAGTTCAAGGAGCTTTTTATTCAGCGCTTCGTGGGCATTGAGACATCGGCAGCAACAATTCTAAACGTGCTGAATGGTCGCCCAAAACCAGAAGAAGGCTTCTCTGAATATGGCAGTCGGATCGTCACACAACTATTGTCCAAGTGGAAAATCAAGGACCTGGAGGAGATTGCTGTGTCGGTCGCCATAGCTCATATGGCTCAACTCGACCATAAACTGCTGCGTTGGGTTTTTACCCACAACGTTTCAACACGCAACGAGCTACAACAGCAGCTTCAGGCGCATGCATTTAAGCGCAGTTTAGGCGACGCAGCTACAGGTGCAGACCAAAAGCGGTTCAAATCTTCAGCAGCAATAAAGTGCAACTACTGTGGTAAAATTGGACATAAATATGCTGAGTGCCGTAGTCGTTTGGGAAAAAGAGACAACATGCAGGGAAAAACCAACACCGTAGTCAACCCGTCAGGAGTGAAAGAGCGCCCTAACGTCAGATGTTACAAGTGCAACGAATTAGGCCACTATTCATCAGCATGTCAATCCACTGGAGGTTCCAAGGCCTACGAGAAGCGTGTGAATATCTGCACAGTGTCAGCACCAACAGGCAACATAAACTTATCTGGTGAGCTCGTTCCATTTTGTTTTGATTCCGGGGCTGAATGTTCCCTAATTAAAGAAAGTGTAGCCGATAAATTTAATGGCAAAAGAGTTAACAATGTTGTAAAAATAACAGGCATAGGCAACGATTCTGTATATTCCACCATGCAAATATTATGTAATACAAACGTTGAAGAATATTGGATGGAAATTTTATTTCATATAGTCATGGACAAATATTTAAATTACGATGTATTGATTGGTCGAGAGATTCTAAGTTTGGGTTTTTGTGTAACTATAATGTCAGATAAATTTTCCATTTGCAAAACAAAAGTAGTAAACTCAGCCAACATAAACAAATTTAACAAGCCTCTTGATATAGGTTATGATTTAAATGAAACAGACAAAATATCTTTGCAGAAAATTATACAAAATTTTTCAAAATGGTTTATAGATGGCATACCAAAGACTAGAGTTACAACAGGGCAATTAGAAATTAGATTAAAAGATCCACAAAAAATAGTACAACGTCGACCCTATAGGCTCAGTGAAGACGAAAAAGAACTTGTGCGCGATAAAATAAATGAGTTATTAAAATCAAATATAATTCGTCCCAGCTGTTCGCCTTACGCTAGCCCTATGATGCTAGTTAAAAAGAAAAATGGCACAGATCGCTTATGTGTAGATTATCGAGCGTTAAATGAAAACACAATTGCTGATAAGTACCCGTTGCCTTTAATTTCTGATCAGATAGCTAGGCTTCGTGGTGCAAGATATTTTTCGTGCGTTGATATGGCCAGTGGCTTCTACCAAATTCCTGTTCATCCAGAATCAATTGAGCGTACAGCTTTTGTTACCCCAGAGGGCCAATACGAGTTCATGACCATGCCCTTTGGACTTAAAAATGCTCCCTCAGTATTTCAGCGAGCTATTAATAAAGCATTAGGAGCATTGGCATATACTTTCGCTATTGTCTATATTGATGATGTGTTGATCGTAGCTGAGACTAAGCAGGAAGCTCTGCAGCGCTTGAAAATTGTGTAAGAAAAGTTAAGTAGCTCTGGATTTTCTTTTAATATCACTAAATGCTCTTTTCTCAAAACAAAAATTGAATACCTCGGGTTTGAAATTAGTAATGGAGAAGTCAGACCAAACCCTCGTAAAATTCAAGCATTGACAGGTTTATTGCCACCGCAAACAGTTACACAACTAAGACAGTTTCTTGGTTTGGCATCATACTTTCGTCAGTTCATTCCAAAGTTTTCGGAGTCTTTAAAACCTTTGTATTCTCTAATATCAAAGAAAAATACAGACTTTGTTTGGTTACCAGAGTACGAGCAAATACGCTCGAAAATAATAAATGTACTAACCCAGATACCTGTATTGGTTATTTTTGACCCTCAACACGAAATTGAATTACATACAGACGCTAGTTCCATTGGTTACGGTGCAATATTATTGCATAAAATTGACAAAAAGCCACATGTCATTGAGTATTATAGTAAGTGTACTACACCCGCTGAATCAAAATACCATTCTTATGAGTTAGAGACTTTAGCAGTTGTCAATGCTATAAAGCATTTTCGTCATTATTTACAGGGGCGTAAGTTTGTCGTTTTTACAGATTGTAATTCTCTCAAGTCTAGTCGCACTAAAATTGATTTAATACCGCGAGTATATAGATGGTGGGCTTTTCTACAGCCATTTGATTTTGATCTCCAATATAGAAAAGGTGAACAAATGCAACATGTCGATTTTCTTTCCCGGAATCCAATACTAGAAGAGAAAAATGGTACGACTAAGATCATAGAAAAGAAAATATATTCGATTGAAATTACAGACAGTTGGTTAATTTCTGAGCAGCAGCGTAATTTGGAAACTGTAGACATTTTAGCTAAAGTACAAAATAATGAGTTGCCTGACAATTTAGCTAACACATATGAAATAAAAAGGGGAATACTGCATAGAAAAATACAAAGAAATAGTAAAACTAAAAGCTTGCCAATTATTCCTCGGGGTTTCAGATGGTCTGTTATAAATCGTGTTCACGAATCGATAATGCACTTGGGATGGGAAAAAACACTAGAAAAAGTTTACGAATATTGTTGGTTTGAGAACATGTCCAAATACGTTAGAAATTTTGTTGATAATTGTGTCACTTGTAAGTTAGCTAAACCACCTACTGGAAAACAACAAATAGAACTGCATCCCATTCCCAAAGTCGACATACCATGGCATACTATACACATTGACATAACTGGTAAAATGAGTGGCAAGAACGATTTAAAAGAATATGTCATCGTTATTATTGATGCGTTTACCAAATTTGTTTATTTTTATCATACGATCAATATTAACGCCGAAAATTGTGTTAAGGCTTTGAAAACTGTAATTTCCTTGTTTGGTTTGCCCTCGCGAGTAATAGCAGATCAAGGTCGTTGTTTTGCTAGTTCTTGTTTTAGACAATTCTGCACTTCACAGACAATTAATTTACATTTGATCGCTACTGGTGCTAGTAGAGCGAATGGTCAAGTAGAAAGAGTAATGAGTACTCTAAAAAGTATGTTGACGGCAGCTGAAATTAACCAAAGGTCGTGGCAGGATGTTTTGGGTGAAGTACAATTGGCAATGAATTGTACAGTAAATCGGGTAACAAAGGTTAGCCCATTAGAGTTGATGATAGGAAGAGAAGCTAGACCTTTTGGTTTACCCTTAATGACTGAAGAAGAAGTTATTGATAGAGAGAACTTAAGAAAGCAAGCAAAGCAGAAAATAGACAAAAATGCATGTTACGATAAAAAAAGATTTGATGAAGGAAAGTCAAAAATTGTAAAGTTCAACGTAGGTGATCATGTGTTGCTAAGAAATGAAGAAAGACATCAAACTAAATTAGACCCTAAATTTAAAGGCCCATTCCAAATAATAGAAGTTTTAAATGGAGATAGATATATTTTAAAGTCACTGACAAGTAAACGGACTTATAAATATTCACACGAGTTTTTAAGAGGTCTACCAGACACACAGATAGTTGAAGAACTTAACAACAATGATAAAGATACAAGTTGTGTATCAGATTCCCATGGGGGAAATGAAGAGTCGGCACAAGAAGAGTGCCAGAATACAGAAATATAAACAGAGGACCGCATCTTATCAGAGGAATAAGACGGTGGGTCAAAGTATTTTTAAAGTTGTGAAAAGTCTTAGTGTAGAAGGACTTACACTAAAGATTTTGTTGAAAAAAGTGTAGAAGGACTTACACTAAAGATTTTGTTGAAAATGAAAATTAAAACATGAGTGTAGAAGGACTTACACTAAAGATTTTGTTCTGAAAATGAAAATGTAAAACATGAGTGTAGAAGGACTTACACTAAAGATTTTGTTTTGAAAATGAAAATGTTGAAATTTAAAAAAAAAAGTTTTTGGCTGTAGAAGGACATACACCAAAGAAGTTGTTTGAAAAAGTAAATATATGAAGAAACTTATAAAACTGTTGAAAGAAAAAATATGTATAAAGAAAATATTGATAAGAAATCTCTTAGTTTGTATGGCAAGAAATGAAAATGAATAAAGATTAAGTTTATTGGTTTATAACGTTAAAAGAATTGAGTATGAAAAAAATAATAATGGTAATTACTAACAATCATAAAGCAAACACACGAGGACGTGTGATTTGTCAGGAAGGCCGTGTCGCCGGTCAGCTATGTAAGTGGTTTAGGGACGCCTGAGTGTCGGCGTGCCGCGACTGTATTCCTTGTATTGGTGGCTGATTTGCCTAACGTTGGTTTTGAGACGCCTGTCGGCGTGTAGAAAATACGCATTTCATATTGTTGTGAAATTCGTTTTGAGACATAGCGGATTGCAAACGAGTGCAAAGCATACGTAGCAAAGACTTGCGGAGCCTTTGCTATTGAGTGAGGTCTGACCGTAGGCGCCGGCGGTAAAATACCGTACGATGCAAATGAGTGAAAATAGGCATTGTTAAATTATGATGAAATTATGCGAGGCAGTTTTTAGACAACGCGCCTAGAGAACGGTCGGAACTTGCAGTGCTCTGTGACTTGTTTAGATTGCAAAATAATATTGATCATGAACGAAGAAATTATTGCTGCTCCGACATATATATATAGTATTCATTCCAATTATGGTTCTTATTCTATATATGGTCATATTTTAAATGTTTACAAGAAAAATTAAGTGATTATGAAATAAAAATTGTTAACCTATCTTTATGAACTGTTTGTTTCTTATTTTTACTGCTAGAGATTGTAATATTATCCCTTTTTCCTATTTCCGTTACTGTATACGGACCAGTATATTTTAAGTCGTTTTTTAGTAAAACTTTATCTCCTAAGGATAAATCTATATTTCTTACTTTCTTATCATATATTTCTTTATTTTTTTATGCTCGTCTTCTTTTATATGCTACTTTCAATCTATATTTACTTTCCTTAGCGTAATATTCTATGTTATAGAATGCTTCTATGTTATCTATACTATTAAAATGCTTTGGTAAATTATTAGTTTTCCAAAGACTAACTCATATGGACAATAGTTATGTGCCATAGAGGGGGTCGTGTTGAAACAATATACGAAGTATTGAAGCCACACGTTCCAATCGGTTTTATCAACCGATATGTACGAGCGTTCAACCGTTCCAACTGTTTGGTGGTGGTGTGCTGTTGATGTTATATTTTTAATTTTTTAGTACTTGCACGGGTCATTTATAATTGAATTTTTATATTCAGTTCTGATGTCCGAAATGAACGTCTTCATTGGACCGTACCTCAATATAAAAGATTCGAAAATAGCTTTTGCGACAGTGGTTGCACTTTTATTTGGTATAGGAATGGCAACTAAGTATTTTGTTCAATCACATATAAGTGTAACTGCATATTCGTTACCATTTTCCGATTTTGGTAGTGGACCAATAGTGTCTACTATCACTCTGTCGAAAGCATTGATAGGTATGTCTGTTATTGTTAAAGGTGTCTTTACATGTGACATGTTTGTATGTATGTATGGCCAAGGTTTTTGAAATGCCGTTGTGACCTCCTTGTATTGGATCGTTATGGAATGTAGACAATATAGCTTCATTTTCTTTTTCATTTTCTATTCGGGTTGAGTAGCGCTACTTTAAATGATTTTAAGGTTTTGTTGCCCATTTGTTTAAAATAATCAATTGAAACTTGTTCAAAGATATTTTCCCACGGTGCCACTTTGAGTTGGCTGATTTGATGTTTACCGGCTTGCATTTCAAGCCTTTTGAATAACTGACCTAAGTTAAGAATTCCATTAGTATATAAATCGCTAACATCAAATCTCGCAGTAATTTTCTTTCCATATTTGAAAAAACATATCTTTTTTTACATGCAAGGTCACTACTTTTCGTACTTCGTCATTGTTAATGAATTCAAATATGCTGGGTTCTGAAGCTTTTTCTATAGATTGCCTGTTATTGCCCAATAAATTTCTGACAGTTCTTGTTCTGTTGTATTTTTGTTGCTTTCACTCTTTGTAAATGATCTTGATGCGAATGCCACTGGGAGTTGGAGTCCATTTTTGTTTTGAGTTAAAACTGCTTCACACGCTTGCTTACTAGCATCTGTAATTATGCAAAATTCTTTGCTGAAATCTGGGTATTGTAACAGAGTTGGGTTCATTAGTGCCGATTTTAGATGTTCGAAGGCATTTTGACAGTCAGCTGTCCAATCGAATTTTTGATCTTTCTTACAAAATCTTGTTATGTGACGAGAATAGTCGGCAAAATTTCTTATGAAACGTCTATAATAATTGCAGAATGCAACAAATCGCCTAGCGCTGTCCGCATCATGTGGGACTGGATAATTGTGAATGACGTCGTATTTTTTGTCGTCGGGCAAGATTCCTTTATCTGTGCATTTATGTCCAAGGAAAGTGACTTAATGCATAAAAAATGAATATTTTTCAGGATGTTACTTTAGGTTATATTTCCTTCATTTCTCAAAAACATCAGTTATGTTTTTAAGCATATGTTTTTCGAAACAACCAATGACTATTAAATCATCCATATAAAGGAATGCTTGCAAAGGCTCAAGTTCAGAGAAAGCCCAAGCAAATCACCTTTTGCCAAATGTAACTCGATCTGCATTTTGACAGATTGTCAAGTTCAAGCTGAACATCAAAGCGTTGATTCAAGTGCTGGTTGGGGTACACTTGCTGCCGGCTTTGAAAACAAGAAACATTTATTTTTTTAATATTCAGAGTAACAATATTGTATATGTTGTATATCCAAATTTACCCGATCGGGACCTGGCACCATACACTGGATGTGTATTACATAAATGTAATTAGTGGCCTGACAATAATGCCAACTCAGACACTCACCACTTCAATGGTGCACCACCATCCTGTATTTATTTATGTATTTTTTTTTTTTTTTTGTTTATTAATATTATAATTTTTATTGGGATTATTATAATATTTTTGAAGATTTAATTTATAATTCTTGTTTGCAGCACTGTTGTTGTACATTTTGCAATTTTATATGACGACAAACAACAGAGCGCGATCTTGCTCGCCGTCAATTCCAACAACAACAAACACGCTAATGAACGAAATGCGTACTTCCCCATGCCAACAACCGCTGCTTCTGCTAAGTCAGCAATGTTACCTGCACTCCGAGCGATAAATAGTTCGGCCATGCAGACTGGTATGGATCGCTGTATACAAATTAATCGAAAACTAAGCCCACAAAATTTTTCAAAGGGCAATCAACCCTTAATAAACCGCAGTAATTCAAATCAAACACCCACTGAAAGTAACAGATTTGCAATTCTCGCAGACGTACTAGATGAACCTGATACCGAAAAAGACATCAGGAAAAACCCGAAACCACCACCAATATACATCAGAGAAAAAAGCTCTAGTACTTTCGTTTACAAAATAGTAGACCTGATTGGAAAAGGTAATTTTCAGATAATTCCAGTAACCAAAGGAATTATTCACGAGACCAAGGTGCAAGTCAAAACCGAAGATAACTACAGAGTGCTGACCAAATACATAAACGATACCAACATAAACTTCTATACGTATCAACTTAAAAGCAGTAAAGACCTGCAAGTGGTACTAAAAGGCATCGAAACTGATGTAAAACCTGCTGATATCTCAGAGCCTCTGAAGGAATATGGATTCAACGCGAAGATGGTAATCAACATACTAAACAAGGACAAAGTCGAACTTGAACCAGATACAAAGGCACTCAAGAAAAACGAAGTGCATCCAATCTATAAACTGCAGTTTCTACTGCACCGTAGAATCACTGTCGAAGAGCCACATAAGCGCAATGGACCAGTGCTGTGTGCAAACTGCTAAGAGTTCGGCCATACAAGATCCTACTGTACGCTTCGCCCTGTATGCAGAGCTTGTGGAGAACTTCACAACTCTGTAAACTGCCCTCAAAATAGAGACGACCCCAGCACCAAAATGTGTGGTAATTGTGGAGGCAATCATACAGCAAACTACCGAGTTTGTCCTGTGTACAAGGAACTAAAAAACCGGATACATCAACGAGTGTCTTCACTACACTCCCAAAATGTACAAAGTACATTTACACCCTCAAAATTTAATGGAAACGTAACGCTCGCAAATACATATATACCCTCTAAAACAAATGAAAACGTAACATTCGCTAGAGCACTTAAAACTGGCCTGGTTAGCCCCGCACCAACAAGTCCTATACCACCTTTCGCTTACGCGGAGCAGACACACAAACACCAACCAATAATACATCCACAAAACAACATTTTCCAGACAAATGGAAAAAATCTGTCATTATAATGATACCTAAGCCTGGAAAAGATCACACGGTCCCCGCATCATATAGGCCCATAAGCCTACTGTCATGCTTATCAAAACTTCTCGAAAAATGTCTCCTAACATACATTATCCCATATCAGAATAACCACAATATAATCCCTGCACATCAAATTGGTTTCCGCGGAAAACATGGAACCATCGAGCAGGTCAACCGAATAACATCTAATATTCGTACTGCATTTGAATATCGGGAGTACTGTTCTGCGATATTTTTGGACGTGGCCCAAGCCTTTGACAGAGTCTGGCTAGATGGACTGATGTATAAAATAAAAACAATGCTCCCTAGTTGCACCCACAATCTGCTAGAATCATACCTTTACAACAGAGCATTTTCAGTGAAATGCAACGCCGCCATGTCAGTTGAGCATATCATAAAAGCTGGAGTTCCTCAAGGCAGCGTTCTTGGTCCTACCCTATACATCCTTTATACAGCGGACATCCCCACGAGTAGCCAAATGTTAATATCCACATTTGCTGATGATACCGCGATACTAAGTCGTTCGAAATGCCCACTGCGAGCAACAGCACAACGTGCTGGACATCTGGCGACTGTTGAGAAATGGCTATCTGACTGGCGAATAAAATTTAATGAGCAAAAATGCAAGTATGTTACGTTTACTTTAAACAGACAAGTGTAGTATGTTCACATATCAAATGCACACTGTGCTCAGTGTTATGCATAAACAATATTACAAACACATTGTAGCACTTGGCCACAATGTCTATATACAAATCCAAGTAGTTCAACTGCCTGGTAATATGACCGCACCTGAGTGCAGTGGGACTGGACAGTGCTGAGTCGGCATGTCTGGCATGCGCGACGGTTCTGTCACCATGTGAACATAATACCTCCTCATTACATACTTATATATACATATATACATAAACGCGTTCGTTAGGAATAATTATTAATTATAAGAACGAATAAAATTAATGAATAAAGAGACAGCAAACCAGAAGGTTCTTGGTTTTATTAATACATGGCGACCGTGACAGGACTCGGATGACAGTACATCAGGATTAAATAACAACAGAAAGGAGGAACTACAATCAAGGAAAGACTGATGGCTCGGATGACAGTGCATCAGGATTAAACAACAACAGAAAGGAGGAATTACAAACAAAGAAAGACTGAGTGAGTACAGTGGAGTTATGGGCCGCGGGAGAGTCAAAAATAAATTAAAGAAAAGAATAGCACACTTAAAGTGGCTATTATATACGAACACAACTCCCCCCGCTTGGGCAACAGCTCAAAAATTACTAGCCGAGTTTGATTTTCTAAAATCAAGTCTCGAAAAAAAGGCCGTAATTCCTACTCACTCAGCAATTAAGACTATAAATCAAACGAAGTCAATAACACATCCACCTCCCAAGCAGTTACCAAAAAGGAAAAAATTTTGCCCGAAAGATTGCCCGGGACCACTAATAAGCGTAACGTGCGAAGCTACATGCGCACGGAACAAATAAATCCAAGAACCTGTGCGATTACCGGCACCGGCACTGCCTGAGTCCATAGGCCCAGGACAACAGCAGCAGGATCAACAAACGTGAGGGGCAAACCGCCACTTGCGCCTACGAAGGAGCATCAGCAAGCCAACCGGCGACGACCAGCTGATGCAGCCGAGAAGGAGGACACCTAAATAAATAATAAATAAATAAAAATATAAAAAACAATTGTCAAAATCGAGCGGAACCATTTCTGCTCGATTAGAAGTATTGCCTGTAAAGCTATACGCAAAAATAGGTAGAAATTTGTAAACAATAGAAGATTTTTTGTTTTAATGAACAATTCAAATTAAATGAATATAATTAGTATAAGCAAATTCGAAACATTTAATGATATATTAGATACGCCCAAAATAGGGCTAATCGATACAAAAACAGTAGACTCCACTGCCAATGTAATTAATAAAATCGAATCAACAAATATTGATTCGAGTTTAACTAACATATTACTATCAATAATCGTTGCAATTATGTGCACATACATTCTTTATAAAGCATATAAAATGCACAACGAATGTATAACCAAAAGAGGCTTAAGCCAAGCGAATGATCTGGATAAGACCTGATTTAATGAACGCACAAACGATTAAGGTAAAAATAAAATAAAATAAGAAAAAAATTTAAAAAAAAAAAAGGTTTAATAATTTAAGAGAAATTTATGATAATGAAATAAAAATAAAATGAAAAGAAAATCCTAAAATCATAGCATGGAATGGGAGCATTTATCTAGACAAATCAAAGAAATAAAAGAAACATTTGATAAATCTTACAAATGTCTGAGCCAGAATAGAGTAACTCAAACTGAGACAATAAATAAACATGCAAAAATACTTGTCGAATCTTTTAACGAGGTAAGAATATTAGTGCATGAAAACAGGAAAACAATAAATAAAACGAACTGGTCAAAAATATCAAAATTATTGATCAAGTTACGTTCAAATTTAAAAATAGTCAAAGTGAGGTATAATTTAGATATATCTATACCGACAATCTTAAATACCCCTTTGGCAATAGATCCTAGGGAAGAACAAGAATCACCAGACCAGACAGAAATAGATTTAGCGGAAGAAGAAGATTTAGAGTCAAGAGATTGATATAAAAGAAAAAGATCTACACGATCTAACAATTCCTGCGGTAATAACAGTACCAGAATCAGAAGAAGAAATAGAAGAGGAAAGAGATGAAGAAGAATTAGATTCAACAACAATAGATACGAAAGAAAATAAAAGACATTTCAAATGCCATCCCAGAATTTAATGGACAAAAACTTCATCTGCAAATATTTAAAACAGCTTTGAAATTAGTTAACCACCAAAATGGAGGTTATAACTCGAATAATAATAATAACATCAGTCTGGTGTGATCTGCCGAACCTTAGGCACGTACGCATCGCGAAAGTGACAAACCTTATCTTTCACATTCGACTTAAAACAAAAACAAAATTAAAAGAACAAATAGTCTGGCTGGCGTCGCTATGTCGCCGGTACAGTTAAGAAAAGCTGCAAAAACAGACACCGGTCAACGGCAGAGCAACAACAACTATTACAAACCGTTACAAGCGCTGGATGACCAAACTGAAAACGACAACTGTGAAGAAGAAATCGTCAACAAAACCAAAAACTTACGTTCCTCCAATTACGGTGCTTAAAATTAGCGCTGAACAACTGCATGGTATTTGCAAACTGCTTAATATTAAAGACTATTTTATCAGAAAAATCTCTATCGGAGTCAAATTACACTGCGATGAAGAAGCGGACTTTGCCCGAGTCTGCACCCACCTGCAAAGCTCCAATCATGAGTTTTTCTCCTTTGCAAAAAAACATAACAAGCCATACAAAGCGGTGCTTACGGGCCTCGATGACACTCCGGCTGATGAGGTTAAAAACAAGCTTATTATAATGGGACTGCAATGTACTGATGTCAACCACAAAACTATAGATTGCTAAGATAAGTTACTCGCTAAGTGTGCAAATTGTCACGGCCCTCATAAGGCTAATTCAGTGGAGTGTCCAGGCAGAATAAACTATGTTAAGGCAAGGGAAAAGGGCATCCCCAAAGCAAGGGTAGTCAGAATGCCATTACAGGCACCGCAGATAAATTGCGCTAAAACCTTTCCAAATCTTAATGGACAGATAGCTGAACCATTAAAGACTACCTGGGCCAGGAACTCGGTTCCAAGTAGTACTGATCTCTTCTCGCTAGACGAGTTAAAAAGTCTTACATTTGAGCTCATTAGCAATCTCAGAAACTGTAAATCCAAGACTGAACAGTTTGAGGTAATAACCTCACTTGCTTTCAAATTTCTTTCTTAATGCTAGACAAAGTAAAGATCATTGCGTGGAATGCCAGGGGTATTCAAAATAAAAAAGAAGAATTTCGACACTTCCTGTCTGACAACGACATTGACATCTGCCTGGTATCTGAAACCTGGTTAAAAAATGGAACTTTCCTTAACATTGGTAATTATAGCTGTTACAGGAACGACAGAACGACTAGCAGAGGGGGAGGGGTAGCAATCTTCATTAAAAGAAATATTTGCCACTCATTGCTACCTCTCCCAAATACAAAAATTATTGAATCAATTGGCATAAAAATCTATATTAGTGATGGCACAGAGATGTCTATCTTTTCATGCTATTTCCCAGGGGGCCGCGAAAATCCCTCAAAAAAAACAGCTTTTTCAGGCCGATATACATATGTTATGTAGTGCATACAGAACTTTCATTCTGGGAGGTGATTTTAATTGCAGACATCAGTCATGGGGATGCTCTAGAGCGAACTCGTGGGGAAACCTACTAAAATCCAAGGTAGACTGCAGAAACTTTTATCTAATGCATCCCTCTGAGCATACCTATTACCCCGCAGGAAGTCACGGGCAACCCTCAACCTTAGATATTTTTCTTACAAATCGTCCCGTTTACCTAGCGAGCCCACGAGTGCTACACACATTAAATTCTGATCACCTTCCAGTGCTGCTTGAGGTTACAGTCAACTCTGCCGCTACCGCAAGTTGCTACTTCTTCGACATAAAAGGTGCAAACTGGGTGAGATTCAACCGTTACATCGAAAATTCGCTTCCTCACATTAACTCAAACTCAATGTGCCACACAGAAGATGTTGATGATATGATCAACGTATTTAGTGAAGTCCTTCGTGAAGCAAAAGATGTTAGCATCCCAAAGAAACAAGTGAAATTTTCCCCAATACCTCTGCCGCAGAACATTCTTAACCTCATAAAGAGTAGAAATATACGACGGCGCACCTGGCTAAGGTATCGACACCAATCCGATCTCATTCTTTTCAAGTGGTTAAATAAGCTGATCACCAAAGCGATTCCCCGTTTTGGAAACTCTCCAAAATTATAAGGAAGAAACACCTGAACATTCCAACATTAGTTAATAATAACATTCGGCACTCGACAGACGAAGAAAAGGCTGAGACATTAGCTCAATCTTTTAGTCTAAACCATAGCATATCTGCTGGGCTAGGTGATCCGGCAACAAAAGCCGCCGTCGATGCCTCAATTCTTGCAGTTGCGCAATTGTCTATAGGGCCACTAAATGACTACTATGTTAGCACCAGCGTCATAAAAGACATACTGAATAGGCTTAAAAAGAAAAAATCTCCTGGGATCGATAAAATTGACAATCTATGTTTAAAAACTCAACCTATGAAGGCAGTAAGATTTATTACTTGCATAGTCAATAAATGCTTAGAGCTATGTTATTTTCCCTCCGTCTGGAAATGTGCCAAAGTTGTATCTATTCTAAAACAAAACAAGCCTATCGAATTGCTCTCTTCCCACAGGCCTATTAGTCTTCTGTCGGCAGTCAGCAAAATCTTAGAGAAGGTTATTAAAGAAAAGCTATCTCATTTTATTGAAACTAATAATATCCTCCCGAGACATCAATTTGGCTTTAGAAGCGAACACAATACTGTTCAGCCCCTATGTAGGATACAAAAAATTATTAAAGAAAACTTTTCTAATTCTATGTCAACTGGCATGGTTCTACTAGATATCAAAGCCGCTTTCGACTCAGTGTGGCATGACGGTCTGATTCACAAAATGTTACGCTTTAATTTTCCCCCTGCGGCCATGAAAATAGTGCAAAGTTATCTAAAAAGCAGATCCTACATCGTATATTTAGGAAATGCTTCATCTGCAGCAGTTAATATTTCAGCAGGCTGCCCCCAAGGTTCTTGCCTAATGCCCATATTGTATAATATATACACTTCTGATCTCCCAATATTACCCCATTGCACCACATCGGTTTTTGCGGATGACACAGCAATTTTGTGTGCGGGCATTCTCTCTGCAGATATATCTACAAACCTCCAAGCAGCATATGACTCTCTAGATAGGTATTTCTCCCAATGGAAAATTTTAGTGTGCCCAGAAAAAACCAAGGCAATATTTTTCACAAAAAAACGAAAGGATATCTACGTGCCAACAACAGATATCAGATTGGGTTCGGAATATATAAAGTGGGAACCAAATGTCAGGTATTTGGGTATTACACTAGACAAAAGACTTACTTTCAAGGACCACATAACCAATACTAACAAAAAACTCAAACATATAGTCCGTACGCTATATCCGTTCATAAACAGAAACTCGAGACTAAATATAGAAAACAAAATGTTTTTGTTTAGGTCCATCTTCCAAGCAGTAACTTTTTACGGCGCACCAGTCTGGTCAGATATAGCCAAATGTCACATAAACCAATTGCAAATCAGCCAAAATAAAGTCTTGAAGCTTATTCTAAATCTCCCGTGGCATCATTCTACGTTGGATCTACATTGTCGAGCCAATATTGAAATGGTAGATATTAGATTTTCGCGACTATCGCAAAATTTCATAACCAAGTGTCAAGAATCAACCTATTCGCATATAAACGAACTGGCATAGCCATTTATTTTAAGTGTTAATTTAGTGTTTTATTTAGCTTGTAAGATTCCTTGGGGTTTTCTATTTCTTTGATTTTTCCCCCAAATAGTTATGTTATTCGTATACGCTAATGGTATGTTTGTAAATAAATATCTAAGTTGAAAAGGCCTAGTTCTAGTCTAAACTCTTAAATTATTGTAAGATACCAGTCACAAAAATATGTAATATAACAAAGAGTGAAATAAATTGAATTGAAATTGAATTGAATAATAATAGCAATAACAGTGTTAGAGTAGCCCAAAACACTTCGGGAAACTCGCAACAACCTTTAGAGTAGGAAACGTCAAGGTTCACACCATAAATCTCAGTCAAAATTCATTCCTAACCTTTAGAAATGTTGCAACGGGAAAAGAACTTGTCTTTTTAATGGACACAGGTGCGGTAATAACCATTTTAAAGGAAAATTCCAACGTCTTTCAATATATCCAAGCTAATCATATAATAAATATACAGGGAATAAGCCAAGAAGTTACCAAATCAAAAGGATTAACTTCTATTGAAATACAAACCACTTAATATATAACTCCACATGATTTTCATATTGTAAACTTAAAATTCGCAATTTCTTGTGATGGAATACTCGGAATTGATTTCATAAAAAAATACAACTGTCAATTAGATTTCAATCTAAAGAGTGGCTTATTAAATAATTTAAAATTTCCGATTTATGTTCCAATAACATACAGTTCTGGCAACAACTCCATTATTCTGCCAGCAAGATCCCAAGTTGTCCGAAAAATTGAACTAGCCTCAGTGGAAGAAAGTGTATTGATTCCAAACCAAGAAATTCAGCATGGTATTTGTGTAGCAAATACCAAAGCAACATCCCAAAATACTTTCATATAAATAATTTAAAATATTAACCAATTTCGAACTACGATGTAGTAAAAACAGATTTAGAAAAAAGAGAAAAATCTGTATTAAATCAACTTTTAAAAAAACTTCCCTCGATAATTCCGTACACAGCTAACAACCAACCGATGAATTCGGAAACCGAATCGATAACTACAAATAATTTTTATAAGCAAAAATTGAGATTGAAGGATGATGAACCAGTATATATAAAAAATTATAGAAGTCCTCATAGTCAAAAAGATGAAATTCAAGCATAAGTACAAAAACTAATTAATGACAAAATTGTCGAACCATCGGTTTCTGCTTATAACAGCCCACTCTTGTTAGTACCGAAAACGTCACTACCGAATTCAGAAAAGAAAAAATGGCGATTAGTAATTGACTATCGTCAGATTAATAAAAAACTGTTGTCCGATAAATTCCCACTCCCTAGAATTGATGACATTTTAGATCAACTAGGTAGAGCAAAATATTTTTCATGCCTTGACTTAATGTCAGGTTTTCATCAAATTAATCTCGAAAAAAGTTCAAGAGATATAACGTCTTTTTCAACAAGCAATGGTTCATATCGCTTCACGCCGAAAGATCTTTCGTCGTGGGACAAACGTCGAGCTGCTGTAAGTGCTGTACTCTTTTATATCTATTTAAACAACAACAGCAGTAAAGAGAAAAAAAAAGCTTCGTAGCTGAATAACTTTCAAGTGAGCTTATTATCATGTGGCATCTCCGCACCTATGGCACCTATTTGCAAAGGCGGAACTTATACTAATCATAACCAATTGTGAAATTAGCATGTACTAACCTAATTTAATATTATAAATATTTTTATTTTCTTATCAATTTTTTTTTCTGTTTATCTCTACTCTTTCAACTTGTTAGTCATTGTTAATTAAGTAATTAGGATATTAGAAATATTGTTCCATATTGTAAAGGGGCAATTCTGGCTAGTGGGTATGAACTCAGTCTAGCCAGGATTTACTCTACAAGAATACTTGTAAAGATGCTCTACCCATGGGACTAAGGGCGTGAAGCTGGCAGGGAAAACTCGAAGATGGCGGCTTGTAGCTTTAAAAATCTTTATTAAGTATTCTTAATCTCTAACTTAACCGATTAGCTAATGTACAGGGTGTGGTTGCGTCTATACTCTGGCATGAGAGAGGAAATGTAGACTGGGAACGATGTGGTTATAGTCCCGTGTTCGGTAACTTTTAGTGCGGAGATGCCTAAACTAAGGAATACCCTGTTCGACGGAGAGTAGATAAGTGGCTACTTGGCTTTCCGTTAGCGTCTGGATGGTGCCTCTCCGGCGACCGGTCGATTCCGGCTCTTTTATAAAAGCATTTTAGCTCAATCGCCGAGGAGACATTCATGAGCTCGTCGCGGCCCAGGATAGCGCCGTTGTTAGCCCGCTCTTCGCTGGTAGAGCGGCTATCCTGGACCGGCGGCGTCTTGGCTCGACGGAACCTTCTTCGGAAGAGGGGCCCCTCCCCGTGATGGCCGCTTTTGCTTCTGAAGCGGATTGGGTAGCCATTGGAGCTCCCCTCTCTTGTTGAGGTGCCCAGTGCTGTTGGCCCGTCCGTGTCGTCGGCGGCTTTCCTTGTCTTCTCTTCGGTTGTGGCACCGGTGTCGGTATTGGTGTCTTCCTCGACCACCGGTGCCACCCCCTCTACGTCGTCCTCCATCGCAGCGTTTTGGACCCAGGTGTCGGCATTGTTGTCCTCCTCGACAACCAGGTCCACGTCCATCTCCTGGGGTGGCAGGTCTCCGCCCTCGATTGCCCGTAGGTGGGGTGGTGACTCCGGCTCCGTTACAAACGGATCCGGTCCACGTGCCCTTGGCGCTGTGATGCAAATGATGGGCGTCACCATATGGCGTATCACGACGACGCCGTCGTGCACCTGTTTGTCCGTGAACTGGTGAGTCGTGTGCAAATAGCTGGGATGTTGTTCGCCTCGCCGTCGTTCCTCGTACCCACAGTTCATGAGTGGGTCCTCGCTGTTGTATCGGCTTCGGGACGAGAAATCTGGCGCCGTCTCCGTATTGTCGCTGCCTCCGTCCTCCACCCGGACTCCGTCGGACCATTCTCACGACCCCCTATCAGAGTCCTCGTACTCCCTTTCGTCGTCAGACTCGTCCGAGCTGATGACATTATATTCTGCCATGTTTTTTTTTCTAAAATTTGATTGAGATTTTCTTATGGGGTTAGTCATTTTTTTTTCCTAACTCATTTCAAGATGGAATGTCCGTCTTGTGCCTACTGTCAGCCTTGCCTCGCATACCTTCAGTGTCGGTGGGGGACGCTCTCCACCGAAACTGTCTCTTCTTCTGTCTCTTCGCCTACTCTGTAAAAGGGTTTTAAATGCTATACTCGCCGTTTTCCGTTTCCTTTCCCCTTTCTTTGCCAGACGCACTTTGTTAGGGGATACGAAGCCTATCACAGTATATGGACCGTACTTCGGTGCCAACATAGCCGTAAAGCATTCGTCAAATAACGCTTTCTGAAGGTTGGCTCGGACTATCTCGAAAATCTCCTTGAGCCTTCTGCTGAGGTGTCTTGGTAACGCCTGCACCACATTTGGTGACCTCGTCATAGAATGATCCGGGGAGCCGGGGTTCTCTACCTTGAACTAAGAAAGCGGGTGAGAATCCTGTGAAGTCGGCTATGCTCAATTTCATTGCAAGGGATAATTCCGGTATTAGCGCGTCCCATTCGTCCTTTCGTTCCTTAATTAGCTGGGCTATTATGGTTTCCACTGTCCGGTTTGTTCTCTCGGTGGGATTTTGTTGCGGGCAGTACGGAGCGCTGTGCTGAATCTCCACCCGGATTGATGCCATGTACGACTTTAAGTCCTTACTGGTGAACTGGACGCCGTTATCGCATAAGAACTGCCGCGGTGCTCCGAAACGACTCAAAATAATACTGCGAAAGGACTTCTGCAGGCTCGCTGCTGTCGCCTTTCTGAGTGGCACCAGCTCGATCCACTTAGGGAACTCGTCGTGGAATACCAACAATATTATGTTCCCCTGCTTGGATCGAGGCAGTGGTCCCACTAAGTCTGCACAACTTTCAAGGAACATAGTTCTCGTCATCGGCTCGATGCCCCAGCAGCCGATATAGCAGCTGATACAGCAGCCTGTTTTCCTCGACCTTGTAGTCCGTGAATCTTGACGGGTCCTGTCTGATCCGTTCCCTCAGCCTGCTGATCCACTTACACCGCTCCTCTACTTGCAATGCCTGTTGTAACACCTCCAGTGGTTTGCGTGACAACGCGTCAGCCACGACATTGAGCTTTCCCTTCCGATAATGTACATCGAATTGGAACTGCTGTAACTCCAGTGCCCATCGAGCGATCCTGCCTGACGGGCTCTCGATTGAATTCACCCATCTCAGGGCTTGGTGGTCGGTTATCACGTCGAAGCGATACCCTTCCAAGTAGCACCTTAGCTTCCGGATTGACCACACAATTGCAAAGCACTCCTTTTCGGTAGCTGAGTAGTTTTCTTCTGACCTGGTTAGCTTCCGGCTGGCGTACGCTATCACTCTCTCCTGTTCATCCATTGTTTACGTTAGTACCGCACCGAGTCCATGGTCGCTAGCGTCGGTCTGTAGCACAAATTTCCTGTTAAAATCCGGGCACGCTAGCACCGGAGCGGACGTCATGTTTGTCTTAAGCCTAACAAACGATTCCTGGCATTCGTTATCCCAGTTCCATTTAACGCCCTTCTTTAGCAGCGCCGTCATGCGTTGCACGACCGCTGCGAAGTTCGGTATGAACTTCCGATACCATGATGCCATCCCCAAGTATTGACGCAGCACTTTAATGTTCGTGGTGCCTTCATCTGCTCGATAGCAGCTACCTTCGCTTGGTCCGTCTGTATCCCGTCTGCGCTGACCACATGACCTAAATAAACCAGCCTTTTTTTAAAGAAGCAGCACTTATTTTTGTTGAGTCGTAGATTCGCCGCTCTCAGCCATCGGAACACCTCTCGCAGGGGCTCCACACGTTGTTCGGCGCTCGTGCTGACGATTATGATGTCGTATAGGTACGCGAACGCGTGTGGTTCCAGTTCCGGTCCGATTACCGAGTCCAACGCCCTTTGGAATGCTGCGCTTGCCGATTTCTTCCACTTCTTCCCAGAATCCCAGAATCGTACTGTTCCCCCTGATCCATCTCCTCATCGTGCTGGCTTGCTACATCGCTCTCAGCATCACTCCCTGGTCCCTCGACGTACCTCGCAGTCGACATAGATTTCGCTTCGTTGTCCGTGCACAGTATAATTTCCGCACTTCTGCAGCGTAGGTTGGCCCCTACAGTCCCGAGGAAGTCCAAGCCTAGGATTATGCTATCTACCATCGTGTCCATCACCAAAAGGGGTACATCGGCTTCTAACCCGGCTAGCTTGCCCTTTGCCACGAGCGCCCTACCGATCCTCTTGGTAGACTCGTCTACAAGCTTAATTTTGGTAATTATCCTTACAATGTTCCCCTGCGTCTCCAGTTCTTTGGCGCAATCCGACCTTATGAAGCTGCTAGAGGCTCCCGTGTCTACCGCTGCTGTAGTGGTTGCTCCACCTAGCTTAATGGTGGCAGTGACACGCCCTGCCTCCATCTTTAGTGGTTGCTCTAAATCCGGGGATTGGTGTTCCCGATATCCACTCGTTCCTGCTCTAAGAAGCGTCGCAGCCCGTTTCCCGCCTGGCAATAGTTTCTACTGGCTTCGCCCGTTGCGCCACACCTCCTACAGAAACGCACCCACGGACCACTGCATTCCCTCGCGAAGTGGCCTGTCTGCCCGCAGTTAAAGCACACATGGTCCCTGTTGCTTGACGGTCCTTCGTTGACTCCTTGGTATGACTTGGGTACTGGTACGCCTTATCGGTGCCTGAGCATCTGCTGCTGGAGTGTTCCTGAATGGGTCCCAGGCGGCCCCGCGGTTGCCTCCACTCTCGTGTTCGCTCGGCTGTTGATCCCGCCAGCTGTTTGTTGCGTATGACGCGACTCTCAGCTGTCGGCGGCTATTGGCTTGCTCTGAGTCTCATGCTCGCAACGTCGAGAAGTCTGTTGGCTTAATCTATTTACATTAAATACTTCGCGGCGATGTTCTCGTAAACCCGATCGAGCTCTCGGCCCGCACTGTATCCGGCACGCTGCATAAGAGTACGGAGCTCCAGTAGGAAATCCTTGAAGCTCTCGCCTCTACGTTGGTGTCGCGTCCTTATTTCGTCTTCCAGCCTGGATTAATATCGCGCTGTTAGAAAGACTTCCAGGAATTCTGCACGGAACTCTTCCCATGAGGCATCACGAACTCGGCTCGTGCGCACCCACATCGCCGCCCTGCCCATCAGCGCCTCGCCTATCGCTCTTGGCAACCTGTATAAACGAGAGCGGGACCGTCTGGCCGTTGAACTGTACTCCCCATTTCCGGACTTGCTCGGGGACGACCATCAAATGTCGTGCGAAATGGGGACCAGGCGTAGCGTAATCGTATGCCGGCTCTCTAATCTGCTGCTCCTCTGTAACTCGGTGGCAAGCTGGGTGTGACTGCATAGTCCAGCGCACTCTCAGACACTCTTATCGCCGGGGTCACCCTTCTTGGCTTCCCCGCTGCAGGCCACATTTGTTCAGCGACACATCCTTGCGTCGAGAGCTGAGGTTCCGTCCTGATCCTAGCCTTCTGGTCCGGCTGTTGTTCCTTTTCTGCCCTAATGTCTGCAGTTCTGTCGTACTGGGACTCCATTTCGCCTAATTTTAATTAAGGTACACGCCTTTAATTAAGAATTCTTGAATTTCTTAATTACGTCAACGCTCTTAACCCGAATATTTGATTTATTTTATTAAATGAGATTAAGAGATTATAATTTATTTTAATTAAGGTAAACGTCACTAATTAAAAAAAATACTTTATTTACATTAGTGATTAATATTATGAAAGTTTTAAATTTTATTTATTTTAATTAGAGTATATGCTTTTAATTAAAATAATTAACTTTGACTTGTATTTTAATTGAGGTAAGACGCCTTCAATTAAAAATACTTGATGTATTTTATTAATCAATATTATGAACATTTTTGTTTTTACTTATTTTATTTAAGGTAAACGCCCTTAATTAAAATACTTAATTTTTTTGATTTATATTATGAAAATTTGTATTTTTATTCATTTTAATTAAGGTAAACGCCTTTTATAAAAAAAATTAACTTTGACTTGTAGTTTAAATGAGGTAAAACGCCTTCAATTAAAAATACTTGATTTATTCTTAATTAATTTTAGAAAAATTAATTATTTATATTTACTTTAATTAAGGTAAACGCATTTAAAATTAAAGTTTGAGTGTTCGAAGTTCATCCAGTTACTAATTAATCATGCCCAGGGTACAACAGCTCGACAGCCTATTTTACACGCACAGTTTAAGATTTAAATTCAATTCGTGACTTCTAGTTAGCTTTGGGGTCCCGGACCGAATGCTATACTTCTCGTATAGATGATCGCTACGACACGGCGTCATATTGCATGAGAATGCAATGCTTTCGACTTTTATTCCTTTATGCCAGTGTCCAGTGTTAAAGTAGCTGGATTGGCCATTAATTTCAAAAATAATTTTAGCCCCGCGCTCACAAGAAAAACAAACTTGTAGGTATTGCACTAAGGTTAATTAATTTATAACTTGGCTGCAATATTGCTCTATGGAAGGTTTCTAGAGGAATTTAGTGCTAGCCTAGATGAATATATATATTATTCCCCAATAGTACTAATGCTAAAAATTATGATAATTACTTGATTACTACACTGTGAGGCCGTCCATATTTTAATGCCAATTCATATTCCTTCCTTTCCTTCGGTTATCAATAGACAGTCGTATTTGGCTACACTGTTCTGGTGATCGATCTATCGATATCTAGTAGCCTAGTAGTGAAATTTTTTCGCGCTCTATTCAAATTAACATTTTATCCTTCTTTACCTACTTTTTAAATTGTGTATAATTGTGCTTTCAACTTATTTTGTGTTTCGGCGCACTTTGCGATTTTTTATTTCGTTGAAATCTATTCTTGTAAGTAATTATTTACATTTTTTCCCAACGCGGCGTCTGTGCTGTGTTTTGTTTTTGTTTTTAATTTCGTTTTTAGCGCATCACCTAACGCGGCGTCACTGCTGTGTTGTTGTTGCTCTAAATTTCGGCAGTAGTTGCTTCTATATTTTCATTTCGCTTTCGCGCTTTGCGTTGCGTTCGTATCAACTTACATTTTGTTGTTGTAACGTTGTTTGTTTACTTTTCCTCTGTTTCTTTTATTGAGTGAATTTTTCTTGATCTCTTTACTAACATTTCATTATGTCTTGCTGTTTTAAGTCGTGCTCACTCAAAGTGTCTGAGTCAGCTCAACCTCAATTCATTTATTGTTGGTTGTGTGACAATATGATGCACTCTGAGTGCGCTGGTTTATCCGGACGTGACTGCGATAAAATTAATAAACTCAGTTCCGCCTCGGCTAAACCAAAAGGCGGCATTCGATGGGCGTGCCCATCTTGCTATGTTATGCAGCGCGACTTCAGCAAGATGTACAATATGGTACGCAATCAGTTTGTTAAAATGAGCAAAATAGCTAAACGACTGGCGAGCGATTTTGACTCAAACGTTGAATTGCTTAGTCAATTCAATTTTGAGCCGCGTCGTACGGAAGTAGCTGAGCTTTTAACTGTGCCCGTACCTATTGCCATTTCTCCATCCCCCACCCTAAATCCCTCTCCTAACATATTAGACATTTCCCCTGTACTTTCTCTGTCTCCTTCTCCCAGAACCTTTCCCAATTCCACTCCGCTATTTACGCCTGTTGCGGCACCCACTACTCCAGTAGTTGGTCCATCACCATCTACTGGAGCTGTGGCGAAAGCTACAAGATGTAAAAATAAGCACTCCCCTATCCCAGCCCCTTCTAAAGGAGTTAGTCCCCCTGCTTTACTCCCTACTTTATCTGTCATTCCTCCCCGTAGACAAGTTTTTGTGTCTAGACTATCGGCTGATACAACTTGCGAGTCGATAGTCAGATATATAGCTAGTAGATCTTCTGCTAGTGTATCGGTTACCAAATTTAACTTCTCTACTCCTAGAGAAATCTCTTCTTTCAAAATTAACGTATCTTCTGATTTCTTTAACACTATATGTGACTCTAATTTCTGGCCTCCACACATGATTGTTCATGAGTTTAGGCCAAAAAAAAGAGCGCATCCTTCTCCTGTAGTTCTTCCTACTAACATTGCAAAAAACTAATACTTTCCATCACATATCAGAATGTTAGAGGGCTTAACTCTAAACTTAATAAGCTTTATGTAGATAGCTTTTCGTTTGATGCTAACATTATTATCTTTACTGAAACCTGGCTAAAGCCCGAAATTTCAGACTTTTCATTATTTTGCAATAAATACACATCTTTTAGATGCGATCGTTTGTCGCGTATAGGAGGTGGTGTGCTTATTGCCGTAGACTCTGATCTTCTATCAGAATCTATTTTATCTCCTTGCTTAACTAATATTGAATTTATTGCCGTTAAAATTATATATAAAAATATTTGTATATATATAACGTGCTCTTACATTCCGCCACAGTCCGATTTGTCTGTATACCTGGAGCATATTTCTGCTATTGAGTCCATTTCGTCACTACTTTCTAGTAGTGATTTCCTCTTTGTATTTGGTGACTTTAATTTGCCGGATGTGGTATGGTCTGATTCTCCAAATGTTTTGATGCCAACCACATCTCACGAATTTATCGATTCGCTTTTAGAGATGTCTCTCTCTCAAATTAATCCGGTTCGAAACTGTAATGGTCGTCTACTTGACCTTATTTTTGCATCGGATCCTTTCTCTAGTTCTGTAATACAAACATGTCCTTTAGTTGTCCCCGAAGACCCCTATCATCCTACATTAGACTTAGTTTTTGAACTGCCTACATGTGAGCATATTTGTTCTATTAACCCTGTCGTTAAATCACGCTGTTTTCGTAAAACAGATTTTGTAAAACTTAATTCATTACTTTTAGAAACAAACTGGTCGCAACTGTACTCTTGTACTAACATTAACAGTGCTACTTCAATCTTTTATAATATTATAAAATCACATTTTGACCAATGCGTTCCAGATGAGCTACCCAGGAGAACTAATAGACCTCCTTGGTTCTCTAAGGAATTAGCAATGCTTAAAAATGTGAAGACTAGATATTATAAAAGATTTAAGAGTTCGAATAATCCTTCTGATTTTTCTCGTTATGTTATAGCCAGAACAAATTTTGTTGTTTGTAATTCGCGTTGTTACAATAACTACCTTATTCGTTGTCGTTTGCAATTTGCTCAGAATCCTAGGCAGTTCTACAACTTTGTCAATACTAAACGAAAAACTTCCTTACTGCCCTCATCTGTTTCTTATGAAGACATGAAAGCAAATACTGATCAGGCTTCAGCCGATCTTTTTGCAGAATTCTTCCAAACTACTTATTCATCTTCTAACTTTCTGCCTAATTCCCCTTATCCGTATACCTTGCCGAAATCTAACTGCATTTTTAGTCCTGTGATCCTGGAAAGTTCGTTACTTAACGAACTTAACTTAATCAAGCCAAGTTATTCACCAGGCCCAGATGGAGTACCAGGATGTGTACTTAGGTACTGTGCTGATTCTCTATGTAAGCCCTTGCTTAAATTATTTGAATTGTCTGTTAACTCGTGCTCTTTTCCAACCATTTGGAAGGAATCATTTATAATTCCTCTTCACAAAAATGGTTCAAAGTCTGATGTTAAAAACTATAGGGGTATTTCCAAATTATCCGCGATGCCTAAAGTGTTTGAGAAGCTAATAACATCTCAACTACAACACTCATGTAGCTCTATCATTTCACCCTGCCAACATGGTTTTGTGAAATCGAAATCTACTACCACTAACTTACTTGAGCTTACCTCCCTTGTTATTAAAGGTTTTCAGAACAAAAAGCAGACTGACGTAATTTACACAGATTTCAGCAAGGCTTTCGATTCCGTTAACCACTATCTCTTGCTTAAAAAACTTAGTACTATCGGATTTCCACACAGCCTTCTTATGTGGATTTCCGAATATCTTTCTTGTAGAACCCAAAAAGTTATTTTTAAATCCTCACTGTCTAAGCCTGTCTTTGTTACCTCTGGTGTACCCCAGGGTAGCCACCTTGGGCCTTTACTTTTTAATTTATTCATTAACGATCTCCCGTCTATTTTCCTTCACTCCTATGTACTAATGTACGCCGATGATGTGAAGCTGTGCTTATCATATAATGACAACAACTGTCCTTATTTATTGCAATCGGACCTGGATTTGTTTTTTGCTTGGTGTAAATGCAACTTGTTGTTTCTGAATTGCTCTAAATGTAAGGTTATGTCATTCTATAGAAGCACGCCTCACACATTTAATTACATGCTCGACCGGGTTTCTCTTGAGAGATTAGACTGTGTCACCGATTTGGGAATTCTTCTCGATCATAGATTAAAATTTGACAAACATATCGCGCTTACAGTCAACAAGGCGACTCAATCTCTTGGATTTATCAAACGATGGTCTAAGGAATTCGACGACCCTTATACGACTAAGCTGCTATATACTTCACTTGTTCGGCCTATTCTGGAATACGGATCTTGTGTGTGGTCTCCTCAATATTCGGTACACCAAGACAGAATTGAGTCTGTTCAAAAGAAGTTTCTTCTTTTTGCTCTTCGCGGCTTTAACTGGGTTCCAGGTACTGATTTGCCTCCATACCACAGTAGATTGCAATTAATTAACCTCCCATCTCTTACTAACCGTCGCATGATGCTGGGAGTTCTATTTTTACATAAATTAATAATTGGCAAAATTGACTCATCTCTGCTTTTGAGCCAAATTAACTTTTCTGTACCTTTGAGACGTACTCGTAACTTTACACCGATTTCTCTAAATACTTGTAATACTAACTATTCTCTGCATGAACCTTTTCGAGTTCTCTGTGTTGACTATAACAGACTATTCCGAGTCTTCAACTCAGAGTCCTCTTTTGATATGATTAAGAACCATATCCTTAACTTTTTAGCACGTAGTAACTTGCACTAATTTTCATTACTAATCTAGTGATCTGATTGGGTTTTTCTGGGTTTTTCCCAATCCTCGCAACAAATGTTGGATCATTTAATATTCTTATTTTGAACACCCCAGATATTAAATTAAATTTTTTACTTAAATATTTCATTTTTTAAATTTAAAATATATTTTTTAAGTTTTAATTTATATTAAAAATTGTAATTTTCTGGTCGACTGCTAATAGTTGACATTAAATAAATAAATAAATAAATAAATAAATAAATAAATAAATAAATAAATAAATAAATAAATAAAAGTGTTGCATGGTTCTCAATAAGTTTATACATTTGCTGCTACAGTTATTATTTTGTGTAAAAAGTATAATAGATTTCTCCTGTTTCTTTGTTTCTACATTATTAATCGGAATATCTTTATATGATTATACAATATATATACCTATTATAGCATTATATTAGGACACAATGCCTCTTCTGGGACGCAGCTGTGAAAATTAAGTAAATATCGGGGAGAATAATATTTTTTGTGGCATTTGTTCACAAAACATTGAATTCCAAAACCAATTAGTGACGACAACTTGCAAGCAAAATTTCCACATTGCTTGTCTTAATACGAGAGCCAGAATCAGGAATATTTGCCCAGCTTACAAGATCTCGTTGGAAGTACCGACATTCAATTTAGCTGAAGCATTAGCCGCGGTAAAAGAGAACTATAGAGTAGTAGATTGAAGGTAGTGCAAGTTTTGGCGTTGCCACAAAAGCGTTGTCGTAGTAACTTGGCCTCAATTAAGTGCCGCTCTTCGGGCACAATACCAGGATGGCAGAACAGATCATGAGCTGCAGAGTGATATTGCACAACGGAAACAGAAAGCGAATGAGCCATTCGACGTTTTCTACGAGGCCATAGTCGCTTTAGCCGATAAACTATCGCAGCCATTATTAGACACAGCTTTATAAGAAATTCTTCGAGCCAATCTTCTTCCAGAAATACAGCATGAACTTCTGTATCTGCAAATTTTCTAAGTCGCACAACTGCGCCATACTGTTCGCACTCGGGAAAGATTCATGGCGTCGGCATCAAAGCCAGTGGTTCCCACCCCAAGAGTAGTAGTACCTAGACGACATGTAAATGAAGTGCTGGGACAAGCTGATACGGATGTGGAATCTGAAGAAGACGATATCGAAGGTGCCGATTCAGAGGCCGTAGCCATATCCTGTTGTAATTGTGGTGGCCTCGGGCACCGATATAGAGACTGCATAGGTAAAAGAAAAGTATTTTGTTACGGGTGCCGGAAACCGAACACCTACAGGCCACTTGTAAGAAATGTAGCACGTCAAAAAAAGGAGTAGGCCGTGCACTGTCGACCAGTGTACGCAAACGCGATGTTTCGATAACTACGAACACAGACTAACGAATTCAGAATCCAGTTCGTTTACCCCTGACCTGTCAAAATCCCCGGCAATACAAACACCAATATTCAATATTAATTCACATAATAGTCACAAGTTTAGTCAATCACAAAAACGGTTGATCGAGTATCACCAAAAAACCATAACCGAAAATCAAGCAGTGCTACCGACAGTAGTAAACAATTCAAATGATTGGCGACTATATGCTCAAGCCATTTTGCTAGGCAAATCACTTAAGGCTCTAATGGACATTTGCTCAATGGATATTTCAGAGTAGGGTTCAATATAAGCCTGGAAATGCTGCAGTACGCACCGAAGATGGGATAAAGCAGGGTATCATCGGAAAAATCACCGCTGCTGTAGGTTTTCGGGGAAACTCTGAAGACTTACAATTTGATATAGTACTTTGGTTTCAGTGAAACTCTTTATTCTTAATGTTTTTGAATCATAATTATAATGTTACTTTCGAAGAGCCGTTGCTCGTTCGTGATCGTTGGCAGCTTCTGTTTTAAACTAACCAGTGTTGGAATCCGTTTATCGTTAAGTTTTGCCTTGCCAACGAATGGCTTTTAGTACCAACTGTGGTCGCCAGAGTGCGACACCAGAACCGCCACAGTACTCCCTCTCCAGTGACTGTGTCACGGATTGGATTGAGATTGTTTCTTGTATGTACAAGGCGTGAAATTGGTTCGCTGCTGCTGCATGTTTTCATCATCCCTGATGATGAAAGCGGGCTTAAGACGGTCAATTGATACTGAAGTTTCTTTGTTGTTGATTTTCAGTACGTACACTCTGTCGGTTTGACGTCGGACAATCTCATAAGGCCCAGAATAAGGTGGTTCAAGTGGTTGTTTAACGGCATCGGTTCGAATAAACACGTGAGAACACTTCTCAATCCCTTTCATCAAGAACATCTTGGCGTTGGCCTTGATATGATGCGCTGTCTGCGTTGGCCGTATTTGACGCATATGCTCTAGGAATTCTGACAAAAACGTTACAGGGTTCGTCTTCGTATCCAGATCGTCAAAGAATTCGTTTGGTAAACGAAGCGGTGCTCCATACAGCATTTCTGCAGCAGACGCTTGCAGATCTTGTTTGTAGCA
Source organism: Hirtodrosophila trivittata (assembly GCA_035045065.1). Taxonomy (NCBI): domain Eukaryota; kingdom Metazoa; phylum Arthropoda; class Insecta; order Diptera; family Drosophilidae; genus Hirtodrosophila; species Hirtodrosophila trivittata. The sequence goes on along the minus strand of JAWNNK010001392.1, from coordinate 24,038 downwards.
CGTACGAAGTCCCAGTAACACGGTTGGTAGTAATTGTAACCATGGCGTACTTCCGTTGCACATTAAAGCTGCTTTGAACGACCTGTGCCATCTCTCTATCATGCCGTTGGATTGAGGATGGTATGCAGTCGTATGAATGTGCTTGCTGCCGACTAGTTGAGCTAATTCCTTGAAAATCGCAGACTCAAACTGCGTCCCTTGGTCGGTGGTTATCGTTTTGGGAGTTCCAAATCGTGCTACCCAGTTTGTCCAGAACGCGGCTGTTACCGTTCCTGCTGTGATGTCCCTTAGAGGCACGGCCTCAGGCCAGCGAGAGAAACGATCAATCATCGTTAAACAGTAGCGATAGCCTTGCTCCAACGGCATTATCACAATGTCTAAGTGCACATGATCGAATCTTTCACCAGGAACGTTGATTTTGTTGGGTGTTAGATGATTATGTTTGTGTATTTTTGCTCGTTGACATGCGATACAGTTTCTACACCAACTTATAACTTCACGGTTCATTGATGGCCACACGTATTTCTGACGAATTTGGTGTAATGTTGATCTTCCACTCGGATGGGACAGGTTGTGAACAAAAGCGAAAACTTGATGTCGAAGAACTTTTGGAACGTATGGTCGAACATACCCAGTCGATACATCACAGTAAATTTCTGTATTCTCGTCGTAGCGTACACGTTGTAGCTTGAGAGATGTGTTACCTTGAAGTAATTCTGTCAATTCAGGATCTACCGCCTGGGCCTGTTCGAACTGCGCCAGAGCTACAGCTGTCGGGGATGCAATTGAGCAGAGACGTGAGAATGCATCTGCAATAGAATTTTCTGTGCCTTTTATGTGTATAATCGTCGTGGTGAACTGTGAGATGAAACCAAGCTGTCGGATCTGCCGTGGTGACATCTTCTCGGTTCGTTGCTGAAATGCGTACAGTAACGGCTTGTGGTCGGTTTTAATGATGAAGGTGCGGGCTTCGACTAAGTGCCTGAAGTATTTCACAGCTTCGAAAATCGCGAGAAGTTCTCTGTCGTATGTGCTGTAGTTCTTCTCTGTGCTGTTGAGCTTTTTGGAAAAAAATCCTATTTGTTTCCAGTCGTCGTCTAACTGTTGCTCCAGAACCGCGCCAATGGCAACATCAGATGCGTCACACACTAGTGCAAGATGTGCATTTGGAGATGGAAATGCTAGAAGTGCTGCACCAGCTACACTTTGTTTGCATTCTTCAAATGCTTTACACAGCTCCGGCGTCCAGTCGATTTTGCGTTGATCATTTTTCTTAACGTTTTTCAGAAGTTCTGAAAGGGGTGCCTGCACGTGCGAGGTATGTGGTAAGCATCTACGGTAGTTTATATACCAAGAAAACGACCAAGTTGCTTGATGTTGTTTGGACGTGTGTAGTTGATAATGGCATCAATTCGATCGGTTGGCGGCTTAATTCCGTGCTTGTTGATGGTGTAACTGAGAAATCGAACCTCTGTTTTTGCAATGTTGCATTTGCTAAGATTCACGCACAAGCCGTGTTTGCGTAGAATCTGTAGAACGATACGTAGGTGTTCTTCGTGCTCAGCCATGGTGTTTGACATGATGAGTATGTCATCTATGTAGCAGAATACAAAGTCTATTCCACGAAAAATGTCATCCATAAAGCGTTGAAAAGTTTGAGTCGCATTTTTCAACCCAAATGGCATGTATAGGAACTCGAAAAGACCAAATGGTGTACATACTGCAGTCTTTTGAACATCATTGTCCGCCATAGGTATCTGGTAGTACGCCTTTACAAGATCCAGCGTGGAGAATATCGTTTTTTGGTGTAAATTCTCGGCGAAATCATGGATGTGAGCGATCCGGTGTAGTGACAGCATTCAGTTTGCGGTAGTCACCGCATGCACGCCAACTGCCATCTTTTTTGGACACCATATGTAATGGGCTGCTCCATGGACTTTTTGAGGGTCGACATATGCCTTGTTCAATTAACAAATTGAACTCTTTTTTAGCTGTTGCTAGCTTGTCACCAGAGAGTCGGCGGGAACGGTCTGACACTGGGCATCCGATAGTGTCAATATAGTGTTGAGTGTCGTGCTGGCTGGTGGTTTTTACGGACGGATTTGTGACATCTACAAACTCTCGCAATAGATCTTGTAGATTGAGCATAGGTTCAACTGTTGAAACAGATAGTTGATTCGCATCTGCCAAACATGCGGGTGTCGAAAGGCCTGTCAAACAATCGATTAAACGTTTATTTGTGAGATCTATTAAAAGTTGGAATTTGGTTAACAAATCTGCTCCGATGATTGCCGTCTGCACGTCAGCGATGATGAACGGCCACGCAATGTTGCGACGGAGACCCAAGTTTAGCTGTTGTATTTGACATCCGTACGTGTAGATTGGTGTTTGATTCGCAGCGTATAAAAGAAGCTCTCCTTGCTTGGTCTTATGTTTCACCAATGCCCGTGGTATTACAGACACCACCGATCCGGAATCGATGAGGTATTTGATGCGTGAAGTCAGGTCGTAGATGTGGAGTCGGCGTTCAGAAATACATTGTTCTTGTGCAACAAAATCGCTAGTTGATGTGTCGCTGTCGTCGTCTAGCGCAGCAGACGACAGCGTTTTTAGTTTAAATCTTGACTGCGAGAGCAAGGCGAGCGGCATTTTTGTGCATTATCCCCAAATTTGTGGTGGTAGAAGCAAAGCGTAGTTTGTTGCTCGTCCACCTGACGACTTGAGTTTCCGGAATCGGTGGACTGCTGGCCACGTGGGAGATTGCGTGTTTGACTACGGGATCGATTCTGAGAATAATTTGGTTGACTGACCGACTGCAAGCGTTTGACATCCTTTTGTAGACTATCGAATTTCTGTGATAAAGACCGTAATGTCTCAGACACCTCTTTTAAAGTACTAGAGGCGCTAACTGCGTTTACAGTATGGTCTGCTGCTGGCACGCCTTGTGACGAAGACGTAATTGCAAACGTGGTGTTGGTTCCAGAAGCGTCAATCATTTTGTCAGCGATATTTGCTAAGTTGTCCAAGTCAGCATCTTCCCACACTGTAAGCAGTGGTCGAATTGACTGCGGCATTTCCGCCAGAAAAAGAGTGTGTATAATGCTTTCACAGCCAGGGCTTGGAGCGAGGCGACGCATGTGTGCTAGGATTTCCGTTGGCTTCAGTCCTGTGGTTCCTCCTCCTTGTAGCAAGCGGCGTAATTTTGACTCTGTAGACTCGTCGAATTTTTGTAGAAGTCGTGCCTTCAATATGCCATATTTGTTCAAAGTCGGTGGCTGGATTACGAGATCTTCCACAGCCAAAACTACTTCGTCCTCTAAATGTACCGCTACAAAGTCGAATTTGTCAACATCCGCGGTGACATTATGTAGACGAAAGGAACGTTCTACTTGCGCGAACCATAATTGGGGGCTGTTTCGTGTAAACTTTGGCAAATGAATTGTGGCTCGTGGTGTAGACAGGTGTGGTGTGTCTTGCCGAGATGCCGAATTTGCACGAAGCGCTTCCATCTGCTGTTGCAGGTCACGTAGTTGGTGGGTCAAATCTTCTTGCGTTTCCATTTTGACACTTCGATCGTCGTCTTCCAAAAATGTAAGTTCCCTTTTTCTTAATGACCGCAAATTGTAGCGTGGCGTGTGCATAAAAAAAAAAAAAATGGCGGTATTTCACTAGATTGCGAAACTGGTCGCGTGCTTTTCTGCCAGGTTGAATTGTATCCTCTCCGCAGCGAATATGTCGTATTCGTTCGTCGGGTCACCACTTTGGTTTCAGTGAAACTCTTTATTCTTAATGTTTTTGAATCATAATTATAATGTAACTTTCGAAGAGCCGTTGCTCGTTCGTGATCGTTGGCAGCTTCTGTTTTAAACTAACCAGTGTTGGAATCCGTTTATCGTTAAGTTTTGCCTTGCCAACGAATGGCTTTTAGTACCAACTGTGGTCGCCAGAGTGCGACACCAGAACCGCCACAGTACCTTTCACTTTCGCAAGAACTTTATATGGGAATTGATTTCAGGACAAAGTTCAATATTTTACCTACGTTTCTGGCAAATAAAGATTGTGAGCACTCCATATGCAGTTTAAGTTTCGAAGATCCGGTACATGCTCCTTTATCCGAGCAGCAGAGGGAACAGCTGATCGATGCTATAAAAACGTTGTCGACATTTGATGAAAAAGAGCTGGGAAAGACCTGTTGGTTGTGCCATGAGATTGATGTTTGTGAGGCAAAACCTATAAAACAGCGGCATTTTGCTTTGTCACCGGCGGTAGAGAGTATAATGTACGCAGAATTGGACAAAATGTTGGCACTGGGAGTGCTTGAAGAGTCCAACAGTGCTTGGTCTTCGCCAATGGAAACCAGGCAAAGTAAAGTAGTGCATATATAATCGAAAATTAAATGAGGTTACCGTAAATAACGCTGGTATTTTGAGTAGACTACCTAAGGCAGAATATATATCCAGTATTGACTTAAAGGATGCCTATTGGCAAATTTCTCTGGATATAAATGCAAATCAGCATTCACTGTGACCGCAAAAGTCTCTATAAATATACGGTGATGCTTTTGGGATTATCTAACGCTCCCCAAACTATGTTCAAACTTATGGATAAGGTAATACCAGTTAAATTACGGAATGTGGTTTTTGTATACCTAGACGATTTATTGGTGGTTTCAAAGACGTTCGACAATCATCTCAAAGGGTTCCAAGAGCTAGCGGATAGATTGCATCTAGCAGGCTTAACCATTAATGTCGAAAAAATTAAATTCTGCCTTAAAGAAGTTAAGTACCTAGGGCACGTTATTGGGTATGGTACCATCTAAACCAATCCTGACAAAGTAGCAAAAATTAAAGAGTTTCCAATACCGCGATCAATTAAGCAAGTCAGGAGATTCCTAGGTGTCACAGCATGGTATCACAAATTTATTAAAAACTACGCCGGTCTGGCTGTGGCTCCATTACAGATACCCTCAAACAAAAACTTAAGTTTAAGTGGTCTTAGAGCGCACAGAAAGCGTTTGAATTGCTTAAATCCCAATTTGTGAAGCCCCCGTCCTACATAGTCCTGATTTGTAGGATGATAAAGCCCCGTTTGCGATTCATTGCGATGCCAGTCACCATGGACTCGGTGGTGTTTTAATGCAAACTGATAGTAATGAATATGATGTACCCATTTCATTCATATCTCGAAAACTGAATCAGTGTCAGAGGAACTATTCAGTTGCTGGAAAGGAATAGTTGGCCGCATTAATGTGCGTTAAGAAATTTTGAGCATACATTGAAGGTCAGAAGTTCACCATTATAACGGATCATGCGTCCTTAAAGTGGCTGATGTCTCAGTCAGCCCATAGCTCGAGATTGGCACGATGGGCACTAAAGCTACAGGGGACCACTTTTAAAATTTACCATCGCAAGGATAGTGAAAATATTTTTCCCGATGCGTTATTATGTATGCATACAGAGGACTTGTCCCCAATCCAATCCTTGCTTAACGATGTAAAGGAGTATATTAATGGCTGTGCCACTTGTAAATGTACAAAACATCCTAACCATGACTTACGACCTCCAATGGGGAGAGCCATGTCAGCTCATCGTCTTTTTCAAAAGTTTTATGTTGATTTTGTATGACCTTATCCCCGTAGTCAAACGGCAATATAGGTATCTTTGTAGTGCTAGATAAATTTTCAAAGTATCCAGTTTTAAAAGCAATAAAGAAATTTACGGCCGATGCAATAGTGTGGTTTATGGAAGAGGATCTTTGTCATTGTATTGGAGTGCCTGAGGTGATAGTGTCAGATAATGGGGTTCAATATAAATCACTGAAGTTCAACGGGCTATTGCAGAAATACAATATTCAACACTCGTATACCGCCCTATATGCTCCACAAGCAAATGCGTCCAAGAGAGTTAATAGATCTGTAATTGCTGTAATTAAAATCATGTGTAAATCCTGATCAAACAAATTCGGAGGAAAAGCTAAGCTTTATTGCCTGTGCATTACAATCTAGTGTTCACTCGGCCATAAACAACAGTCCTTATCGTATCACCTTTGGCCAAAATATGATTACTAGCTGTTTGTTTTACGAGAGAAGGCTCGTCTGATATAATGCGTAAGGCTGCCCAAAGGCCATACAGCAACAACATGCGCGAAACGAAATATGTCCTTTCTAATAGGGCAGGAAGTATATAGGCGTAACTTCCAGTAAAGCAATTTTTCGATGGGGTGTAACGCTAAGCCGAGAATAATTAAAGTTGCCTTGTGCATGGCATGGGTGTGATCCAGGGATAGAAAAAAAAGGGAAATGAATTTGGATTTGGGCACGTGTAGGGACCGAGCTTAAAATTCGCCATTTCCCACAAAGTGTCATCGAGACACGTACCATCCTGATGTTAACAATTAGTAGTAGCCACGGGCTTTGGTGAAATGGAGTTCAGTGCTATTTACTGCCCGCCCAGAAACTAAATAGAAGAACGACTGTTCACTGATATTCTTCGTGCCTCCGGACAAAGTTACCTTGTTGGTGGCGACTGGAATGTGCAGCACTGGCTATGAGGTGATAAATACAACTCCCCCAGGAGACGAGAACTAGCAGAAGCAGTCTCTGCTAGTGGGGCCAACACTCTCGCCACAGGATCACGAACCAGGTATCCATATGTGCCAACCCATACACGCTCCTGCATTGACATTGCTATACAGCATGGGATACCGGATAATTGCGAAAATATTAGCCAAAACTGGGATTTAGATTCCGACCATCTTGCGCTTGTTATTATGTTGATAACGGATGCTGCTTATTCCCGCGCTTGCGCTCGACTGGTCACGGATCGCACGGATTTGACAGCCTTTAGGCAGCACCTGGAGAGGTCCGTGCTCCTCGCAACAGAGCTGAGCTTAATTAATATTATGAAAATTTTTGTTTTTACTTATTTTATTTAAGGCAAACGCCCTTAATTAAAATACTTAATTTATTTTTTTGATTTATATTATGAAAATTTGTATTTTTATTTATTTTAATTAAGGTAAACGCCTTTTATAAAAAAAATTAACTTTGACTTGTAGTTTAAATGAGGTAAAACGCCTTCAATTAAAAATACTTGATTTATTCTTAATTAATATAAAAATTATTTCTATTATAATAGAAAAATTAATTATTTATATTTACTTTAATTAAGGTAAACGCATTTAAAATTAAAGTTTGAGTGTTCGAAGTTCATCCAGTTACTAATTAATCATGCCCAGGGTACAACAGCTCGACAGCCTATTTTACCCGCACAGTTTAAGATTTAAATTCAATTCGTGACTTCTAGTTAGCTTTGGGGTCCCGGACCGAATGCTATACTTCTCGTATAGATGATCGCTACGACACGGCGTCATATTGCATGAGAATGCAATGCTTTCGACTTTTTTCCTTTATGCCAGTGTCCAGTGTTAAAGTAGCTGGATTGGCCATTAATTTCAAAAATAATTTTAGCCCCGCGCTTACAAGAAAAACAAACTTGTAGGTATTGCACTAAGGTTAATTAATTTATAACTTGGCTGCAATATTGCTCTATGGAAGGTTTCTAGAGGAATTTAGTGCTAGCCTAGATGAATATATATATTATTCCCCAATAGTACTAATGCTAAAAATTATGATAATTACTTGATTACTACACTGTGAGGCCGTCCATATTTTAATGCCAATTCATATTCCTTTCTTTCCTTCGGTTATCAATAGACAGTCGTATTTGGCTACACTGTTCTGGTGAAAGTGTTGCATGGTTCTCAATAAGTTTATGCATTTGCTGCTACAGTTATTATTTTGTGTAAAAAGTATAATAGATTTCTCCTGTTTCTTTGTTTCTACATTATTAATCGGAATATCTTTATATGATTATACAATATATATACCTATTATAACATTATATTAGGACACAATGCCTCTTCTGGGACGCAGCTGTGAAAATTTAGTAAATATCGGGGAGAATAATATTTTTTGTGGCATTTGTTCACAAAACATTGAATTCCAAAACCAATTAGTGACGACAACTTGCAAGCAAAATTTCCACATTGCTTGTCTTAATACGAGAGCCAGTATCAGGAATATTTGCCCAGCTTACAAGATCTCGTTGGAAGTACCGACATTCAATTTAGCTGAAGAATTAGCCGCGGTAAAAGAGAACTATAGAGTAGATCAAGCTACTATGAGAACACGATCACAGGGTCAACATGAGGACACATCCGGTCCAATGGTTAGCACGGACGCACTATCTGTCGATAGAAAGGAGTCTTATCTGGTGATACGTGATTTGCCAAATTCATTGAGCGACCATTTACAACAAGTAATGGCAAGCTCAATGTCTCTGGCTATGGCTCAACTGGCGCAATCTATATCCTAAACGTTATAAGCTGGATTCCAAAGATTAATTGCAGAGCTACAATCAAATCCGTCACTAGGTCCGAACATAAGTAGATACCAACAACCTCCTGAGAATTATGGGCATCTGATAGATTGCCTGCTCGAGAGTCTGTAAGATCCAACGGACAAGAACACTTGATTAGAACCAGCCCAGCTGGAACACAGCAAAGTGTGGAACTCCGACTCGATAGAATAAGTCAAATTATTGGCAACTGGAAGTTGCGATTCTCTGGGCACTCAGCTACCTCAATAGAGGATTATATATCGTGCAGAAGTTTTAACTAAGCAGACTTTAGATGGTAATTTCGAATTTCTAGCACGATATGCAACCAATTTGTTTGAAGGTAGTGCAAGTTTTGGCGTTACCACAAAAGCGTTGTCGTAGCAACTTGGCCTCAATTAAGTGCCGCTCTTCGGGCACAATACCAGGATGGCAGAACAGATCATGAGCTGCAGAATGCTATCGCACAACGGCAACAGAAAGCGAAAGAGCCATTCGACGTTTTCTACGAGGCCATAGTCGCTTTAGCCGATAAACTATCGCAGCCATTATTAGACACAGCTTTATAAGAAATTCTTCGAGCCAATCTTCTTCCAGAAATACAGCATGAACTTCTGTATGTGCAAGTCGCGCAACTGCGCCATACTGTTCGCACTCGGGAAAGATTCATGGCGTCGGCATCAAAGCCAGTGGTTCCCACCCCAAGAGTGGTAGTACCTAGACGACATGTAAATGAAGTGCTGGGACAAGCTGATACGGATGTGGAATCTGAAGAAGACGATATCGAAGGTGCCGATACAGAGGCCGTAGCCATATCCTGTTGTAATTGTGGTGGCCTCGGGCACCGATATAGAGACTGCATAGGTAAAAGAAAAGTATTTTGTTACGGGTGCCGGAAACCGAACACCTACAGGCCACTTGTAAGAAATGTAGCACGTCAAAAAAGGGAGTAGGCCGTGCACTGTCGACCAGTGTACGCAAACGCGATGTTTCGATAACTACGAACACAGACTAACGAATTCAGAATCCAGTTCGTTTACCCCTGACTTGTCAAAATCCCCGGCAATACAAACACCAATATTCAATATTAATTCACATAATAGTCACAAGTTTAGTCAATCACAAAAACGGTTGATCGAGTATCACCAAAAAACCATAACCGAAAATCAAGCAGTGCTAGCGACAGTAGTAAACAATTCAAATGATTGGCGACTATATGCTCAAGCCATTTTGCTAGGCAAATCACTTAAGGCTCTAATGGACATTTGCTCAATGGATATTTCAGAGTAGGGTTCAATATAAGCCTGGAAATGCTGCAGTACGCACCGAAGATGGGATAAAGCAGGGTATCATCGGAAAAATCACCGCTGCTGTAGGTTTTCGGGGAAACTCTGAAGACTTACAATTTGATATAGTACCTTCACTTTCGCAAGAACTTTATATGGGAATTGATTTCAGGACAAAGTTCAATATTTTACCTACGTTTCTGGCAAATAAAGATTGTGAGCACTCCATATGCAGTTTAAGTTTCGAAGATCCGGTACATGCTCCTTTATCCGAGCAGCAGAGGGAACAGCTGATCGATGCTATAAAAACGTTGTCGACATTTGATGAAAAAGAGCTGGGAAAGACCTGTTGGTTGTGCCATGAGATTGATGTTTGTGAGGCAAAACCTATAAAACAGCGGCATTTTGCTTTGTCACCGGCGGTAGAGAGTATAATGTACGCAGAATTGGACAAAATGTTGGCACTGGGAGTGCTTGAAGAGTCCAACAGTGCTTGGTCTTCGCCAATGGTACTAGTACGGAAACCAGGCAAAGTAAAGTTGTGCATATATAATCGAAAATTAAATGAGGTTACCGTAAATAACGCTGGTATTTTGAGTAGACTACCTAAGGCAGAATATATATCCAGTATTGACTTAAAGGATGCCTATTGGCAAATTTCTCTGGATATAAATGCAAATCAGCATTCACTGTGACCACAAAAGTCTCTTTATAAATATATGGTGATGCTTTTGGGATTATCTAACGCTCCCCAAACTATGTTCAAACTTATGGATAAGGTAATACCAGTTAAATTACGGAATGTGGTTGTTGTATACCTAGACGATTTGTTGGTGGTTTCAGAGACGTTCGACAATCATCTCAAAGGGTTCCAAGAGCTAGCGGATAGATTGCATCTAGCAGGCTTAACCATTAATGTCGAAAAAATTAAATTCTGCCTTAAAGAAGTTAAGTACCTAGGGCACGTTATTGGGTATGGTACCATCTAAACCAATCCTGACAAAGTAGCAAAAATTAAAGAGTTTCCAATACCGCGATCAATTAAGCAAGTCAGGAGATTCCTAGGTGTCACAGCATGGTATCACAAATTTATTAAAAACTACGCCGGTCTGGCTGCGCCCATTACAGATACCCTCAAACAAAAACGTAAGTTTAAGTGGTCTTAGAACGCACAGAAAGCGTTTGAATTGCTTAAATCCCAAATTTGTGAAGCCCCCGTCCTACATAGTCCTGATTTGTAGGATGATAAAGCCCCGTTTGCGATTCATTGCGATGCCAGTCACCATGGACTCGGTGGTGTTTTAATGCAAACTGATAGTAATGAATATGATGTACCCATTTCATTCATATCTCGAAAACTGAATCAGTGTCAGAGGAACTATTCAGTTGCTGGAAAGGAATAGTTGGCCGCATTAATGTGCGTTAAGAAATTTTGAGCATACATTGAAGGTCAGAAGTTCACCATTATAACGGATCATGCGTCCTTAAAGTGGCTGATGTCTCAGTCAGCCCATAGCTCGAGATTGGCACGATGGGCACTAAAGCTACAGGGGATCACTTGTAAAATTTACCATCGCAAGGATAGTGAAAATATTTTTCCCGATGCGTTATTATGTATGCATACAGAGGACTTGTCCCCAATCCAATCCTTGCTTAACGATGTAAAGGAGTATATTAATGGCTGTGCCACTTGTAAATGTACAAAACATCCTAACCATGACTTACGACCTCCAATGGGGAGAGCCATGTCAGCTCATCGTCTTTTTCAAAAGTTTTATGTTGATTTTGTATGACCTTATCCCCGTAGTCAAACGGCAATATAGGTATCTTTGTAGTGCTAGATAAATTTTCAAAGTATCCATTTTTAAAAGCAATAAAGAAATTTACGACCGATGCAATAGTGTGGTTTATGGAAGAGGATCTTTGTCATTGTATTGGAGTGCCTGAGGTGATAGTGTCAGATAATGGGGTTCAATATAAATCACTGAAGTTCAACGGGCTATTGCTGAAATACAATATTCAACACTCGTATACCGCCCTATATGCTCCACAAGCAAATGCGTCCAAGAGAGTTAATAGATCTGTAATTGCTGTAATTAAAATCATAAGTAAATCCTGATCAAACAAATTGGGAGGAAAAGCTAAGCTTTATGGCCTGTGCATTACAATCTAGTGTTCACTCGGCCATAAACAACAGTCCTTATCGTATCACCTTTGGCCAAAATATAACAGCAATAACATGCGCGAACATGCATGTGGTAGATTTATCGAAAAATTTCATGCTAAGGACATTAAGCAATGAATCCTCCTAATGACTTCCAAGCGAGTATCTCCCATTTGTGTTTTGACCAACCCTAACGTGAGATTTTGGCAGGGGGTGTAAAATGTCGCTTGGTGAGTGGCTGTGGGGTGAAGATACAACAGCCGGCCTGAAGGTATGCAACAATTTTTACGAATTCTTCTGATGCGACCAAAAAATTGGACGAGGAAATGTGCCGAGAATAATTAAAGTTCCCTTGTGCATGGCATGGGTGTGATCCAGGGATAGAAAAAAAGGGAAATGAATTCGGATTTGGGCACGTGTAGGGACCGAGCTTAAAATTCGCCATTTCCCACAAAGTGTCAACGAGACACGTACCATCCTGATGTTAACAATTAGTAGTAGCCACGGGCTTTGGTGAAATGGAGTTCAGTGCTATTCAGTGCTGCCCGCCCAGAAACTAAATAGAAGAACGACAGTTCACTGATATTCTGGATACTGGAATGTGCAGCACTGGCTATGAGGTGATAAATACAACTTCCCCAGGAGACGAGAACTAGCAGAAGCAGTCTCTGCTAGTGGGGCCAAAACTCTCGCCACAGGATCACGAACCAGGTATCCATATGTGCCAACCCATACACGCTCCTGCATTGACATTGCTATACAGCATGGGATACCGGATAATTGCGAAAATATTAGCCAAAACTGGGATTTAGATTCCGACCATCTTGCGCTTGTTATTATGTTGATAACGGATGCTGCTTATTCCCGCGCTTGCGCTCGACTGGTCACGGATCGCACGGATTTGACAGCCTTTAGGCAGCACCTGGAGAGGTCCGTGCTCCTCGCAACAGAGCTGAGCTCCGGGGAGGATATTGAACAGCCAGTGGACATCCTTAATAGAAACATACACAACGCTGCCACTTTCTTAACGCCTGTAGATCCTTTGCCAGGCCCCATGAACTATGGCATTGTCCTCACCAGGTAGGCCAGTGAACTTCTAGCAACAAAACGGCGTCTTCGGAGGCGAGCAATCCGATTTCAGGACCCATGTGACCGTATACTGTGAAATCGGGCAGCTAAACACCTACGAAACCTCCTCAGAGAAATAAGGAGTGACTCCTTTGAGTTAAATTTGGCTGCACTGAACTACGCTGCGGATCCCAACTACTCACTCTGAAAGTGCACCAGGTCATTCAAAAGATACCCCTTCAGGCAGGTTCAATTTCGGTGTCCTAGTGGTGAGGGCGAAGAACAGGCCAACGCGTTTGCACACCACCGTGAGGCAAAATTTTACTCCACATGACTTTGCCACATGGAAGGTGACCAGGGAGATCCACCAAATACTAGAGACAACGCTTCAAATGGCCCTACCGATCCCGCCAATTAGCGATGTTGAGATTGCCGACATCATTAAATCAGTACCTAAGCAAGCCACCGGGCGAGGACAAGATGTGTCACGCAACCCTTGAGGCCTTACCCACTACAGCAATACTATATATTGCATTAAAGTTTTAATGCAATGCTAAGGCTACAATATTTCCCAAAAGCCTGCCTGATCACCAGCTTGGATTCCGTGAAGAAAATGGCACTGTGGAACAGGTTCACAGAGTGGCCAAGCACATTGGGCAAGCCTTAGATGAACTTAAGTACTGTAATGCAGTATTTATTGATATGCAACAAGCTTTCGATAGTGTCTGGCATGATGGGCTCCTACAGAAAATCAAAATGCTCCTGCCAGCGCTGTACTTCTGCCTCCTTAAATCCTACCGTTTAGGTATCGTGTTTTTAAGGTCAGGATCAGGATCGCGTACTCCTCCTTACACCAAATGAAAGCAGGAGTCCCACAAGGCAGCGTACTTGGCCCCCTGATTTACTCCATTTTCACTGCTGACCTAACTGGCCCCAGTAACCATCACATGATGTCTTCAGTGAAGGCACTCCTAGCAACTTATGCTGACGATGTTGATGTTCTTTATAACTCAAAGTGCCCATTTGAGGCCGCAAATGGACTTCAGAACTATATGGACTCGCAACGTGGTGCAGAAGGTGGAACAATAAAGTAAACCCCCTAAAGACAGTGAATCCTTGTTTCAAAACTACAATCACATCCACCCTAACTATTCAACTGGAGGGAGTAACTATAAACCAGCCGCTGCAAGCCATATACCTGTGGATCACACTTGATAAGAGACTCACCTTTGTCCTACACCTGAAGTCGGTAGGCAAAAGATGTGGTCAAAGAATGCAACAGCTGCGATGGCTGACCAACAAAACAAGCACAATGTCGCTGAGAGCTAAAAGAGCAGTATATGTCCACTGTATCATGCCCATTTGGCTGTACGGAATTCATATCTGGGGGATCGGTGCAAAAATATCCTACAAACGTTTCCAGGTATCTTAAAAATTTTCCCTAAGTCAGATAAACAACTGTCCCTGGTACTTCCGTGGTTCCACCCTACACAGACGCCTCCATCTGTATACCGTTGAAGAGCAGATCGATGCCCCTGGCACCGACGATTGTGAGAGCGAATCCAGGAGCAACCCGAAAATCATCAGATTTGATTATCGAAAATGGACAAATCTACCGGCATCGACCTGAGGAGGAAGATTATGTATACTGGAAGCTGTGTGTCGCGCACGAAGAAAGGCGACGAGTGCTAAACGAGTGTCACGACCACCCCACGGCCGGCCACTTGGGGATTCGGAAGTCAATTACGCGGATTTCCCAGCGTTATTATTGGCCAGAACTCTATCGTGACGTCACGCGTTCGACATCATATGTGCCGACTTTATGGGCCCACTACCGCGGTCCAAGCACGGGAATAGCAATCTTCTAGCCTTGTTCGACTCTTTCTCCAAATGGGTAGAGTTGACCCCATTAAGGAAGGCCACCACGCTACATTCCGTGAAGGCATCCTAGGGCGCTTTGGCACACCGCGGAAGTTTGTGTGTAACAACGGGACGCAATTTACGAGTCGTTCGTTTAAGAAGTTCTGGCTGGGATGGAGATGGAGCACACCGCTCCTTACTCACCCCAACAGAACCCCATTGAGTGGGTAAACAGGACTATAAAGTCTTTGATAGCACAATACATAAACGGGAAGCAGAGCACTTGGGACGAACTACTGCCGGAACTAAGATTGGCCGTGAACAGCAGCCCATCCGACACCACGGGTTTCAGCCCAGCATTCCTGGTGTACGGGAGAGAGCCCCGACTACCAGGAGCGCTGTACGAAGAGGTAACGCCAGGGCTGGCGGTAAACCCACAAGACCCAACTTCCCAGGCAAAAAAGCTGCAGGAAATCTACCGCGTAGTACGCGGTAACACGCAACGCGCATCACAGGAACTGAAACGACACTACGACCTCCGCAGACGCATATTGAAACCCACCCTGGCCATCTTAGTGCTAGTGCGACAACACCACCTGTCCAAAGCAGCGGACGGCTTTGCAGCAAAACTGGCACCGAAATACCATGAACGGATCCCCGATGACCCCGAGTTATCTACCACCTCAGGCGAACAGGAGCCCCACAAAGAGACCAATCAACTTGATGGGAAGAGCACCACCATAACCCCTGCAAAAAAAACGAAAGGACGAGGATCAGACGAAGCCACCAACGAGTTCATGGGGGCCACTTAGGGTGGCGCGCCGCCCTAACGTCCCCACCCCCAAAACGAGGAGATGGGCTGCGGGCTGCGGGCCCCCTGCTACACGACGTGGCCCAATTAAGCGCCGAGTTGGCCGTTTTTTTATAGGAATAATCCACATTTGTTATTTGAATTATATACATTAATTTTATTAGTTAGTTAGTAGGTCAGTAATTATAATCCTTTACAACAAAACCCAGTAGCTGTTTTCATAATAGGGAAGCAGCGGGAAAACCGCTAAAGGTGCCAACACTGGCCAGAGAACACAGCTTTTAAGCTCAACAGAAAAGCAGAGCTTAAAAGCTCTGCATCAGCAAACGCATACGTATAACCTAAACACGCACGCAAAGAGATAAAACATATGCAACGAAGATCATCGGCTAAGCGCATACGAATGATTTACACATGCGCGCAAAGAGAAAAGAAACGAATTGCAACAAAGAGCAGCGGCTTAACGCATACGAACGCAACATTAAGAGAAGATAGCAATAACTGAGCGGCTGCGCATGCGCTCTTATCTTCTTAATCAGCAGTAAGCAGAGCAATGAAGAAAAATGGAGCAGTCAGTCAATGTAGATCACTGCAAGGCATCGGACACGAGAAGGAAACATTAAAACACGAAAAAAGAAACATGCGGGAAACACAAGAAAACAAGACAAGTGCACAAAATCAAAAAAAAAAAACAAAAACAAAGAACAACACAACAACAAGCAGACAAGCGAAATAACTACATTCTAAATACAACAATACCAACAGAACATTAAAACAAAAACGACACACACACACGCGGGAAAACTGAAAATAATACGAACAAATAGTGTACCAATCACAACAGAAAAATATAATAAACATCACAACAAGAACCACACGCACACGTGGAAACACTGTAACTGCAACACACACACACACACCGGAGGCACAACTGTCGAAACACACACACCCACGCACACGCACACACACACACACACACACACACGAGGAGTGGGAAATAAACGGGGTAAGCTGAATTATGTTTCGCTCAAAGGAGCAATGTTATGTTTAGTTTGGTATGGTGCAGGTTAGGGTAGGTTATGGATTAGTAGGGCTGGAGGAAAACAAATGAATAAAAGTATATGTAATTAACGGTAGCGGGTTTTCTTCCTACTCGGGTGAATCATTTCGGTGCTTAGGAACCCTTTACTTCCCCCTCCCCTGAACTCCTTCCAAGCCTCGTAGTGGCTGCGTCAGGTTGATTGCCAGGACTGCGTAGCTGTGCAGGGATGTACCCAACCCGGCATCCATCTTGGTCCTGGTAGTCGGCTGACAAGGCACGAAGACCGCTTTTCCCCTCCCCACTCGTCGCGATTAAGGACGGGTGGATCGAAGTGGATGTGCAGAGATGTACCCAACCCGGCATCCATTAAGATCTCCATCCGTTCCCCGAGTCAGACCACCTTTCCCCTCCTGCCTTGCCTGTCCTATTACCGGGTAACGTGGTTGGTGATGACCTGACGAGCGTGCAGAGAGGGGCCCCGCTCGGCGCTCTTTGGCGATTCATCAACCCGGAGCCCGGTTATGGGCCGGCAATCCTTCCTTGGAGGCACTCCGGATCGCTCTCTCCTCCCTGGCGTCCAGGAGACGGAGGGGGAGACCCGGATTACCATAGTGGAGTGGGATGCGGAGTTGGCCTCCAGTTGATCCCAGGGTATACCTTACCCGAATCTCAGCATTCCCCTTTTCTTGTAGGAGCTCCCTGGGCACGACTGAGTTTGCCTCAGAAAACTACTTTACAGATGGCGCCCGAGCAGGAACGTCTGAGATTCGGCTAGGTGGACAAGGGCGGCTGAAGTAAAATTTCCACCCCACCTGACTAACCACCTTTTCCCCTTCACATTCTTCTGACCCTGAAATAGAACGAGTAGGCATATAGTAGCGCATCTGGGCGGGGCATGTCCCGCTCCCCCTCTTATAAACGCTCAATAACTGGTAGCAAGACAGTTGCCTGTAAGTTGGATACCAGCTTCTACAGCTGCCAACCAACAAGCTTAGAATGGCGTTTTCCATGTAAACTAAAGAGTACAGAGTTTGGGGAATAGGAGAAGGCAAGGATACAAAGGAACGCTTGAGGAACGCTTATGATACAAGCGAATTCGTGGAAGTAACCAATTTTCTTTGTTCCTGCCGCCTCGAGCTTCTTCAAAATATAATCCTTAAGCCAATCGTAGTGCAACCAAGAGGGGCGAATACTCAGCCGGAAAACTAAATTAAGCATAGAGATTTCTTCCGAGCCACCATCTAGGGTTATGTCGGGGATGAATTTTGCACATAGGACATGCCTCTGCTGCCGTATCAAGACGTAGCCGTGGTTACCCCGACCCTTCCTCCATGTCAGGAGAAAACCCACTCCTTCATTTGGCAGGAGTGGCCGACAGGGAACTTTGGTGACCAGGGGGAAACGCCACGTAACCACCGGGCGAAAACGACGACACTGAACCGAAAAGCTCGGACGTGAGGCAGCGCTGCCAAGAGTACGACGCCAGGGCCCTATACAAGGCGAGCATCAACCAAGAAGGAGGCAGTCAAGCTCCAGCCGGAAACAGCGAACAATCAAACCAGGAGCAGTGAACAAAACCAACGAAAACGACGACATGGATAAAGCAACAAGGATAACCCACAGCAATGATGAACAAAACCAATGAAGACGACAACCAGGATAACTCAACAAGGATAACAAGAAACAAAGAACAACGAAAGACGACAACGAGGATAAAGCGACGAGGATTCAAGGACATCAAGCAATAGAGAACATCGAAAGACAACGATCGGGGCAACACAAGAAGAATACAAAGGACGACAAGCTACAAGTAGAAGACGACGATGGGAGTACGGTGGATCGCATACCGGCGCGAGGAGGAGCTACAATCACAGCGAGGAAGATCTACTAAAGCTTCCCATACCACCACTGTCAACACACTTACGACGCACCTTCGGGAGACCAGTTCGACCTGGGGAAACACAACCATCGACTCACTGCTGGCCAAACGGAAGGAAGTCACGTGTGCTGCCCTAGCCGACAAATTGCGGAACTGGGGTATCACCTTCAATGGAAACAGCGGCCCACTGAGCTTCATCGAAAAAGTGGATGTGGAACCTTGAGCAACTCCCTCGGGTGATGGCCGGGCTACTATACGGCAAAGCAGAAGATTGAAACAGGTCTTTCCGGATGCAGCCCATGAACAGGTTTACATTAAGAAGGAGTTTCTATGGTTCTTCCTACCGCCACGCTACTTCCAGCGGCTAGAAGACACCATGCGCAACCGCCACCAGCGCCCTGGAGAACCCTTTCGTGATTACCTGGTGGACCTCCGGCTGATGATGGAGAGGGCCAAGTACTCATCTAAACGGGAGCTAGACCGGATCTACGAGAACATGCTACCGGAGTACCAGCTCATCACCCGCCGGCACGAATTCCATTTACTAACCACGCTAACACAACTGATCTGCGGCTCCCTTTCAATGCACGAAGCGCTTCCCAAAACTGCGGCAGACAAGGGCACTTCGGCCGAGAATGCCCTAACCCCAGGGTACTTTTCTGCTGGGTGTGCAGCCGACAGGGCATCCGCATTATCGAGTGTTGCCGGTCTCCGGGGCCGGGAAACGGGCTGCGACCTCTTCCAGCGGGGATCCGAAGCGAGGTCAAACCCACCCTAGCATCCCGTCAGTAACACAACCCCTACAGCTGGTGGGAAACAGGATCGATGCGCTCGTTACCATCGGTGGACACCCGGTCATTGCGACCTTAGACACTGGAGCATCCAGATCGTTCATTAGCAAGGTAGGTTCCACCAAGTAGGAAACCCAGCAAACCAAGTACGGACGCGAATAACACTTGCAGACGGATCAACAAAGGTGGTGAGACGGGCATCACGACACAAGTAGATGGATATGACTGAAACCAGCCTGTCCCTACAAGTCCTCCCTACAATGCTAGATGATGTCATACCTGGAGTCGATTTCATGTGTGGAATCCACACTGAGGTGAGATGTGGGCGAGTCTCAGGTTATCGACAACCGCGAGAAGATCACCAAGCCCCACCCCAACAACAGCAGCGACACCCAGGACCAGCGAGTTCACAAAACCAACTAGTATAGCAGCAATCCCGACAGATGGAGGATTACCACCAACACCGGAAGCAGGAATGATTTCACTCGTCGTAGCAACTCAACCACCAACAAGAGCTGATGAGAACCTCGGGAATGGAGGCTACCCAAGCATACCCAATGATACGCACTTGAACCAAAGGCCGACGCCAAGAAAGCCAGGAGAAACAACCCCTTTCGGAAAAGCCCCAGAGTCATCGAAAAAACCAGCAACTAAAACCCAAGTAGCAATTATAGGAACTACCGATAAGACAGAACTTTCGGAACCGTTGGCACGCAGCAGACCCCTCCCAGCAGAGCTCTCCTTGTTCGATGGGCTGTCTGGAACCTCACATATAGCGGAACACGTGATCACCATGAGGGACGATAAACATTTAAAACCCCGTAATTACCCAAAGAACCCCGCGATGCAGAACATCATCAATGAACAAGTAGACGAGCTATTGAGGAATAGTCAAATAGAACCCTCTAAAAGCCCGCATAGCGCGCCTATCGTCCTAGTCGGCAAAACCAGCGGAGGAAATACGCATGTGCGTCGACTATAGACAGTTGAACGCGCACTCGGTACCAGACGCATACCCATTACCCAGGATCAGCCACATCCTGGAACGTCTCAGGAACGCCCGATACATCTCCACCCTCGATCTCAAGAGTGGATATTGGCAGATACCAATGGCACCGGCTAGCCGGGTACACACAGTGTTCACCGTACCAGGGAGCGGACTTTTCCAGTGGAAGGTCATGCCTTTTGGACTCACCTCGGCGCCAGCCACCTTCCAACGAGCATTAGATAGCGTCATTGGGCCAGAAATGGAACCCCAGGCCTTTGCAAACCTGGATGATATCATCGTCATCAACCCCACTTTGGATACTCATGTCACGCATCTACGAGAAGTTCTGAGACGCTTGCGTCAAGCAAACCTGAGGCTCAACCAGATAAAGTGTAGCTTCTTTCAACGCAGCCTAGTTTACCTGGGCCATGTAATCAGCGAAAAGGGAATACACACCGACCCCGATAAGATAGCGGCAGTGCAAAAACTGGCACCGCCAACTACACTGAAGGAGCTTAGACGATGGCTGGGAATGTCATCCTGGTATCGTCGATTCGTGTCGAACTTCACCGAGGTCGTTCAACCCATAATGAGCTAAAGGACAAGCTAACACGACCTACAGTTCTCGCTTGCCCCGACTTCAAGGCAAGATTTTCATTACAATAAACGGGAAGCAAAGCACTTGGGACGAAATACTGCCGGAATTAAGATTGGCCGTAAACAGCAGCCCATCCGACACCACGGGTTTCAGCCCAGCATTCCTGGTGTACGGGAGAGAGCCCCGACTACCAGGAGCGCTGTACGAAGAGGTAACGCCAGGGCTGGGGGTAAACCCACAAGACCCAACTTCCCAGGCAAAAAAGCTGCAGGAAATCTACCGCGTAGTACGCGGTAACACGCAACGCGCATCACAGGAACTGAAACGACACTACGACCTCCGCAGACGCATATTGAAACCCACCCTGGCCATCTTAGTGCTAGTGCGACAACACCACCTGTCCAAAGCAGCGGACGGCTTTGCAGTAAAACTGGCACCGAAATACCATGAACGGATCCCCGATGACCCCGAGTTATCTACCACCCCAGGCGAACAGGAGCCCCACAAAGAGACCAATCAACTTGATGGTAAGAGCACCACCGTAACCCCTGCAAAAAACACGAAAGGTCGAGGATCAGACGAAGCCACCAACGAGTTCATGGGGGGGGCCACTTAGGGTGGCGCGCCGCCCTAACGTCCCCACCCCCAAAACGGGGGGATCGGGCTGCGGGCCCGAAACACACACACCCACGCACACGCACACACACACACACACACACACACGAGGAGTGGGAAATAAACGGGGTAAGCTGAATTATGTTTCGCTCAAAGGAGCAATGTTATGTTTAGTTTGGTATGGTGCAGGTTAGGGTAGGTTATGGATTAGTAGGGCTGGAGGAAAACAAATGAATAAAAGTATATGTAATTAACGGTAGCGGGTTTTCTTCCTACTCGGGTGAATCATTTCGGTGCTTAGGAACCCTTTACTTCCCCCTCTCCTGAACTCCTTCCAAGCCTCGTAGTGGCTGCGTCAGGTTGATTGCCAGGACTGCGTAGCTGTGCAGGGATGTACCCAACCCGGCATCCATCTTGGTCCTGGTAGTCGGCTGACAAGGCACGAAGACCGCTTTTCCCCTCCCCACTCGTCGCGATTAAGGACGGGTGGATCGAAGTGGATGTGCAGAGATGTACCCAACCCGGCATCCATTAAGATCTCCATCCGTTCCCCGAGTCAGACCACCTTTCCCCTCCTGCCTTGCCTGTCCTATTACCGGGTAACGTGGTTGGTGATGACCTGACGAGCGTGCAGAGAGGGGCCCCGCTCGGCGCTCTTTGGCGATTCATCAACCCGGAGCCCGGTTATGGGCCGGCAATCCTTCCTTGGAGGCACTCCGGATCGCTCTCTCCTCCCTGGCGTCCAGGAGACGGAGGGGGAGACCCGGATTACCATAGTGGAGTGGGATGCGGAGTTGGCCTCCAGTTGATCCCAGGGTATACCTTACCCGAATCTCAGCATTCCCCTTTTCTTGTAGGAGCTCCCTGGGCACGACTGAGTTTGCCTCAGAAAACTACTTTACAGATGGCGCCCGAGCAGGAACGTCTGAGATTCGGCTAGGTGGACAAGGGCGGCTGAAGTAAAATTTCCACCCCACCTGACTAACCACCTTTTCCCCTTCACATTCTTCTGACCCTGAAATAGAACGAGTAGGCATATAGTAGCGCATCTGGGCGGGGCATGTCCCGCTCCCCCTCTTATAAACGCTCAATAACTGGTAGCAAGACAGTTGCCTGTAAGTTGGATACCAGCTTCATACAGCTGCCAACCAACAAGCTTAGAATGGCGTTTTCCATGTAAACTAAAGAGTACAGAGTTTGGGGAATAGAAGAAGGCTAGGATACAAAGGAACGCTTGAGGAACGCTTATGATACAAGCGAATTCGTGGGAGTAACCAATTTTCTTTGTTCCTGCCGCTTCGACCTTCTTCAAAATATAATCCTTAAGCCAAACGTAGTGCAACCAAGAGGGGCGAATACTCAGCGGGAAAACTAAATTAAGCATAGAGATTTCTTCCAAGCCACCATCTAGGGCTATGTCGGGGATGAATTTTGCACATAGGACATGCCTCTGCTGCCATATCAAGACGTAGCCGTGGTTACCCCGACCCTTCCTCCATGTCAGGAGAAAAGCCACTCCTTCATTTGGCAGGAGTGGCCGACAGGGAACTTTGGTGACCAGGGGAAACGCCACGTAACCACCGGGCGAAAACGACGACACTGAACCGAAAAGCTCGGACGTGAGGCAGCGCTGCCAAGAGTACGACGCCAGGGGCCTATACAAGGCGAGCATCAACCAAGAAGGAGGCAGTCAAGCTCCAGCCGGAAACAGCGAACAATCAAACCAGGAGCAGTGAACAAAACCAACGAAAACGACGACATGGATAAAGCAACAAGGATAACCCACAGCAATGAACAAAACCAATGAAGACGACAACCAGGATAACTCAACAAGGATAACAAGAAACAAAGAACAACGAAAGACGACAACGAGGATAAAGCGACGAGGATTCAAGGACATCATAGCAATAGAGAACATCGAAAGACAACGATCGGGGCAACACAAGAAGAATACAAAGGACGACAAGCTACAAGTAGAAGATGACGATGGGAGTACGGTGGATCGCATACCGGCGCGAGGAGGAGCTACAATCACAGCGAGGAAGATCTACTAAAGCTTCCCATACCACCACTGTCAACACACTTACGACGCACCTTCGGGAGACCAGTTCGACCTGGGGAAACACAACCATCGACTCACTGCTGGCCAAACGGAAGGAAGTCACGTGTGCTGCCCTAGCCGACAAATTGCGGAACTGGGGTATCACCTTCAATGGAAACAGCGGCCCACTGAGCTTCATCGAAAAAGTGGATGTGGAACCTTGAGCAACTCCCTCGGGTGATGGCCGGGCTACTATACGGCAAAGCAGAAGATTGAAACAGGTCTTTCCGGATGCAGCCCATGAACAGGTTTACATTAAGAAGGAGTTTCTATGGTTCTTCCTACCGCCACGCTACTTCCAGCGGCTAGAAGACACCATGCGCAACCGCCACCAGCGCCCTGGAGAACCCTTTCGTGATTACCTGGTGGACCTCCGGCTGATGATGGAGAGGGCCAAGTACTCATCTAAACGGGAGCTAGACCGGATCTACGAGAACAT
>JAWNNK010001387.1:0-16785 GCA_035045065.1 Hirtodrosophila trivittata | reverse complement strand
CGAGTGATGCACTTTTTTGGCATTCACTGCGCGGGGTCAGAGTGCCTGCCGATACCCAAGGTCGCATGCGCAAGGTTGCTCGCGTTCGTGGGCGGACGAATTCAAATTCGCTACAGTATATTGTTAATTTTCTAACTACTCCTATTCTAACTTTTCTATACTAATACTTATGATCTGATTGGGTTTTTTTTTGGGTTTTCCCCATTTTTTAAATTTTTAATATTTTATTATTCTTATATTAATTTTAATTACTTTTAATTTTGATTAATTATTCTTTTTTAATTTTGTAAATTTTCAACATTCGTAGCCAACTGCTCTTTGCTGATTTTAATTAAATAAATAAATAAAATATTTAATGACATGAGACTTGTTCTTGATTTTGTAGCAAGATGGCACCGTATCCATGAGAACTTGTATCGGTATGCAACTCAATATGATACTGCGGGTCAAAAATGACTAAGGCTGCCTTTTGTGCAATTGTCTGGCCTACAAATAAATTCATTCTTCTCAGAAATAAATAAAATATAAAATTAAACGGCTTCATGAAGCAAGAAATTCCTTGTATAAATTGTCGAAAATAAGACCCTAATCCAATAAATTGTCGCGGAAACGGATTGAGGAGGTGGTAAAGCAGTTAACGCTGCAATTTTAAGCGAATTCGGACGAATCTTGACTGCGCTTACTTCGTATCCCAAATATTAAACTGTAGACTTCAGAAAATAACATTTTTTTTATTTTTAATGAAAATCTTGATTAATATGAGAAAATCAAGATCAATCTGTAACCTCTCCAAAGCCTCACTCTTCGTTAAAGCAGCCACCATTACGTCATCCATACACACGACCACAAATGTATTTGCAAAGTCTCCGAGTGCTTGCAACACTGTATGTTGAAAAACTGAAGATGCATTCTTGAGGCCAAATGGCATTACCAAAAAGTCGTATTGTGCGTCTGGTGAGACAAAAGAAGTACTCTCTACCGAATCTTCGTGCAAAGAAAATTGGTAATATCCGCTAACTATGTCCAAACATGTAAAAGCCTCCATAACGTCTGGCTATCTGTTCCGATATTAGCGGCAAGGGCTATCTATCTAAGATCGTATTAGAATTTAATTCACAGTAATAAACGCAAAAACAATGAGAATCATTTTTTTTTATTAACTAGCATTATAGGACTTGCATAGGGTGAGCTATTTGGTATTATGACCTTACACTCCAACAGTTCATTAATCTTGTCTCGTACTAATTCTTTTTCATTTGGGCTAAGTCTATATTTGTTCAAGCATAGAACATAAATTAAAAAGTACTATAAGATGAGATAACATGCCACAACCTTTGCGGGCACTTGGCAGAATGTTTAAACTTACGTTAAACATGTAACATAGATCTTTAAGTGGAAGTACATGTTGCATCATAAAAACACAACGCACCATAATTAAATAGATAATTTATGACCACTTGTGTGTCTTGCGTGTCAATATTACGGTGTGACCCACGTACGTACACGTAAACTAGACCCAAGTACGTACACGTACACGAAATATGACCTGACCATATCAGCGATCTGCATCCCGTTGGGTTGAAGTAGTGATAAGAATAGAGTAAGGACGCTCTGTATTAGGTATAAAAGAACTAGAATTTGTAAGAATAAAATTAGAATACGTCGAGTTTCTCACTTTTGAACCAGTGGTAAGAGACGAAGTATTCTTCGAGTTGCTCCCGAAGGAGTACACAACGAGTTGCTCCCGAAGGAACATCGTTTTAATACATGGTGCTTCTAGTCTTCGTTTAGTTTCTCCCACCAGTGGTAAGAAACAACGAAGTGAAAAAACCAGTACCTTGAAAATAAATAAAGTTGCTTAAAAAAATAAATAAAGTGCTCTGTCTCCCCACCAGTGGTAAGAGACAGGGTATCTATAAATAAAACAACATTTGGTGTACATAATTTGTAATTACTGGGCAATTCAAGCCAGTATTTCGAAAACGGTACCAGTACAGCATTGCAAGCGGCAGTGGAACCTTTAATAGCTAAAGGAGAAGCGACAAAGGCAAGGACGGCTTGCTAAAGGATCGACTTCAACAAGGTAGCAGCAGAAGCAATAACGGGCTAAAGCAAAAACGGCTAGCCACAGTATCGACTTCAGGAACGGCTACAGGAACAGTACCGGGCTAGCAAAGACGGCTACAGCAACGGGTATAGCGACAGCAACGGCGGCAGCAACGCCTTCAGGTACGGCAACAGCCACAGCAACGGCGACAGCAGCGACAACAGCGACAACAGCGACAACAGCGACAACAGCGACAACAGCAGCGGAAACAGCAGTAGGCAGCCAAGGTGAAACAACTTTCCTGCACACTGGTAGGAATTTGCTTTTTTTAAATTTATTATAATATTTTAAGTCTAACACAGCCGATGCGTGCAAACGCTGCTTGAAAAAACAAATTACTATCGACTGTTAGGCCTCCAAAAAGAAAATTATGTCCAAGGGTATTTAAACACATTAGAAGAATTTGAATTATAAACAGGCATAGCAGAAGCGAAAAAGGAAAAGAGAAAAAAAAGATCCCTGAAGTAATAGAGAAAAGTTGGAGCTCTATAATTAAAGAATCTTTAGGCTCATCTGTAGGAGTAGAGAAACAGATAAGCCTAGAAGATTGGTTTGAGAATCAGATTAAAAGGATGGAGAATTGTTTTAAGGAGATTGTCGACACAATAGACAATTTTCAACAATGAAATGGAATAAAATGGAGCGTTTATGGCTTCAAACCTCGAATATAATGGACTTAATCAAACAGCGGCTTGAAAGTTCTATATTCGACGAAAAATTTAGTGATTTGGAATTTCATTTCCACAATAATAGAGACACTCTTGATTTATCATTGCAAAATAAAAATCATGTAGAAGTTTCAACTGTTAAGTCAGAATTCCTGTTACTACCAAAATTAGAAATTCCTGAATTCTCGGGTAATCCTAAAGATGGGGATATATTTTTCGAATTATTTTCGGAACTAATTCATAATAGAGAGGACATAAGTCTTGCTGTGACATTTAATTATTTTAAAATTTCTTTAAAAGGAGAAACAAAAAGCATGGTTTCTCATCTTTTAGTTGGTTTCGCAGAGAACTATATTACCGCTTGGAATCTAATAAACAAACGGTATGAAAATAAAAGAAAAACATTTTCGAAACAGCTGATTCGCTTAATAGAATTACCGAATGTAAATATTGATTCAGCTAAGCAAATTAGAACATTTATTGATTCAATAAATAAACGAAGAAGTTTCCGTGATTTTCGCTCATATAATATTGAGAAAAATTCAATAAAGCTACAGTGCAACTATATGAAAATCATGTAAAAGAAATACAGACACTCTCTGACGTAATGGAATTCTTGGACCAAAGGCTTAACTCCCTCTCATCATTACAAGATGAAAAGTCGGTCAATAAAACCACGTCAAGTAACAATAATACAAAGAGTTGTAAATTTGTAATTTGTAAAGCACCTGGACATAACGCACTTCAATGCTACAGGTTCGGGGGTAGGGAGCCAATAGAGAGATCCAAAAAAGGTACAGTTGTGTTTAAAATGTTTAAAGCACTCTAGTACGAAAAAATGCATGAATAAAATTCTTTGTTCAAAATGCAATAAAAATCACCATACAATGCTCAATTTCAAACATGAAAAAAGGTAAAAGGTGAATACTTGTGTAACTAAACAAGAGCAACCGCTATTAGCAACTGCACTTGTAGAAGTCAAACTAGCTAATGGAGAATATGAGAAGTTTAGAGCCCTAATGAATAGTGGGGCACAAAGTACAACCAAATCGGAAGAGGCAGCACAGGTATTAAAATTATTAAGAATAAGAGCTCATACTGAAATTAATGGGGTATCTCCAGGCTCTATTACCTCAAAATACACGGTTAAACTTAATATTCGAACCACTAGTAAAATCAGACAGCATCAGAATGAGGAAATTATTCTTTCAAAATTATTCAAAACTTTGCCATTTAAAATTGTCGATGTTGATAAAACAAAATAGTAGAGCTACATATTAGCCTATGCTAACTTTAATAAACCATGTCGGGTGGACTTGATCATAGGAGCAGATTTATACCCTCATATATGTGAAATATGAAATATGTGAGCAAAATTTCATAGAAAAAACAAAAATTGATTCTGGCAGATACACAGTTACTTGTCCGTTTAAAGAGGATGTAACTTTGGGAAATTCAAAATCTAGCAATTGCCCGATTTTTGCAGAAGTTCCAAAGAAGTCTAACTCTTAAGGAACAATATAGTAAATTCATGGCAGAGTATATAGAATTAGATCATATGGTTGAAGCAAATGCAGATGACAAATATTACCTTCCACATCAGGCAATAATCAGGAATGAAAGCTTGACTACTAAATTTCGAGTAGTTTTTGATGCATCAGCAAAGAAGACAAATAATAAAAATCTAAATGAAATTATGTGGATAGGACCAAGAGTTCAAAAAGATATCTTTGATATTATAGTAAAATGGCGTAAACGGCATTATATATCATTGGACATTGAAAAAATGTACCGACAAATTAAAATTTCTGAAAAAGCTCAAGAATACTTACATTCTCTATGGAGAAATTCACCAAGGCAGGAACTTACGGAGTATAAACTAAACACCGTTACATACGGAACTGCATCAGCTCCTTATTTAGCTAAAAGAGTGCTAGTAATTTAAGATATTATTAAAAACGATTTCTATATGGACGATCTTTTGACAGGACCCGATACCAATCATAATGCCAAAGAAATTGTCAAGCAAATTTCATTCGAATTAGATAAGGTGGGAATGAATTTAAGGAAATGGATATCGAAAAGATTATAAATATTAGAATCGGTAGCAGATGCTAGTGAAAACAAAACATTAAGCATCGAGGAAAATGATTGAGTCAAAATTTTTGGGCTTCAATAGGAACCTTTTAAAGACAAATTTTAATTTATGGTGAATCGTCCCAGTCCATAGATAGTAAACACAAGATTTGTATTATCAACACTAGGAAAACTATATGATCAATTAGGATGGTTATCACCCATCACAATTGTGGGAAAGTTATTCATGCAAAAACTTTGGCTAGCAGAACAAAATTGGGATGAAGCATTTTAACGAATTAAGCAATGGAAATCCTATGAAGAATAATTACCAGCCTTGGAAAAAATAAGAATTTCAAAATTGATCAAAACAGAAACTAGTCTACCCATTCAACTTCATGGCCTTGCTTATGCATCAGAAAACGCATTTGCAGCAATAGTTTATGCAAAAGTAGGATGCTCAGTTACACTTATAGCAAGTAAAAGTTAAGTCCACTAACTTTCTTCGTAATTCTCTTTATCCGTATACTTTGCCGCAATCTAACTGCATTTTTTGTCCAATGATCCTGAAAAGTTCACTACTTAGCGAACTTAATTTAATGAAGTCAGGTTATTCACCAGGCCCAGATGGAGTACCAAGATGTGTACCAAGGTACTGTGCTGATTCTCTATCTAAGCCCTTGCTTAAATTATTTGAATTGTCTGTTAACTCGTGCTCTTTCCCAACCATTTGGAAGGAATCATTTATAATTCCTCTTCACAAACATGGTTCAAAGTCTGATGTTAAAAACTATAGGGGTATTTTCAATTATCCGCGATGCCTAAAGTGTTTGAGAAGCTGATAACATCTCAACTACAACACTCATGTAGCTCTATCATTTCACCCTGCCAACATGGTTTTGTGAAATCGAAATCTACTACCACTAACTCACTTGAGCTTACCTCCCTTGTTGTCAAAGGTTTTCAGAACAAAAAGCAGACTGATGTCATTTACACAGATTTCAGCAAGGCTTTCGATTCCGTTAACCACTATCTCTTGCTTAAAAAACTTGGTACTATCGGATTTCCACACAGCCTTCTTATGTGGATTTCCGAAAATCTTTCTTGTAGAACCCAAAAAGTTATTTTTAAAACCTCACAGTCTAAGTCTGTCTTTGTTACCTCTGGTTTACCCCAGGGTACCCACCTTGGTCCTTTACTTTTTAATTTACTTATTAACGATCTCCCGTCTATTTTCATTCACTCCTATGTACTAATGTACGCCGATGATGTGAAGCTGTGCCTACTATATAATAGCAAAAACTCTCCTTATTTATTGCAATCGGACTTGGATTTGTTTCTTGCTTGGTGTAAATGCAATTTGTTGTTTCTGAATTACTCTAAATGTAAGCTTATGTCATTCTATAGAAGTACGCCTCACGCATTTAATTATATGCTCGACTGGGTTTCTCTTGAGAGATAAGACTGTGCCACCGATTTGGGAATTCTTCTCGATTATAGATTAAAATTTGATAAACATATTGTGCTTACAGTCAACAAGGCGACTCAATCTCTTGGATTTATCAAACGTTGGTCTAAGGAATTTGACGACCCTTATACGACTAAACTGCTATATACTTCTCTTGTTCCGCCTATTCTGGAATACGGATCTTGTGTGTGGTCTCCTCAATTTGCGGTATTATATTATTTCAGTTTTAATTTATATTAAACATTTTAATGTTACTTTCAAATTTTGGTCGACTGTTAACAGTTCAAATTAAATAAATAAATAAATATATAAAAAAAATCCGAAGAATAATAGAAAAAACTATTCCAGAACTCTGCGCAGCCCATCTTTTAGGTTAATTAATACAACGAATTAAGGAATGAATTCCAGAAAACCATTACCCTAGCATGAAAAAACAATGGGGAAAGTAAAACCAAGTTTATTAGGCGTAGAACGGCGACATACGCAAAATAACAGAAATTGAATGGAATCATGTAAAGTCTGAAGAGAATCCCGCAGATATAGCATCCAGAGGAATTACTCCAAGCAAATTAAATGATTGTGAGATATGGTGGGTAGGTTCCAATTGGTTATCTCAACCCAAAGAGAATTGGCCGAAAGAAAAGATTCGGAAAATAATCTAGTAATCAACACAGTAATTACAAATACAGATAGTAAGATTTTAATTCCATTCTTAGAAAAGTATTCTTGTTTTTCCCGGCCGAAATGGCCCTTCGAGCCTTCGTTTGTTTTCCCCCACCATTGGTAAGAAACAACGAAGTGAAAAAACGAGCACCTTGAAAATAAATAAAGTTGCTTAAAAAATAAATAAAGTGCTCTGTCTCCCTCACCAGTGGTAAGAGACAGGGTATCTATAAATAAAACAACATTTGGTGTTAATAATTTGAATTTACTAGGCAATACAAGCCAGAATTAAGAAAACGGTACTAGTACAGCATTGCAAGTGGCAGTGGAACTGTATGAGTCGATGTTTAGTTTCGAACTCGTATAAAAATACACACTTGAGTCGACGTTTAGTTTCGAACTCGTATAAAAAAACACACTTGAGTCGATGTTTAGTTTCGAACTGTGTCGCTCGGCTGAGCGATCCTTTATTTATTGTAAAATTCTTATCTCTAACAATATCCTTATCTCTAATGCAGTCGTTAGTAAGACGACAGCGTGTTTATTATTTATTTCGGTCGCTTGTAAGACGATCGCTTATCCACATCTGGAACTCTTTTATGCCCAAATCCTGACACAAGCGGTTAGGATAAGTGCTTGCAGCTGTTGTAAGATATTGAGCCACGCGCAGACGTGCAGCGTAACATGTTCCTTCTTGAACATTCTCCGGGGGGGCTGTAAATGTTACAGCCAGAAGCTGTCTATTTTGTAGGTACTTCATTCTTGCATAAACTACAAGAACTATAATGACCACAATGACTAACACCAGTAATGTGTGACCACTTGCTGTGAAAAAATGCAAGTCGCCCAGATGTACTTTGTGGCTGTCGAGATACTGAATCATTTTGTGCAGCCGTTCTAGTTCCTTTGTGTTGCTCACTGTTATAGAACCAACTGGTGTTAGCTCAAAGGGTGTTTGCTCGTTGGCTTTCTTTACGAAGTGGGTTGAATAGTTTGCTTTATATGATGAATGCACGCTCTGAGGGGTAGAGTTATTACTTTCAATCTTAACTAGCATCCTTCTTCGAGGTCCAATATGCCAACTTTAGGTATTGTTACTATTTGATGATGTGAGTCACTGCATTGAACATGACCCGATGTATTTTGAAATGTTTTAAATAACCAGCGATTGTGGGATCCAAGCTCCTTCCAAAATGATTGATCCCTATATTCTGTCATTACACACGTCATTTTGGAATGAGGCTTCAATGGTGTAGTTTCACAAAAGTTTTCATCAGCATCTTTTCATGTCCAGTTTCCATTGCAAACTCTTGTATCCTCGTTTTCCCAACGGCACTTGTTGAGATTCGCTTCAGTCATTAAATGAAACGTATTCAAGGCGGTACTGTAAATCATATAATTCGCTGCTACTATTGGAATAATTTTTAGATTATCGCTGATAAATGGTATTGGAATAATACTAAAAACATTCGACTGCTGATTCAGGTAGAGTGGAATTTTTGTCTTTATTATTATCATTCCATCCTTAAACGCGCCTTGTGCTGACAGTAGCTTGTAAGCTGCTTGTAGTTTTTGTGCAGGAGTATTTCAAGGTAATACGTGATTGCGTGGCATGGCGTCTTGTATTTTGTTGATTTCCGCCAATATTTGATTAGGTTTTATCAGCATAGGATTTAATTTTCCCTGATTTAAATCCATAAATAAATCAATTATTTTTGCTTGGGTTGCTTCTGTATCGTCGACCCAATTTTTTAGTTGGTTGATGAGCAGGAAAGACTTTATTGACTCCCGGTATACCATATACTGCGTATTAATTGTGTTGATCATGCTATCCATTCGTGTGGTCATTTCCTTGAAGCCTTCGTTGATCTTCTGAGTTGTTGATTCAATTAAGTTTTTTGTTGCGTTGATCACGGAAGTCTGGTTTTCTACATAATTTTAAGCTCTCTTGATTCTCTCGCAGGGTCATGTTGACTATTCCATATATTTATGCCGACATATCAAACCATCCGCCGGGGCACATGTAGATAGTTTCACAAAACCTTTTCTTTCTCTGAGGCGAGGGTTCCATTATAAGCTTGTTGTTTTCAATTATTGAATCTAACTGATGTTTGATTCTTGCTACAACCGCCACGCATTGTTGTTCAAACTCCATTAGCTTGGGACATATTTTTTCTGTTTTTTCCAAAATTACGGGTGCTTGCCTTAATACGTCAAAGTAGGCTTGTAAGTCAAAGTAAAACAAAAAGTCCCAGCTCGATGATACGACTTCCACTTTCCCAATTTTTTCCAGAAATATCGTTGAATCTTTCTCCAGCTCAAATATGCGTATCTTTGAGCTATTTTGGTTGGGCATTATAAGTGCTGTCGCCACTTGGAACATCATTAACAGGCTAAGAACAGTTGCAGTAGCCTTGTTGCTCCGCGTGTTTCTTCGTGCAGTTTTCTCTTCTTCGTCTTGTGTAGGCAACGGACAAATTTTATTGAGATTGCGTTTTATTTCGCCATTGCTTGTTTTAATTGTGACAACTCTGACCTTGTTGTCTTGACCTTTAGTAGTTTTTACTATTCGTCCCATTGGCCATTTTCCAGGATGTGTATTTTCCTGTTTTAATAACACCACCTGACCTTCTTTAAGGTTTTGTTTTTCGATCCGCCATTTTGATCTTTTTTGCAGCGATACCAGGTAGTCCTCTTTCCATTTTTTCCAAAATTCTGCTGTCATCCGCTGCATATATCTCCATCTATCAAGAGATCCTATTTTCTCCTGCACATATGTATGTTCAGGTGCACTAATTAGTGGTCTTCCCACTAGAAAATGCCCCGTTGTAAGCATATCGTCTGTCTCGTTACCATTTTATCATGCGATCAGTGGACGTGAGTTCAGCACTGCCTCTATGCGACATAACAGCGTCGAGAACTCTTCATATGTCCATCTGTTGTCGCCGAGGATCCGATTCAAATGGTATTTCATGGATTTGACTCCAGCTTCCCACAATCCACCCATGTGTGGACTTCCCGGGGGAATATAGTTCCAGGTAATGCCATCCCGCTCTAATACCGGTGCTAGTTTGATATTGTTCACAATTGCAGCTTCCAATTCAATATCCAATTTTCTTGCTGCTCCAACGAAGTTTGTTCCATTATTGGAGTAAATGTGCTTGCTTTTTCCTCGCCTAGCAAAAAATCTGTGCAAGGCTTCCACGATTTCATCTGTAGTCATGTCGCTGACTAGCTCTAAATGAATTGCTTTGGTTGCCATACATATGAAGACGCATGCATATCCCTTATGTGTCTTTTGTCCTCGTCCTTTTGAACATCTTATTTGGAATGGTCCAGCATAGTCGATGCCCGTTGGAATGGAAACTCTCCCGTTACTCTGTATATAGGCAGGTTTCCCATAATCTGGTTTGTTGGTTCTTGCCTGTATCTAATGCAAGTAATACATGCTCGAAAATGTTTTTTCAGCATATTGCGCAAACCAAATATCCAATACTGACGTTCAATGAAGTTTTTCATAATTTTAATTCCACCGTGGAGTGTTATCATGTGGGCCTTATTCACCAGTAGCCAGGCCACATGTGATTGTCCGAGGATGATTGGATGTTTTGTCTTATATGGCAACGTAGAATTTTGTAGTCGACTTCCAACTCTCAGTATTCCCTCGTCGTCCAAGAATGGATAGAGTGGCAGTAGTTTGCTTTTGGTTTCTAATTGCCTCTTGTTTTGAAGTTAACTTATTTCTTTTCCGAAGTCTAACTGCTGCTGAAGTTTAACTATTATCAATTTTGTCTTACTCCAAAGGCTGGCTTCAGTATACGATTGAGGATCTTTTGTCCGAATTTTTGCGACAAATCGTAACACATTCACGATGATGCTTTCCAGCTTTGTCAAACTAGAATATTTTGACAGTAGTGGAACGTATAGTAGAAACTATCAATGGTTCTTCATCCTTATATAATGGCCACTCACTTTCAGGCTGAGCTAACCATTGTGGCCCATTCCACCAAATTGAATAATTTTCCAACTTTTTTGGTGAGATTCCTCTAGAAGCTACATCTGCAGGATTTTCCTCTTATTTTACGTATATCCATTTTAAAAGTGGTAGATGCTTCGCAATGTTATCCACTCTGGTTTACACAAATTTGTCTTTGCTGCGCTTATTTGTGATCCATGCCAATGTGATTTGCGAGTCGCTCCATGCGTTAAGTTTTATTTGACATCCCAATGTTGACGAGATTCTTGACAGTAATTTCGCCAAAAGTTGAGCTGCACACAGCTCTAATTTGGGAATAGTCTTCTTCGCAAAATGTGTTTGTGTTACCAGTCCAACGCGGTATCCTGATTTTGGATAAGGATGGTAGCTCCTTTGCAAATTCTTGCCAAATATTTGCCGAATCCGGTTTAAGTTCTGCATCCCAAGACATGAACATTTTCCAATGTTCCTGCATGAAACATTTTCCTTGCAACGTTACAGGTGTAAGCCATCCTAGCGGGTCAAATATTCTTGCTAATGTGACAGAACCGATCGCTTCGAAACTCCAACTAATTGTGGCATCTTGACGCTGAATGTAAATTCATCTTTTGTTGGGTCCCAGTGTAAGCCCAACGTTTTTATTGATTCGTCATTTGTAATGGCGACCTTCTCTGATTTATGGAATCAATTATCTTTTTTGCCGTTGGAGATCCATTTTCTTAGATGCATTTATTTATTTATTTAATGTCAACTATTAACAGTCGACCAAAAAATTAAAATTTTTAATATAAATTAAAACTGAAAAATATAATTTAAATTTAAAATAAAATATTTAAGAAATAAATTTAAGATTAATATCTGCGGTGTTCAAAATGAGAATATTAAATGATCCAACATTTGTTGCGAGGACAGTTGTTGTCATTATATGATAAGCACAGCTTCACATCATCGGCGTATATTAGTACATAGGAGTGATAAATTCGTGAGATGTGGTTGGCATCAAAACATTTGGAGAATCAGACCATACCTCATCTGGTAAATTAAAGTCACCAAATACAAAGAGGTATCAAATACAAGAGGGGTCACTACTAGAACGTAGTGACGAAATGGACTCAATACCAGAAATATGCTCCAGGTATACAGACAAATCGGACTGTGGCGGAATATAAGAGCACGTTATATATTGTATATAGAAATATTTTTATATAATTTTAACGGCAATAAATTCAATATTATTTAGGCAAGGAGATAAAATAGATTCTGATAGAAGATCAGAGTCTACGGCAATAAGGACACCACCTCCTATACACGACAAACGATCGCATCTAAAAGATGTGTATTTATTGCAAAATAATGAAAGGTCTGAAATTTCGGGCTTTAGCCAGGTTTCAGTAAAGATAATAATGTTAGTATCAAACGAAAAACTGTTTACATAAAGCCTATTAAGTTTAGAGGTAAGCCCTCTAACATTCTGGTAGGTTAAGGAAAGTGTTAGTTTTTTGCTACGTTGTTAAAAGATAAGGATGAAGTAGATGAAGGAGGCAGAGCAATCGGAGGCCGATTTCTTCTACTTGACTCGAACTCTTTTATAATTTAGTCTTTCGGCCAGAAGTTTTTGCAACATATAGTGTTGAATGCTTCCGCCGGAACACTAATTTAAAAAGAGCAAATTTCTCTGGCATAACTAAATCTAAATTTGTCAACAGATAAATCAGATAGTTTAGACTTCGATTGGATGTAGGACTGAACATCATCAATCGAAGTGTCAGGGGCAAGCCTAGAGATGAAAACTTGTTTTTTAATTGGACCAGCAATCAGGGGCTTAGCAGCCCTAATTGCATGAAGGGGAATAGATACTGACAATGTATTGGGAGAACTAAGAGCAGTGTTGCTGACCGACGAATCAGTCGCAATCACGCTCTTAGATCCCCTAATAGGAGCAGGCGAATAATAACTCGTAGGCTCGACAGTATCAGGATAATTTTGATAATTTTGGGATATCGGAGGTGTAGGCGAAAGGTGAGGAGTTAAAAATTGTTCCACCTTTTTGCATGACAGCTCTTATTTTCTGCTGAATTTCGATGCAGTCTTCAATTGTATTTGCACCGGTCATCAAGTCGTCCATATTAAAATCTTGTTTGACGACTTTAGCCAATGTTTCATCACGTTGGCAGTAAGTGTCCGCCAGTTTCTGCAATGAGCGCACAGCGAGAAACGGTGCAGCAGATGTTCCATATGTCACGGTTGTTAGCTTGTATTCTTGTAGTGGCTCCCTTACGTTTTCTCTCCATACGATATACTGATACTCCTGATCAGCTGGTGTTATTTCAATTTGGCGGTACATTTTTTCGACATCTGCTGTTCAAATATGTCCCTTTGAATTTTGGGTCCTATTGCCATTGCATCGTTCAGGCTACACCCATTAGTAGTTTTTGCTGAGGCGTCAAAAACCACTCTTAGTTTTGTAGTTAGGCTGTCTGGTCTATTAATTGCTTGAAGCGGCAGGTAGTATTTTCCTTGACCCGTTGTGTTTACTGCTACCATGTGACCGAGCTGTAGGTACTCCCTCATGAAATCCTTGTATTGGTTGAATAAACTTTTGTTATTCTTAAATTTCTTTTCCATTTGTATCAGCCTTGCTACTGCTTGCTTACGCGGGTCTCCCAATTCAAATTCGCTACGGAAGGGAATTGCCACTATGAGTCTTCCATCTGAATCAATTGTTGTTGTTTCCTGGTAATATTCTTCACAACGCAGATATTCTTCCACATCCTCGGGTTTTTCTTTCTCCAGTTCCCAGAAGCGCTCCAGGTCATCAAGGTTGACAGTTGTAGTCGCTGACAAAATCGTCTTTTGGGGGGCCCGGGCAATATTTTCAGAAATGATCCATCCAAGTCTCGTCTTCTGTCCCAGCGCTCCATTGATGGGTTTGACCTGACTCATCATAATAAAGGGAAACAGGTCTGCACCAATTATCAGATCAATTCTGCTGGCCTTGTTGAAGTTTGGATCGGCAAAAGAACAATTTTTCCAATCCTTATTGATGTCAATATCAATACTTTTGTTAGGAAGAGCTCTTTGTAGTTTAGGCAATACCAGAGCCACAGTTCTTGTGTTGAAATTTCTTGGAAATCTTGGCTTGATTTCAAGCTTAACGCTGTGTTTCGATAGTTCAACGCCATGTGAGGATATTCCTTGAAGTTCCACTGACTCCTTAGATTTTTGCAGCCCTAAAAGTTGCGCTGCTTCCACGGAGATTATTGTGCGTTGCGATCCTCCATCCATTAGTGCACGTAGTTGCTTAAAGGTACCGCTTGCATTTTTAACGTTGATCACTGCTGTAGCCAATAGTGTTTCATGCTCAGTATTTTGCTTGAGACAATTTACACTTTCCTTTTTGGTGTCCTCGTGTAATAAAGTGTTATGGTTTTTGTTACATTTTTGGCATTTCCACTTTTTTTGCATTCTATCATGTTATGAGTGCCAAAACAACGAAAATATAAAAGATGCTTTTTAACAAACTCCTTACGTTTGCTCACCGAAGCTGCCTTAAATTTTTGGCATCTATCTGTATCATGTCCGTTTATTGAACAAAAACGGCAGGGTCTTTGCTGATGTTATTTTGATCCTTTAACAACACTTTTTTGAACAGAATCTTCTGCATTGTGTTGCTGGTTTAAGAAATCCCATACATCATTAAGTGATTGAATTTCTCGGTTTTTTGTTTTCACATGTTGCTCGTACTGCAGAAAGACCTTCCGTTGAAAACCGCCGAAGTAGAATTTGGGCAATAATGACATCAGCTTGCTCGCCAATCTTTGTTTTTTCCTTTATAAAATAGATAAACTCAGTGGCTGTATCCAGAAAGTTGCGAATCCTCTCTTCCGAGTCGCATTTCAGAGTTTACAACTCCAGTAATATGTTAAGCCGGTCGGCGAAAATGTTACGATTGTTTTCATACCGCTTACATATAAGTTCCCACGCCGCCTTATAATTTGCACCTGAGCCGTTCAGTAGGTGACAGACCATTGTGTTTGCATCTCCTTTGAGACATGACCTTAGATAGTTCAGCTTTATTGTGTCCCTGATATCAACTCTTTCGTGAATAATCTCCGTAAATATTCCGTAGAAGCTTGGCATCCCTTGGAGTTGCCATCAAACTGTGATAGATCCACCTTTGAGGCATCTTGCCTTTGATATTCATCTGTTGATGGCTTTTGTAATTCTGACATTTTTCTATCGATTTTGTTTGACAGAATTTTACCCGCGACTCTCAAATCGTCGATTTCATCAAAAGCCCACCATTCATATTTGATTTCTAGCATAGTCAGTATGCTTTGAATCGACTCCATTCGGACATTTATACTCTCCTTTATGTCCATAAGTTCATCTTTAGTTGGATGTGCCAAATGTATTTTGGCTCTTTCCATTTCATTACGCAGACGCACTTGCCTGTCAACTCTTTCGACCATGCTGTCAATTGGGCTTACGCTGCTTTTGGTGCTGCATTCAGAATCATTCTTTTCCGTCTGCCCAACATGTTTTTGGAAGGCCCGGCAGGTTCCTCAGCAGCATATTCACCCACATGATCATCTGACTTTACTTGAGATATCGTCATTTTGTATGCCGCCCAGTGCGCCATTGTCGAATCGAATATTTTATCATTAAAATATTCGTGATCAATATTCCCGATATTCAACAGAGCTGAGTTGATTGTTCTGAACTCCGCTATTACGTTTTCAATCAAGTGCAGGCTTGCACCTTGATTCATCAGCTTGTGAAACCCATCCCTGAGAGACACCTGCTTCTTTAATAGCTCAATATGCTTCTCCTTCAACATTTTCAATTGATTGGACTTTTTTTATTGGCACTTTATTATCACCGTTCTGTTGTAAGCCACAGAACACGCTTGTCTTGCTTTAAGTTGCAGTTTTTTATAATTTTATAAAATTTTAATTTCCACTGTTCTGTTGTAAGCCACGGAACACGCTGTAAAAACTCGAAGGACCAAAAAATGTATGATAATATACTTGAGTCGAGGTTTAGTTACGAACTCGTATAAAAATACACACTTGAGTCGACGTTTAGTTTCGAACTCGTATA
Source organism: Hirtodrosophila trivittata (assembly GCA_035045065.1). NCBI lineage: Eukaryota > Metazoa > Arthropoda > Insecta > Diptera > Drosophilidae > Hirtodrosophila > Hirtodrosophila trivittata. The sequence goes on along the minus strand of JAWNNK010001387.1, from coordinate 724 downwards.
AAAAAACACACTTGAGTCGATGTTTAGTTTCGAACTGTGTCGCTCGGCTGAGCGATCCTTTATTTATTGTAAAATTCTTATCTCAAACAATATCCTTATCTCTAATGCAGTCGTTAGTAACGACAGCGTGTTTATTATTTATAACGGTCGCTTGTAAGACGATCGCTTATCCACATCTGGAACTCATTTATGCCCAAATCCTGACACAAGCGGTTAGGATAAGTGCTTGCAGCTGTTGTAAGATATTGAGCCGCGCACAGACGTGCAGCTTATCATATTCATACTTGAACAGGAAACTTTACTAGCTAAAGGAGAAGCGACCAAATCAAGGACGGCTTGCTAAAGGATCGACTTCGACAAGGTAGCAGCAGAAGCGATAACAGGCTAAAGCAAAGACGGCTAGCCACAGTATCGACTTCAGGAACGGCTACAGGAACAGTACCGGGCTAGCAATGACTGCTACGGCAACGGGTATAGCGACAGCAACGGCGGCAGCAACGCCTACAGGTACGGAAACAGCAACGGCAACAGTACCGGGCTAGAAAACACGGCTATAGGAACAGCAACAGCAACGGCGACAACAGCAGCGGCAGCAATAGCGGCAGCAATAACGGCAGCAACGGGTACAGCAACAGAAACAGCAACGGCGACAACAGCAGCGGAAACAGCAGTAGGCAGCCAAGGTGAAACAACTTTCCTGCACACTGATAGGAATTTGCTTTTA
>JAWNNK010001381.1:0-59216 GCA_035045065.1 Hirtodrosophila trivittata | reverse complement strand
CAACAGTTCATGTAACTAAACATGTACATAAAGAAAACAGACAGAAACGAGGACTCTTAATAAAAATAAAAAAATAAAGATATACTAATTATATCATACATATATGATTCACCATAAAATTGAAGCTTTTAAAGTAATCCCTTATCCTAATCATAATGGTTACCAGTTGGACCACCCAGGTACACAGTCTTACCCTGAAAACGAAAATAAAGTTTATAATCAAAATAATGAAGAAATTAATAATGAATGTATCAGTAATATTATGAAGCGTGAAAAAGCAATCATGTAATTTTATACCTATACCTACAAAAGGAATGATCAAATACGCAGAAAACAACGTTATTCTTACATGGAATCTAAGCGAAACACCCATTACACAAAATTTTCAAAAACTACATAATAAGATAAATATAAATGGAAACAAATTTATAAGCATAACTTAATGTAAACTTGAAATTGGAACCATCACCTGAAGTGATTATTATTCAATGCCAGAAATAGACGTAACACCATTATACCCACCGCTGGATATAACTAAGATTAAGATTATAAAAACCATGACATTGTTAAACTAATATCAAAAAATAATATCACATTTTACATAATTATAATAATCATAATATTTTTACTTATCATATTTTTTATATTTTTACATATAAAACATAGAAAACAAACAAATGAAATATCAAATGAACCACAAGTAATAGAAATGGAACAAAATTGATTCCCTCATTCTATTCAACTATACCAGCCTTAGTATAGACTTCCTTCTAAGCGGAGGGAAGTGACGTAATCTCGTCCACACTATACCCCCTTAAAGAAAATAAATAAAGTCGACAGTTATTACTGCCGCACAGAAAATCCAATTAACCAAAATTTCACATCATCAACAATAATGTTAACAATAACAAATTACTCGATGCAATAACAAATAGTTCGATGCGCCAAAACTGTAGACATTAACCAATAGATGCGCTAAAACCCCGCACTCAGCATCAATAATATTGTAAACAATTAACCAAGCGTGGTAACCTAACCCTCAAATGAAACATAATCATGAAACATAAACATAATTTTCAAAAAAAAATATAGCTTACAGAATTTTAGATCGCGTTTTTATTTAAAAGGTGTTAGCGTATCTTAGTGTTCAGCACGGGCCATTTGTTCGATTAACAAATTATTGTTTACACAACTACAAGTATATACATTACATACACATACATGTATGTACTCGTACATATACTGAGAAATAAAATCCCTAAAATAAAAAAAAATTTTAAAATCACAACAATATCGGTTGGTCCGGTATCGAAACTCAACAATCAAAAAGACTTATTACTTATCCACAAACTTCTGCCAAATACACAAACGTTAGTAAGCCCTTTTATCTTTTATTTTCAACTCACTTATGGGTTTTGGTCACTTATCATGCGCACGTACATATTGTCTCAAATTATCTAAGCGCTTGTGCGCTTTGATCATCATTTTCGTGGCTTGCTTCGAGTGTTGCATGTATGTAGAGTTGTTACTGCAACAGTATACAAACACACAAACGCTAAGCATAAAATCATTTCATTTGCGTTTTTGGTGCGCAAGTAGTTGTGCATTTTACATACTCTATTCGTGTTCGGTAAATTGATTTGATTTGCATAGCGCAAGCCTTTAAGGTGAGCGATAAGACCAACACAGAAGCCTTAGTAAGCCTAAAGCTTATGTATCATAATGATTGTCTCATATTTTTCGATGACATATCGACATTGTTTAATTTACTGAAATTAGCACAACCTTCGGCTACAGGCATGCGGAAGTTAATTGATACAATTTCACATTTTTTTAGCTACCATTGGAGTAAAGAGGCAAGCTATTCAATTCTGCTGGTAGCCTGCCTAGTTCATTAGCGCATAAGGTAAAAAGTGCAGCCGAAATACCTACTCCTTTGTTACAATGTAACAACAAGGCACATATACTAAGTTACGTGTGGTTTTCGTTGATACGTGTGATACATCCAATCACATAACGTTAAATGATATCTTAATGGTTGGCCCGACTACTCAAAAGGAACACAACTCTACTTTATCATATGTAAAAAAAATACCGCCAAGCCATGGTCAACGAAGCAGACAGAATCTTCCAGCTCATAGGGTTGAGACAAGATTCCTGTGAACCCTAGAAAACATTCAATTAAACACTGCCACCTATGGAACTTTCTCAGGGTCTCAGTTGTTGAAATGGTGCAGAATTCGCACCCTACTGCTGCAGAAGTACTACGCAAGGATTTCTATGTTGATGTCATGTTATCAATCAATCAGCAGATTGGGTTAGCCAATCTTTGTGGCCGTATGTACAAGTCTTTTCACACGCACTCGTACTGGAAAAGGTTATAATGTGCCTCTGTTGATTGACAAATCTAAAGTACCGCCCCTCAATACGTAGATATTGATTCATCTTTACCTGTGTGCAGCTCATCTTCTTGTAAATCTCTATACATGTGTGAGTCAAATTACAACTGCCCATTGACAAAGTAGTAGTTTGGAGCGATTCTGAAATTACTTTGCACTGGATCGTATCTTAACCGCTTGGATCATCGCTTTCGGTTTTCGTTTCCTATCAAATAGCTGAGATCCAGAAGTGGTCGGAAAAGGCAAGTTGGCGACATGATACGGCAAAGTCTGCGGGACGCAGATACTATATCTCGAGAATATACTGGTTACCGAAGTAGTGGTCAGTTAACAGGAGAATTTACTTATCAACTCATATTGTTTTGCACCAAATTCGATCTGAACGAACAGACACTTAAAATCTTGAAATAAATTGAACAGAGAAGATATGAAGCCCTTTCGTCAAAAGCCAATTTATGCATGGGCCGCACAGCACGGTAAGCACTGTAAGAATGAAAACTTGAACGTCTTCATGCGGTGATTTAAGCCGTATTACAAGTAATTATCAGAATCTGCCATCCGAACGTTAACGGATGTGTTCGAAATTTAAACAATGTTTTCAAAAGCTTCGGCTTATGGTTAGTCTTGTCATAAGAAATTTGTTTAACGAGAAGCCAAGAAAAAAGAAGTTGGTAGAACCATTGAAAACGACTAGCCTTATCAATATGCTGTCCTCCCTTAAAATACAGTAATGGACTTCAAAAACTTACACCGATTTAATGAGTTGAATCTCACAGCAGATATATGCTGTCGATCCAAATATTCTCGTAAGAAGTAAAAGTACTGCACTTTTAGTTGTGGATGACGTTCGAGCTTTCGCGCCAAGTTGAAAATACGAGAGTACACCCGGTAATATGAGAGTCCAAGTATTAGGTTGGGGAAAAAGAAGTCCATTTCTTATACCTTATATTGAAAATATGTTTATTATGGCTTGGGTTGGATGTTTTATTTCAATTATGTGCTGTTTTGTTTAATTGCTTGTTATCATTTTGATGATTATTTTAAAATTCCTCTTTTGAAAATCTCTGGTTCTTGGTGCTAAAAACTCCACCAATCTAATTTCGTAGACCGCAATTGAAATCACATTTTTGCCGTTAAGAAAAGTTTGTACGGTGGATCACATCCAAGTTTGGTGTGCGTCATTATTAATGTGTGTGGTCCAGCGCTGTCCTGATACACTTCCAATCTCACCAAGCGCACAGCATAGTCTTCCTAGCATGAATGTCTTCTTTAAAAATTTCCATTCACGTCAAGTTTTTTGTAGTACTGGCAGTCCTTTAGCTAAATTTATTTGACTAACGCAGAGAAGTTAAAAAAAAGTAGACTAACTCAACGAAACAGGTCGACCTTTTACGATTTGATCGTAATGGGCTATTTGTCAATAATGGCAGAAAAATCCAAATCTAAGAAAAGTGGTCGCGTAGTCAGCTGCTTGCGCCTTGATACGCACCAGTCAGACGCAAAAGAACAGTAGTTTCGCAAGTTATGGCCCTTTTCTAAACAATCATCGACTAAACTTCACAAAACACAGTTGATAAGCGCTTGAGAACATTTACATTTTTAAATGCTTCAAATTGTTGGAATCAACAAACATACGCCTAACAAGATCAATTCGTGATTCCAGTTCAAAATTCAATAAGGTGACGTAGGTGTCTCAATTTTAAGAAAATTGTTCAACGCCAAAAGTTGCCGAAAATATGAGCAACTTTTGCTTTTTAAAAATCCATGATTTTCATCGTTAATTCTGCTGCACTTAATTTTTCAAAATAACAGACAACTTTTTATATGACTGCTGCAGTTATAGCAGTAGACCAGTGGAAATTTATAAATTGCCTATAAATATTTAATGAATATGTCAATCGATTTTTGACATCTTAAACCCTGATTTTTGGCACGCACTGGCTTAGAAGAACTCTGCATATCGACTAGATCATTGATTAGGTCCATGGGGAAACCTCTTTTTTGGTGCATTAGACACTTAGAGTGTTCCAAGTAACAAATGAATAATTGAATCATGTTTACGACAATAGTTGACTTATTTTTGTTAATCAATTTGCCAATTATTTGTACCGTCCATTCAGAAACCTTTAGCATCGTGTTAGCGTTACTTTTTCGATAATGTCTGAGCTTCGTATGGTTTTATGCAAATATGGAATGCAATGATTATCCAGATGATTTTAGATGCAACCACTCGCCCACGATACGTGAACAAATTTGGATGATTTGAAAATTCCTGAGTGGTAAGACACCACATTGAACAAATGAGTTTGTCAAATGAGTGTTTTGCAAATCAAATGATTCATTACATACCTGCATTGCATTGATGGTTGCATAATCTTGTCATGATTGTTTGAAATTTGTACAGGCATCCCCATGAGTCATTCTGTATCCACTTTTATATCATACATAGAGATTGTTAAGTATGCTCTAAGCCATATCATAATCTGTTAGATAAATATACGTCGAGTGTTGCATAGATGTCTTCTACTTAAACAAATACCTTACCAGTAATGAACCTGTATCGAACTATACGTCTTCAACTTAGAGAACTTTAATAACATTATATCCGACTTTAAATTTTTATTTATTTATGAATGGAGAGAATTTTTAACCGAACCCATTCAAATTAATCGATTTACAAAAAATATGGCAAGCAACTGTGTCATATGCTAGCAATCAGATGCATAAAATACATAAGCAACTTACATGCTAGCTGGCATCTAATGTGTGCCAAGTCGTAAGCCAACGATTTTTATGTAGACGATCTTTTAACACAGTTCTATAATATTGCTCAACTCCGTCAGATAGATAGATAAGTTGGTATCCATTTTGTAACTGTTTGGATTTTTCCCCAAGTATCCAAGACGAAGAAAACATGAACACGGTAACATGCAACACAAAAGACTATATATTAAAGTATTCAATGAACGATTCGAAAGTACTCATACAAGGCATTTGTATTCTGCTTATATGATCCGCTACATTATATATGCTTATACAAGTATATCCGGATTACTGAACCCAATTATAGCTCAAGTCTAAGGAATTCGACGACCCTTATACGACTAAGCTGCTATATACTTCTCTTGTTCGGCCTATTCTGGAATACGGATCTTGTGTGTGGTCTTCTCAATATTCGGTACACCAAGACAGAATTGAGTCTGTTCAAAAGAAGTTTCTTCTTTTTGCTCTTCGCGGCTTTAACTGGGTTCCAGGTACTGATTTGCCTTCATACCACAGTAGATTGCAATTAATTAACCTCCCATCTCTTACTAACCGTCGCATGATGCTGGGAGTTCTATTTGTACATTAATTAATAATTGGCAAAATTGACTCATCTCTGCTATTGAGCCAAATTAACTTTTCTGTACCTTTGAGACGTACTCGTAACCTTACACCGATTTCGATTAAGAACCATATCCTTAACTTTTTTGCACGAAGTAACTTGCACTAATTTGCTTTACTCATCATAGTGATCTGATTGGGTTTTCCCAATCCTCGCAACAAATGTTGGATCATTTAATATTCTTATTTTGAACACCCCAGATATTAACTTAAATTTTTTACTTAAATATTTCATTTTAAATTTAAATTATATTTTTTCAGCTTTAATTTATATTAAAAATTGTAATTTGTTGGTCGACTGTTAATAGATGACATTAAACAAATAAATAAATAAATAAATAAATAAATAAATAAATAAATAATAAATAAATAAATAAATAAATAAATAAATAAATAAATAAATAAATAAATAAATAAACAAATAAATAAATAAATAAATAAATAAATAAATAAGTTAAGATTCTTCTCCAAGGTATTTATCTAATCATGACTGGAGGGGATAATCCACGACAGATACAATTAAAAGAAGAATATTCAAAAGTTATATGTTTTTCTTGCTACATTGGAGCTACACAACCAGCGATCTGTGAGACACATAACTTTGCGGATGCTTTATGTATCACTAGAGTTGATAACTCACTGCATTATTAAAGAAAAATTGACATTTGTCACAAATTGAGTAGCTGATATACAGAAATTAACATCTGAGGTAGCATAGCATCGTATACCTTTACAAATTTGTTGCAAAATTAAGACAAGTTGATAGAGAACTTCGTCTCACTTCAAGATTTTCAGAGTGGTTGCTTACGTGTTGTATGTGATTCACAAAACAAAATGACAGTCTTTCACAATAAGTGCTTTAGAGTAGTAAAAGGTTTTCCAATACGGACGGGTAGGTTTAAATACAGTAAAATCTCTTTTTACACGATAGGTCCGTTCCTAAGAAAACCGTGTAGATCAAAATCGTGTAAAAAAATACACGATTCATATGTAAATTTGAGGATCTGTTCCACAACCTATAAAAATCGTGTAAAATGAAAAATATTCAAATATTTTCTTAAAAAACCGTGCAAAAAAAGTGATATTAAACTTCATTAAGTAATAATAAAAAAAAATTCATATTTATTACAAGAAAATAAATTTAGTTTACAGTTTAAACTCAATCCATAAAAAATTAGGAAACAAGAGTACAGCTACTCATCGCTAGTTGATAACAATCGTGTACGTTTATTACGGACTGGCTTAAAACTAGCACTGTCGTCAGAAGATATGTCTAACACTGTTGGGTTTTGATCTAATGCAGAATTATCTTTATTATCAGCGGCCTCTATAGGTCCATAACACCATATGTTTTTCAGTTTTCTCCAAAGTAGAATTTCGACTATAAGAAGTTGTCTTTGAACTAAGTGCTGACACAGAAATTACTGATTTTCGAATGGAACTCTCATTGTTTTTTATTTGTTTTTAGTGTCGCTTCGTGTGAACCAAAATCTCTGCCAACAGATGTTGAACCTTCGCCACTTCTTAGACAGTCTAGGATTTTTATTTTCGTTTTTAATGAAATTGTTTGTCTCTTCAGAATTTGCTGTTGTTTAGACATTGTAATAATATTTCTTTTATAATAATAAGGGCACTGTAAAAACAATTTTCTAAAATAACAATCTAACACAATGTTACCTTTTGAAAAGTTATTAACAATTCCCATTATGTAATTTGAAGATTTAACCAATTTATAAAAAATAGCTTACTTAAACATTAACTCTAAAAACTTTATTGAAACAAATATGGTTGGCAGGGATGTCTAGAGTGATATTTTCCTTAAAGTAAACAAACCGTGAAGTAAAGTTGTCACTTGATGATATCTCAACACTGCAGAAAAATCATGTAAAAAATTAAAAAAAAATTTTGGAATTCGTGTTAAATCAAAAATTACGTGTAAAAAAAGTTTAAAATTTTCCTTGACGAACCGTGTTATTTCAAAATCGTGTAAAAAAAGATCGTGTAAAAAGATTTTACTGTATAGTTTATGTTTTTGATGTATGTTTTTGACTTTACAAACGTAAATTTGCTTTGTATCCAGTTACAAGAGACATCATCATGGCAAACATCAATAACGAGCAACATGTGTAAATATAATACTTCATTATAAAAATAAGGGTTCTCTTGTGGCAAAGACACTTGCGTTGCGCCCGTTTTACGGGCCTTCCCAGGCAAATATTCCACGTTTGGTGACCAATATCCAGGCTACCGGCACAGTAAACAATTAGCCAACACACGGACGTCAATAAAACGCAAGATCGTCGCCGCTAGAACTCGGCGCAGACATCAACTTGACGAATTATGAGTCAGGACCTGGGCCATATGGAATTGGACGACAACCAGATGGTGCTACGCTCCACACAGTTAATGGACATTTGCACAAGCGCTTATTATATTACGCCAATTTGCGCCATCCAATTGTAAAGCACACGGGTCTGTGTGCAGCAAACTGGTAGCATACTCTGCCTACGGGGTCGGTTTTGCTCAGGGTAAGTGGGGGGGTTGTTTTGTCACCTAGCAGCCGCCTCGTCACATAACTAAGAAATAGAGACAGAATTAAAAAAGGATAGGAGTTAAACAACCATTAGAAAGAAAAGAAAGAAACACATCTATACGTACTATATAGCTCCATGCCTTGGTAAATGGAAGAGTTTGACTTAACCAGTGTTGGCTGCGCTTATTCTGCACCAGGTTGATTTTTCGGTCAATTGATTGATCTTATGAGCGCTGCCAACTCGCTTAAAAAACTATCGGTCCATTTTGTGGGAATGGAAAATTTTACCTATTTACCTGTTTTTCAAATTTGAATTTATTTTTACTGTTTTTTTTTTTTTGTTTTTTTGAATAAGTAACCGGTGCCAATAAAATGGGCAGGCCACCGTCTTAACCAATAAGAGCACACTCCACACAATTTTGCCCATAAGAAATTGCTTATCAGTGATCGGTAGCGCTCTCCGTTGATGGTGGTCACAACGGTAACGTTGATTTCAATGGACCGCTGGCCCGAATTCCACACCAAACAGTGATTTTTGAGGATCGTTATTTCAAGCAGAGGCGACGTAAACTGGCCACCGACACATTGAGCTCATTAGAATTTTTCTTGTAAGCGAAGCCGCGGTAACCATTTGGACGATATCATATTATGTTTTTAAGCAACAATATTAAGTGCTAAGTAACATACTATTTACAGAGTTAAGACTTAAGAATGAATAAAATTATATTTAACAAATTTGAAGTTGCTAGATTAGGTTATTTGGTTACTTTCGACGGTTTCTTATGACATCATATATTGACATCAATATTAAAAGACTTTAGAAACTATGCATTTTCTCCTGATGACAGAGTGATTTCTCCTGAAAAGTTTTTGTCAGAGGTTGTCAGTGAATCTTTGAATTGGCCTGCCAAATTCTATATTAAAATATTATTGACAATGTTTGGTCACATGTAAGAAAAGTCCGGATTGCCGATTTAAAAAGGGCGAGCTGACACCATAACGTAGATAAAAAATGGTTGGATTCAGTTCAAAGCCGATTGCAAAAGTCATAAAAGAAAAACATATGCTTTAGTCGTACCGAATGTTGGAATAATAAACAAAACTGTTTCTTACTTATTACCGACGATTTGTTGCGAATTTCGCGGACTATTATGTAAAAACACCTCTAGCTGGAATTATAATTTTCAAAATTTTTTCATTAAGAGAACGAGCACTTTAGTGCTTCTTAATTAGCATGATTTCATACATTTTAATATTAACAGTGACATGTAAGCTCGCCAGCGTTAAATGGCCGCAGGCTATAAGAATAGGTTTTAGCTAATTTTAATATGCCCAAGTTCATGTTGACTATCGTTTCTCGAACCTTTTCATCAGCGCTTTTGGTGTTTTAGCGGATGATTCCCAAAAGCCACTTTGAAGGGGTGATTTATGGTCGTGAATGAGAACGACTGATTCTGACTTCACCTTTTGTCAATTTCTGCTTCTAGAATAATCTTTAGTTGGTCTGGGTCGAAAAAGGGCTCTCCCCACGGTTTTGAGGAAGACAGTTTTGGTGAACGTTGAACTGATCCGTAAACTTAAGCGAATGATCTCCACCCATTGGGACATTATAGCACTACAACTGCTGAATGAGACCGTGTCAACCCACAAATCTAAATAAATACATAATAAACGTATCAGAAGTTGAGTCACTTACAAGCTCTTAATACACTATTTCAACGTTAAAGCGTAACAATACAGGTTTACAAATATTGATAGGAAATATTACCGTTATCCCAAGGAGACCTTAATAGGACATTAAAAGTAAATGGTCAATTACCGTGTACACGATATACTCGTAAATTTTCCAACATTTGAGTTGCAAATACTGGCTTATATTAAAATCAATGCAGTCGTACTGTTCTATTTTATGCCTGGCGTTGATTAATGATTAATAGCTCAACTAAAAAAATTATGTTAATGTGAAATAAATAATAATAATGATTAATTATAAATCGAGATAGATAGCCACTAACTCGGAATACCGTCCATTATATTGCTGCAAATTCAGAAATGGTTTGACATCCTTAACATTAACGGATTTTTATTGTAAACTTATTAAACAGCTCGAGCAATGTACGTGCAATATACGTAGTTTACTTCACCCAAAAAATCACAGCTCTGAGAGATCAAAAGAAAAATCACACGGTAATGAATTTCGTCAGAATTACCTGGGACGGAGTAGTAACAGAATCACTCAGTGCTACAATTGTCAGATGTTTAGGCATGGTTCAAACTACTGTGCAGTGAAATCTTACTGCTCAATCTGCGCGGGACATCACAAATCAACCGAGTGTCAGACAAACGCAACTGTTAAAGGCGCCAACTGTAGCGATCCACACAAATCAAATTCTGCTGAATATCCAAGCAGACAAAATTATCTCAGTATACGATCTCGCTTTTAATCAAATCGTGCTAAATTTCAAGAAAGGTATCCGTACCAATTTTCCAGACTGAATAACCATATCTTTGTGCCAAACCCTACATGGGTAACGTCACCCAATATGCCTTATGTAAATCATGATCTCTTTACCCTTGAGGAAGTAAAGAACCTCACTTCTTAATTAATAAATAATTTAAGAAATTCGAAGTCTAAAGCTGATCAGTTTGAGGTCATAGCTTTTATGGGATGTACATTTTTAACATAATAGCAGACAGAGTTTCGATAAAAAATATGGAATGCCAGAGGCATTCAAAATAAAAAGGTTTAATTCTATAATTTTCTTTTCCATATCAATATTTACATCTGCTTTTTTACAGAGACTTGACTGAATAACTCAATCTCAGTTAAACGCAAGGATTCTCAATGCGTTTAGAGCGGGAGGGGTAGAATTTATTAAAAAAATATTCGCCATAACCTGCGTCTCTGTGCATATCACTTTACATTGTAAAGTCCTGCTACTACTATGTCAAAAACGCCAACTGGCTGGACTTTGCAAAACTAGTCTTCTTAGTAATAGCTAGACTTGGTCAATTTGGTATTTAATAATATATACGTGCAGCAAAATACATTAGCGTTCCAAAAAAATGTCAAAGTATCCCCCAATTCTCTCCCACCTGACATAAAATCCTTAATAAAGCGTAATAGCTTTATTAAGCAAACTTATCATTAATAAGAGTTTCCAATTCCCTAATGAATCTTGGAACAATCGTTTATCCTCTCTGGACAAATGTTCTACTCCCTTTGGAACCTCACAAAAGTTGTAAAGAACAAACATGTTGTTACCCCTTCTCTTAAAGAGGACTTAAGAAGTTATTCCACTCCTGAGCAGAAAGCCGAGTTATTAGCCTAAATATTTAGCTAAAATCATTCGTTTTCTATCGATCTTAATGACTCCAGCATAATTAGTGAGTTAAAGGAGTGAGTTTCTGGCATTAGACTTGCATTTCCCCATCCCCAATGGGCAGTACTACGAACCAGTTTCTGAAATATCGTTGGTCTTAAGAAAGTTAAAGTCTAAAAATGTCGCAGGTCTATAGTAGATGGTGTGGAGAATATTTGCCCAACTTCTTTTTAAAATCATTAAGAAGTTTCTCCGCCTCTGCTATAACCCAAAGACGTGGACAATGACCAAGGTTATTGCCATTCGGAAAGCAAGCAAGCCGCCTAAGCTGCCTTCTTCTTATCGCCATATAAGCCTGCTGTTTTCAGTCAGTAAAATACATTTTAAATTTTTAAATTAAAAAAAAAGAAGATATTTCAGTTTATAGAAGATAACAATGTACTTCCTGCAGAACGATTTAGTTTCCGCCGTGAAAACAATACTCTACATCCTATCGCTAAAATTAAGAAAATTGTGAAGTCAAATTTTGCAAGATCTAATTGAACTATTAGATATTAAAGCAGCTTTTGATTCCGTCTGGCACAACACTCTAATAAATTAAAATTAAAATTAATTAAAATCCAATAAATTAAAATTTTAAACTGTCCTTCTGAACTTATTAAACAACTAAAATGCTATCTGAACTATAGAACCTTCATAATATTTAAGTTACTGTGAATAAAATAAATTGAAATTGAAACTTATTATTTTCGTTTGAAAACTCAGCTTGTTGTACAATAAAATATAAAAGATTTTATGTTTACCACCAGGCAGAAGGGCATTTACCTGTAGATGGGCATTGCGCAAAAAACATTTCTTTATGGATAATTAATTATTCATAAAAATATTAAAGGATTTGCACAATCAGACGTTTAGTCCAGTTACAAAATTACGTGCTATTCGATCAGATTAGATAAAGATCAGACTTAATTCGATGTTTCAACTGCATTTCTTTATGGTGGGTTGGTAGAAATCATTCACATGATTAAACCAAAAACAAGTCGAAGATTGCTGTAGCCAGGTTTTTCGGTTAAAAAGAATGTGTGTATATACTGGAACAAACACCAAGGTGGTGATACAACGATTTGATGCTTGAATTAAAGGTCAGCTACCATAAGAAGGAACAGATTCGCATGATTTAGCAAACTTTCTAAGAGATTAAGAAATAGTGCTCATGTTCGTCTACAAGAAGCTAGTTGCTTTTTAGGAGTGGAAATAAAGCACAGCGAAAGTTTCATCAGGATAAGTAAATAAGGATCAGCCCGTGGGGTAGTACAGTAGAAAACTGTTTCAAGACCAGTCAGCAAGTGTTTAGAAACACGTGACACAGGGAAAGAAGATGCGGCTGAGCTTGCCATATCGTCAAATAGCTGAGGCTATAATGTACCTTCTGTTACGAAGTTGACCACACACGTTTTTTTCCTAATTTTCTATCAAAAAGTCTTAAAAAATTTAAAAAAGGAATGTTAATAATCCAGAAATTTTAAATTTTTTTGTTGAACAAAAGGTAATAAATGGAGTGATTGAAGTTCAACAAATCCCAACAGAAAACAGCCGATGTATTGACCGAACCGTAACCAAGGCCAAATTTTCTGAGACAGAATAAGATTTTATCTTAATTTAAAGTTTTGTATTATTTTCATAAATCATTTTTAATTCATCACTTTACTTGCAAAATATTAATTTAAAAATTAAAAAAGGGGATGTGGTTAAATTATACGTAAAGTACAACATTTCTAGATATTATTTTGTTACTTAGGAAGAAAACACACGATAAATCAAAATGAGAACCATTATAGCTTACTACTTCTTTAAATATTATTTGCATTCTTATAGCGGCAAACATAGCCGCGGGAACTCTAATTAATCCGCCCTTCGAAAGCTTTAGGAGATTCAAAGTTTCCAGCGATTTTTGTTTTATAAAGTGCCAACGACGCAAAAGTATCAGCATCGCTCTGAAGATTATGGCGATCAACTTCAGTAGTTACGAACTTTGACTTTGAGTCAGTTAGAGCCTGAGGACACGAATTTTGTTGGACATATAATACTAAAATGATATCCGTCTATTGATCTTTTTGAGTGTATTAAGTTTGTTCACATGTACGTTGACACCGGTCGTCACCTGACGAACACAAACGCACATAGGCCAGACGATCACGGCCCTAGTGCATGTAATTTCGGGCAATATGCTGAGACAGCGATCTCAGGCTACCGCGGGAGCACATTGACATCGTGCATAACTCAGCCACGTGCATTGAGACAGTAATTCGCCCACCGTGGGAGCACACCGGTAACAGGACACCGACAAGCAGCAATGTGTCCACCGACGTTGGGAACGTCTGCGGTAGGAGGCAGTAGCGTTAAGACAGTATTTAAGCAGTTGTATACCAAAAGTAAAGTTCAAATGAAAATCGTAACAAGAAAATCAATAAAGCTTTTTTTATCAACTCGATAAAGAAATTTGCTAATTTGTATATCGAATCGAATCGATCTATCGATATCTAGTAGCCTAGTAGTGTAATTTTTTCGCGCTCTTTTCAAATTAACATTTTATCCTTCTTTACCTGCTTTTTAAATTGTGTATAATTGTGCTTTCAACTTATTTTGTGTTTCCGCGCACTTTGCGATTTTTTATTTCATTGAAATCTATTCTTGTAAGTAATTATTTACATTTTTTTCCCAACGCGCCGTCTGTGCTGTGTTTTGTTTTTGTTTTTAATTTCGTTTTTAGCGCATCACCTAACGCGGCGTCACTGCTGTGTTGTTGTTGCTCTAAATTTCGGCAGTAGTTGCTTCTATATTTTCATTTCGTTTTCGCGCTTTGCGTTGCGTTCGTATCAACTTACATTTTGTTGTTGTAACGTTGTTTGTTTACTTTTCCTCTGTTTCTTTTATTGAGTGAATTTTTCTTGATCTCTTTACTAACATTTCATTATGTCTTGCTATTTTAAGTCGTGCTCACTCAAAGTGTCTGAGTCAGCTCAACCTCAATTCATTTATTGTTGGTTGTGTGACAATATGATGCACTCTGAGTGCGCTGGTTTATCCGGACGCGACTGTGATAAAATTAATAAACTCAGTTCCGCTTCGGCTAAACTAAAAGGTGGCATTCGATGGGCGTGCCCATCTTGCTATGTTATGCAGCGCAACTTCAGCAAGATGTACAATATGGTACGCAATCAGTTTGTTAAAATGAGCAAAATAGCTAAACGACTGGCGAGCGATTTTGACTCAAACGTTGAATTGCTTAGTCAATTCAATTTTGAGCCGCGTCGTACGGAAGTAGCTGAGCTTTTAACTGTGCCCGTACCTATTGCCATTTCTCCATCCCCCACCCTAAATCCCTCTCCTAACATATTAGACATTTCCCCTGTACTTTCTCTGTCTCCTTCTCCCAGAACCTTTCCCAATTCCACTCCGCTATTTACGCCTGTTGCGGCACCCACTACTCCAGTAGTTGGTCCATCACCATCTACTGGAGCTGTGGCGAAAGCTACAAGATGTAAAAATAAGCACTCCTCTATCCCAGCCCCTTCTAAAGGAGTAAGTCCCCCTGCTTTACTCCCTACTTTATCTGTCATTCCTCCCCGTAGACAAGTTTTTGTGTCTAGACTATCGGCTGATACAACTTGCGAGTCGATAGTCAGATATATAGCTAGTAGATCTTCTGCTAGTGTATCGGTTACCAAATTTAACTTCTCTACTCCTAGAGAAATCTCTTCTTTCAAAATTAACGTATCTTCTGATTTCTTTAACACTATATGTGACTCTAATTTCTGGCCTCCACACATGATTGTTCATGAGTTTAGGCCAAAAAAAGAGCGCATCCTTCTCCTGTAGTTCTTCCTACTAACATTGCAAAAAACTAATACTTTCCATCATATATCAGAATGTTAGAGGGCTTAACTCTAAACTTAATAAGCTTTATGTAGATAGCTTTTCGTTTGATGCTAACATTATTATCTTTACTGAAACCTGGCTAAAGCCCGAAATTTCAGACTTTTCACTATTTTGCAATAAATACACATCTTTTAGATGCGATCGTTTGTCGCGTATAGGAGGTGGTGTGCTTATTGCCGTAGACTCTGATCTTCTATCAGAATCTATTTTATCTCCTTGCTTGACTAATATTGAATTTATTGCCGTTAAAATTATATATAAAAATATTTGTATATATATAACGTGCTCTTACATTCCGCCACAGTCCGATTTGTCTGTATACCTTGAGCATATTTCTGCTATTGAGTCCATTTCGTCACTACTTTCTAGTAGTGATTTCCTCTTTGTATTTGGTGACTTTAATTTGCCGGATGTGGTATGGTCTGATTCTCCAAATGTTTTGATGCCAACCACATCTCACGAATTTATCGATTCGCTTTTAGAGATGTCTCTCTCTCAAATTAATCCGGTTCGAAACTGTAATGGTCGTCTACTTGACCTTATTTTTGCATCGGATCCTTTCTCTAGTTCTGTAATACAAACATGTCCTTTAGTTGTCCCCGAAGACCCCTATCATCCTACATTAGACTTAGTTTTTGAACTGCCTACATGTGAGCATATTTGTTCTATTAACCCTGTCGTTAAATCACGCTGTTTTCGTAAAACAGATTTTGTAAAACTTAATTCATTACTTTTAGAAACAAACTGGTCGCAACTGTACTCTTGTACTAACATTAACAGTGCTACTTCAATCTTTTATAATATTATAAAATCACATTTTGACTAATGCGTTCCAGATGAGCTACCCAGGAGAACTAATAGACCTCCTTGGTTCTCTAAGGAATTAGCAATGCTTAAAAATGTGAAGACTAGATATTATAAAAGATTTAAGAGTTCGAATAATCCTTCTGATTTTTCTCGTTATGTTATAGCCAGAACAAATTTTGTTGTTTGTAATTCGCGTTGTTACAATAACTACCTTATTCGTTGTCGTTTGCAATTTGCTCAGAATCCTAGGCAGTTCTACAACTTTGTCAATACTAAACGAAAAACTTCCTTACTGCCCTCATCTGTTTCTTATGAAGACATGAAAGCAAACACTGATCAGGCTTCAGCCGATCTTTTTGCAGAATTCTTCCAAACTACTTATTCATCTTCTAACTTTCTGCCTAATTCCTCTTATCCGTATACCTTGCCGAAATCTAACTGCATTTTTAGTCCTGTGAATCTGTGAATCCTGGAAAGTTCGTTACTTAACGAACTTAACTTAATCAAGCCAAGTTATTCACCAGGCCCAGATGGAGTACCAGGATGTGTACTTAGGTACTGTGCTGATTCTCTATGTAAGCCCTTGCTTAAATTATTTGAATTGTCTGTTAACTCGTGCTCTTTTCCAACCATTTGGAAGGAATCATTTATAAATCCTCTTCACAAAATGGTTCAAAGTCTGATGTTAAAAACTATAGGGGTATTTCCAAATTATACGCGATGCCTAAAGTGTTTGAGAAGCTAATAACATCTCAACTACAACACTCATGTAGCTCTATCATTTCACCCTGCCAACATGGTTTTGTGAAATCGAAATCTACTACCACTAACTTACTTGAGCTTACCTCCTTGTTATTAAAGGTTTTCAGAACAAAAAGCAGACTGATGTAATTTACACAGATTTCAGCAAGGCTTTCGATTCCGTTAACCACTATCTCTTGCTTAAAAAACTTAGTACTATCGGATTTCCACACAGCCTTCTTATATGGATTTCTGAATATCTTTCTTGTAGAACCCAAAAAGTTCTTTTTAAATCCTTACTGTCTAAGCCTGTCTTTGTTACCTCTGGTGTACCCCAGGGTAGCCACCTTGGGCCTTTACTTTTTAATTTATTCATTAACGATCTCCCGTCTATTTTCCTTCACTCCTATGTACTAATGTACGCCGATGATGTGAAGCTGTGCTTATCTTATAGTGACAACAACTGTCCGTATTTACTGCAATCGGACCTGGATTTGTTTTTTGCTTGGTGTAAATGCAACTTGTTGTTTCTGAATTGCTCTAAATGTAAGGTTATGTCATTCTATAGAAGTACGCCTCACACATTTAATTACATGCTCGACCGGGTTTCTCTTGAGAGATTAGACTGTGTCACCGATTTGGGAATTCTTCTCGATCATAGATTAAAATTTGACAAACATATCGCGCTTACAGTCAACAAGGCGACTCAATCTCTTGGATTTATCAAACGATGGTCTAAGGAATTCGACGACCCTTATACGACTAAGCTGCTATATACTTCACTTGTTCGGCCTATTCTGGAATACGGATCTTGTGTGTGGTCTCCTCAATATTCGGTACACCAAGACAGAATTGAGTCTGTTCAAAAGAAGTTTCTTCTTTTTGCTCTTCGCGGCTTTAACTGGGTTCCAGGTACTGATTTGCCTCCATACCACAGTAGATTGCAATTAATTAACCTCCCATCTCTTACTAACCGTCGCATGATGCTGGGAGTTCTATTTTTACATAAATTAATAATTGGCAAAATTGACTCATCTCTGCTTTTGAGCCAAATTAACTTTTCTGTACCTTTGAGACGTACTCGTAACTTTACACCGATTTCTCTAAATACTTGTAATACTAACTACTCTCTGCATGAACCTTTTCGAGTTCTCTGTGTTGACTATAACAGACTATTCCGAGTCTTCAACTCAGAGTCCTCTTTTGATATGATTAAGAACCATATCCTTAACTTTTTAGCACGTAGTAACTTGCACTAATTTTCATTACTAATCAGTGATCTGATTGGGTTTTTCTGGGTTTTTCCCAATCCTCGCAACAAATGTTGGATCATTTAATATTCTTATTTTGAACACCCCAGATATTAAATTAAATTTTTTACTTAAATATTTCATTTTTTAAATTTAAAATATATTTTTTAAGTTTTAATTTATATTAAAAATTGTAATTTTCTGGTCGACTGCTAATAGTTGACATTAAATAAATAAATAAATAAATAAATAAATAAATAAATAAATAAATAAATAAATAAATAAATAAATAAATAAATAAATAAATAAATATAAGAGGCAGAAGAAAACATTTTACGCCCACAAAGTGTGCTCAGGATCAATAGTCGAGTCTAGCTGTATCCGTCTGTGTGTCCGTCCGACAATACAAACGTGTCGATCTCAGAGAGCTAGAGCTACCAAATTTTAATGTTTATATTTGTATATCTTACGTAGAACAAGAACAAAAAGCATACCCCATATGAGCGTAGCTCGCGTAATTAGAAAAGCTTCTTTTCTTATCCGTCTTGAAAAAAAAACGAATCGTCAGTAACGCTAACGCAAATTTAACAGAGCCGGAAACGGTTTCCCAGTGTCACTTATGAAACATACCCTAGTTATTTTAAAAGTGGAAATTAAATAAGAAATCTTTATATTTTTCTCTGTTTTGTCTATTTAATTTCCATCATAATGCAACATGTTTCTTTTTCGTTTATTTTAATAAGTAAGTTGCATTAAGATTTTTGAATAAATATATATATCATATGTGTGTAATCGTATATAATATGTAACAAGTGACAATTATTTCTTATGCTTTTAATAAACAATGGATTTATGCACCTCTGCATTCCATGTATATATAGTATATATATATTAATATATATATATATATGTATATATTTTATATTCCATGGGCACTTATGAATAGGAAATAAATAATACACATGCAAAATATATAATATAATATATATATTATGTTATTAAGTGCCCATGAAATATAAAATCTTCAGCAGTGGCTGCAATTGCCTTTGGCTAAAACATCCAAAACCAATCCTGTTCAGCCCATGTGTACGCTCACGAGCTCCCTTTTTGCTCGGACCTTAAGCTTATTCGCCTTCCGGATATATTTAACATATTTGTATTAATGTACATATAATTTTTAGCGTAGCAACGTAATGTAGAATATAACGCATGGGGTAGAAATCTTTCGAATAGTACACATGCCTTTTAAGCTTACAATACATTTATCTTGCTAGCATAAATATATTTATTATTTTGTTTCTGTATATTTGTGTTTTGCACGATTTTATGTATATTCGATATAGTAGCTTAGAGTTTTTTTTTTTGTTATTTTTTATACATATTAAACTCAATAAAAATTTGGCATAAAATGTATGTATAGGGCTCATGAATATGAAAAACGAAGCATCTTCCGCTATATTAAGTGTTTATGATTTTGAACACTATCGGTTTGCCTGTATTAATGACTGTTCTATTTTTACCTGAAACTATAAAATAAAATAAAAGCTTGTTTTATTAATTCTTAGAATTTCTAACCATAATATTGATAAAACAAAATTAAAAACAAATATGAACGAGCATATTCAAATCATACTAAACTTTATAAATCTATTATATGCGTATTGATATTAGAGTCATTGAATTTTGTGGGTTTTGTGTGTTTAAAAATGAATTTATTTTTCCCTTAAGCATTCCGTTATTAATATGTATTTATATTTGCATAATTACTTAACAATAATGTTATGTATTTGGGTTTTTCTAAACTTTTTTGCTCCATATGTTATGTATGTTTGATTAATATTATTAGATAATTTGATATATTAGTTAATATGATAATTAACAACAATAACATTTGAATATGTGTATTCCTCTAACTTCAAGAAAAATTCAATATATATAGATATATGTAATTGAAATATATTCAAAAACGTTCGGTTTTTGTCATTGAGTTTTTAAGTACCGGGTTAGATTTCATATTGCCAGTACGTTAACATTGAGTAATATTCTTATTTATTACATTGTCCAAATGCTTTTGATAGCACTTTTACTTCTTGGACATGCGTTTCTTGAATAGCATTTAATGACAAAACATTTATATCAAATGTATATGTATAATATATTTTTAAATGTAGTTCGTATGTCTGCGTGCGTTATGTACATTATACTTGTATACGAACGATATTTTGAAAAATAGCTTTACATTTCGTTTGTCTTGTCACTTGCAGTAAATATATACGTAACATCAGAAATATAATGGTATTTTACGGATTATAGATTATAATATATATATATATATGTTTATATAATCGAAGATTCTATGGTATTTTCATTTCTGTTTTTTTTTTTAACATTTTATTTAACCATTTCATTAATTTGATCGTAAATATTTTGTTCTTTATTGGTGTTTTGTCTGTATTTATTGTCAACTAATCATTGGTAGTATTTAATTTCCCCACAGTTCAGAAGCTTTCTTTAATATAGCACACTTTGAATACGTCAAACAAAAATCTTACAATTTAAACATGTAGCAAAAGAAAAAAAATAAATCAAACCGCATATTGTTTGGGCCTAAGTGCCTTTATAACTATCTACATTAGCGCATTGAAGCAAAAGGTTATTTTATTCTCTTTATTTTCGGCGAATTTTGTATATTTTAATAAGCAAACAAAGAAAAGAAAGGAATGTTCCAATCCAAAAAAACCCATTACCCATAGCTGGGTCACTTAAAGAAACAGAGATACTCTGCATGGATATGAGTTGCTAGCGGGATAGATGACGCTGCCATTAACCTTTCAATGGTCAGCTTGCTTTTAATCCAAGACAGTTGAAAGTTCTCGTGACGTTCGGTAGGAGCCCGGCAACCGTGGACGCTTAGCAAACACGAGGGTGCTAAAGGTCGAGCGAATACCACCACAGCATATCATGACATGTCATAAGATGATCTATTCTTGAATATAAGCCCTCATTACGCTACCATGAACTTGGAAATGGGCAGCTTGATTCCTTCCACAGCAAGTAAATCAGCTTGTAACATTCGAAAGCACGCAATGTATTCTCTGGGCAGATTCCACACCCGTGTCTGAAATTCAATATGTTTAAGAGGAGCTACAATTACCCTTTCTAAGTTTTATTTCCTCTTATAACGATAAACAACATTCTAACATCTAGGTAAATGGAGTGATATGTAGCTAAAACTGTTAACCAACGACAACCAACCATAACGGTTTGTGGTGTCAAACACTGAAGTTTGTTGGGGGGCAAATATAGATTCTTGGTATTCTGATAGCAGCGGGAAGCGCCCCATTCTAAGAAATAAATTTCCCAAAAAATGTTAAATTGCATTCAGATTAATTCTAACTACTGTTACACTGCACAATGGGTATCTGACCAAGCTTGCGCGATGTGAAGCCTGGCACAAGAATATCAGCACGCAGCTCCACTTTGTTGCCAGTGACGCACCAAGTAGCCTTTAGTTGAAGCGGAAGTTCGCGATTTTTAGGTGGACGCACCCGAAAGCGAAGCAGTTCAATATAGTTGGCATCTGGTGGCTGAAATCTAAAGCAACAAATTGATTGATATGATTGGCCACACCTATTATTACTATCTGGATAATTACTTGATGGAATGCGTACGTTCATACTCCTGCTGATTAACAACACTATGAAATTCAACGGCCTCCACACGAATCCATTCTTCGGTGGCTACAGGTATGATATCATGCCGGCCGACCACTTCCTTACCCTGGCGCCACATATCATTAACGCCCAGCTCAATAGTGGGCATCCCCGTTAAAAAGGCCAGCAAAAAGAGGCGCACACGTGCAATTTGCTTAAGTACTTTACCTTCGTAGTCCTGCTCTACAGTGATTTCGTCGACTGCCGTCACCTGTACCTCCTCCATTTTGTAGGTTAGCGCACGCTCGCGGAGTGCCGTTAGTTGAAAGACAGCCTCCTCGATGCACACAGAAAATTTCTTCATGTCTTCGTAGTTCATGGACCCAATTTTAAATAGCTGTGACGATTGTGGGGCATGTTCTACAGGCAGACCGAGTTTTTAAGATCGCTACCAAATTCCTTGACCCCTCATAGTCACCAGCAATCGCGTACTGTGCAAATTTGGTCAGTTGTTAGTAAACGTCCGCCTTGTTACTTGGCCTGGTCGCACGCCAGGCCGCTCCTTGTAGAATATATACTGCAGCTTCATATTAAAAATTTTGCCAAATTGATCGTACTGCTGGGCACCAATCTCCGACACAGAATAAGAAGGCTACAATGGGAGCTTCTGAAATGGCTGCTTGTCACTGGCCTGGTTCATTAGCTGCACTACAGACATATTATTTTGCAATACTAGGTGCACAAAAACCTTCTTCTTTTTATTGGGCTGTCGAAGTTGCATTTCCCAGCCGGGCCCGACATAATGAAGCCGTATGAATGCTTCCAATGGTTGTGATACATCCTCGTCATACAAAGGAGTCTGTAGCGTGTCCTTCGAGTCAGTGCGCTTGACTTTGCTCTCTGTGTTGTGGGGTGCTGGAAATCCACCAACATCGTCAAAGGGATTAACTGTCACAGCTGAGGATGATTTTGTTAGCTGATTGGCTACAACTTCTGTCGCTGTGCGTGCAGGCGGTGGCGGTGGCGCACACACCAACTGCACACTTTGTTTTTGGCTGAATGACCACACTAAACTCTTTATCCATTGAGTCCATGGAGTCACCACGTATCAGCGCTTGTATAGTTTAAAACTCATCATCTTTATTGCCGAAACCATTCTCTTGATTCATCTCTCCTAAAACATTTTCCACAGTAGACGAACCAAATGAGGTGTCGCTCCAAGCTTCAGAAACAAATAAAGCAAGAGAAAATTCAGTTTCTATAAGCAAGATGTTTTTTTTACTTACCATCACCTCCCATTGGTGATATGGCACTAGATCCACCTCCAAAACCATCAAGTACGCTTATGTTTTGTAATTTTACAGAATCAAATTTGGCAGAGAACGCATCAAACCTATCTGGCTCCGCTCCAAAAAATCTGCTAGCAACTGGGGCCGAAATTACAAGCGGAGCGCAAGGCTGCACTGCAGAAGTTTCATTCCTTTCCGGTTCATGCATGGCAATGATATTTCTTGGAATGGGTTTGGGTGCACAACTAGATTCGTCCTCCTCCTTAGGACTGGTAAATGGATTGGCAGACAGCTGACCACTTTCCGAAAAAGGAAAATCTAACGTGGTGACCATATGTTCTAACTTATCACTATCGATCTCTAATCGTAACTCATTAGCCATATCGGTGGTAGTTTCTAAATTCGTTTCCGGTCATTGCTCCGTCACAATGGTGATCGAGTTTTCGGATTCTGGCTGCTGTAACTGTTGCTGCACCGGTTCTGGCTGCAATTTATTATCTTGTTCTATTGGAGACTGCGGAGTTTCACGCATGGGCTCAAGTTCTGCATCATCGTCAGAGCGCGGCAGGTCTTCTACAGTTGTAATTTCAATGTCTGGTGTAGGCGCCCGTTGTTTATGTGCCTGTGGTTTCGTTATCTGTGCTAAAGTGGCCGCCTAAAGCTGTGAGGGAATGTCATGTGTGCTGTCTTCGGGCCCTATTAGTAGCGAACTGAAAATGGGTTCCTAGCGCGATTGAGAGTCCAGCAGATCATCATTGAGCAAATCCAAATTATAAACATCAACCTGCACCACAGATGGCTGTTTAAATCAGCTGAGAATGTCCTCCTTGGTCTTGAGCGGCGGTGAAGATAATGCTTGAGTGTTTTTACCAAACATGTCCCGTAGATCCGCAGCATCGGCAGCGATAGTCACCGGTTGATCTAGTGGTGGTGTGGGGTACTGTTGTCCGTGTCCTAGATTTATGTTAGCTGGTGGAGTTGGCCGGGGTGGTCCTGGACGAGGCGGTGGTGGTCGTGGAGGCTGCCGCTTAGCCGATGACGGCAAAGGCCTGATGTCTTGTAGTTTGGGTACCCCCGTTGGTACTGCAAAAGGATTGTCAAGCGGCGATGATACTACTGGGATACCGACGCTGCACCCCATTAAGTCCCCTTCAATGCCTAAGGTGTGGGCACTAGACCCACTGTCCGAAACATCTAGTCGAATCAGCTAGACCGGAATCAGGCGTGGGGCTTGGTGAGTGAAGATCGCGCATAGATACGGGACTCGGTTAACGGGTGGCTGGTATGCGACCCAACAGTTCCGAGGTGGTCTCTCCCTATTGGGTACAGACCGTATGTATAAG
Source organism: Hirtodrosophila trivittata (assembly GCA_035045065.1). Lineage (NCBI taxonomy): Eukaryota > Metazoa > Arthropoda > Insecta > Diptera > Drosophilidae > Hirtodrosophila > Hirtodrosophila trivittata. Next base: position 34,555 of record JAWNNK010001381.1, on the reverse strand, counting down.
GTTCTGTGTACTTGGCGGTGGCTGTGAGCGTAACGGTGGCACAATAGATTTATTTTCGTCATCGTCGTCTTAAGCGCCGGACTTAACACTTAGTGCATCGTCTTCAGCCTCTATAGTGGTTCCAAACTTGATAAGAGATTATGAAATAATGCTCATGATCGTCTACAAGAAGCTAGTTACTTTTTAAAAGTGGAAATAAAGCAAAGCGAAAGTTTCATCAAGATAAGTAAAGAAGGATCAGCTCGTGCGGTAGTACAGTAGGAACCTGTTTCAAGACCAGTCAGCAAGTGTTTAGAAACACGTGACACAGGGAAAGAAGATGCGGCTGAGCTTGCCATATCGTCAAATAGCTGGGGCTCTAATGTACCTTTTGTTACGAAGTTGACCACACACGGTGTTTCCTTAATTTTCTCAAAAAGTCTCAACCCCACAGGATAGTATAGAACTGAAAAGAGGATTAATAAGCGCACGCATAAATGGCAATCTTAAATTTTATAGAATTGCACATTTTTCACTTTGTTCAAAGACTGGCAGATAAACGTCAAGAGTCATAATTAAATATGGTGGAGGTGCAATTACATGGACGAGTCAGTGTCAAGCAATGGTAGCCTCTTCAATAATAAAGTCAGAGATTGTGGCAGCCAACGAAGTAATGAAATACACTAGTTAATTAAAAAATTGTATTACTTAGATGAATACATTTTTCAAATGGATAATTCGGCTGCAGTGACATTTGTTAATAATCCAGAAATTTTAAAATTTTGTAAATTTTTTTTGTTGAATAAAAGGTAATAAGTGGAGTGATTGAAGTTCAACAAATCCCAACAGAAAAAAGCCGTTGTATTGACCAAACCGTAATCAAGGCCAAATTTTCTGAAACAAAATGAGACTTTATCTTAATTTAAAGTTTTGTATTAATTTCAGAAATCATTTTTAATTCATCACTTTACTTGCAAAATATTATTTTGGAAATTAAAAGAGGGGATGTGGTTAAGTTATATGTAAAGTACAAAATTTCTAGATATTCTTTTGTTACTTAAGAAGAAAACTTTTCTACTTCTTTAAATATTATTTGCATTCTTATAGCGGCAAACATAGCCGCGGGAACTCTAATTAATCCGCCCTTCGAAAACTATAGGAGATTCTAATTTTTCAGCGATTTTTGTTTTATAAAGTGCCAACGACGCAAAAGTATCAGCATCGCTCTGAAGATTAAGGCGATCAACTTCAGTAGTTACGAACTTTGACTTTGAGTCAGTGAGAGCCTGCTGACACGAATTTTGTTGGACATATAATACTAAAATGATATCCGTCGATAGATCTTCAAATTTGGAATCCGCAAATATTCCATAGTAATTTAATTCATTGAAAAATTTAAAATTTAAGTGTATTAAGTTTGATCACATGTAAAACGCACATAGGCCAAACGTTCACGGCCCTAATGCATGCAATTTCGGGCAATATGCTGAGATAGCGATCTCAGGCCACCGCGGGAGCACATTGACATCGTGCAGAACTCAGCCACGTGCATTGAGACAGTAATTCGCCCACCGTGGGAGCACACCGGTAATAGGACACCGACAAGCAGCAATGTGTCCACCGACGTTGGGAACGTCTGCGGCAGGAGGCAGTAGCGTTAAAACAGTATTTAAGCAGTTGTGTACCAAAAGTATAGTTCAGTTGAAAATCGTAACAAGAAAATCAATAAAGCTTTTTTTTATCAACTCGATAAAGAAATTTGCTAATTTGTATATAACAGACAGAAGAAAGCGTTTGCGACCACATAGTGTGCTCAGGGTCAATAGTCGAGTCTAGCTGTATCCGTCTGTGTGTCCGTCCGACCATACAAACGTGTCGATCTCAGAGAGCTAGAGCAACCAAATTTTAATGGTTTATATTTGTATATCTTACGTAGAACAAGAACAAAAAGCATACCTTATATGAGCGTAGCTCGCGTAATTAGAAAAGCGTCTTTGCTTATCCGTCTTGAAATAAAAACGAATCGTCAGTAACGCTAACGCAAATTTAACAGAGCCGGAAACGGTTTCCTAGTGTCACTTATGAAACATACCCTAGTTATTTTAAAAGTGGAAATTAAATAAGAAATGTTTATATTTTTCTCTGTTTTGTCTATTTAATTTCCATCATAATGCAACATGTTTCTTTTTCGTTTATTTTAATAAGTAAGTTGCATTAAGATTTTTGAATAAATATATAAGTTATGTAATATCGCGTTAGCGAAATACTTTGAGTACCGCGTTAGCGGGAGATAAAGACGTCCGCGTTAGCTTAGTTCTATCTTTATTCTGATTCTCTTTTGGTGTAACAATTATGTTGACGCCGGCAGAGCCAGTGACATTGTCCGCGGTAATGCCGAGCTTGCACTTCGTGCAAGGCTTCGGATTATCGCGTCGGATGTTCCGTACGGGTACGCTGATCATGTACTCTGCATGACTTTGGGTGACCTTGGGCTTATTGCCCTGTGTCTCAATTCGATACTCGAGTACCCGGTCGGAAATCCGAACCACTATACTTAACTATACTTAACTACCCCCCCCTCGAAATGCGCCCGTCCTCGGGTGTACCCATGCTGGTTATCACCTCAAGGCGATGCTGTGCCGCTCGCTTTTTCTTTAAGTGTTGCAGAAAGTAGAAGGAGCAGCATACTAGGAGGCAGGTGGATGCTCCGATTAGGATCCCAATGACTGGCCAGTTGTGCGTTGCCAGATACCCTTCAACTTGTCGAATGATCTCCAGATTCTCCTGATTGAGTCTGTGTAGGTATGCCAAGCTCAACACGGGGTCGTGACCCGTTCATTTATTAGAGGAGGAGATGCGGTGCCAGGGGTTTGTTCCAAGATACCCCTCCGGTTAAGGTATTTCGTGCCATTAACGATGGCTGAATATTTGAAGGTAACGAGGTAGGTGCCAACTATTTCGTTTTCTGGCCCGTCATCGGTGATGATACTCGCCGGGCTGTTGTCGATGATCAGTATCCGTTCGGTTACCATTGTGATTGGTTCTAAGTGGCTGGGCTGCGTTCTGTAGTTGGCAGTGTTCCCAGCGTGTAACCCGCGTGCACAGGTATCGTTTTCCGCATGCTCGCAGAATGCTGTGGTGATACATCTTGTAGTGGCTATTACGCCCTCTTTGCACTCAGCCACTGTGTTCTCCGGTGTCTTGAGTACGTTGTGGTTGTGTGCTACCGGGAAAATATTTTTTTCTTACATAATAATTTTATTCTAGAGTACTGGATTAGTACATTAATGATACATATTTTTATGGAAGAAACTTCCATTAAGCTTATAATAGGTACGTCTATCGTGAGATGCTTGTTTAAGATGGACCTCAGTTCGGGGTGATCGAGAAAGGTTGGACTTATAATGTTCTCCTTCGCAAAGTTATAGTGAGCATTAAATTCTGTAATAATTACTCTATCCCTGGTTAGCAGTGTTTTATTATTATGAATTTGGCCTGAGCTTAGTCGGTAATCCGAGCCTGGGACAAAGCCAGATATAGGTACATAAGTATGAAGGTCCAGTAATTAATAAGAGGAGATTATTACTCGTCTCGTCCGGTGGTATGTCTGGGTGAGGCATAGCCTTACTACCTTAAGTTGTCCTTGTGGACTACCCTCCCTCTGATGAGGACCGAAGTACCCAAGTCCTCCTGGATTTTTTCTTCCTGGCATAGTGGAGTAAGCTTGTTGCCAAGTCTCTTGTTGTTTTTTACAAAGACTGTTTCACCCACCTCAAAAACCCTGTTCTGCCTGCCTGGATTACACCGTTCAAGCTGTGTATCCTGGGCTTTCTCAAGCCTGTTTTTTATATTCCTTTTGGATTTACTGGGCAGGTCGGGCAACCTTGAATCAGCCGGTCTCCTGTTCGTGACTGAATGAATCGAATGATTGTATTCAACCGTGGCCCTTAGGATTAGTTCGGTTGTGTCTTCGATATTTTTTTCAAACTTTATACACCTGGCGATTTCCGTAAGGGTACTGTGGAAGCGTTCCACTTGGCCGTTAGACGAGCTATGGAGAGGCGGGGCATTTACAATGTTCACACCGTACTGGTTTTTAAGCAGTGAAGTAATGGTCTCTGAATTTAAAGACGGCTCGTTGTCACAATAGATGGTCTTTGTGTTTGAAAATACGTTCATCAACTGGATGATGGGACCTCTGATGTCAACAATAGTTCTTGACTGTATAGGTTGTACTACGGCGAATTTTGAAAATTTGTCGACGCAGGTCAAGAACTGTTTCTTATCGGTGGCGAAAATATCAATATGTAACATTTCGCCTGCATAAGAAGGAATCGGAGTTTTTACGAGCATTTGTTTTTTCGGGTGCCTAACATACTTGGCTTGGGTGCAAGTTTTGCAATTTAGCACGGCCTCGATGGCCATTTTTGTCATTTTTGGGAAATAATAATCGTCAAGTACTTGCTTGACGTTCTCCTGGGCTGCCCTGTGTGCTCGGTTGTGTTCTATGGCAATCACCTCGAGCTGCTCATTGGGGTCAGTTACATCTGCGACCAGTTTCTTGCAGTACCAAAACTTGGTTGCTGGAAACTTATTAACCAGGTCATGTTGGATGGTCGCCAGAGTGTGGAGGTTGCAATGGATTGCGTTTACCACGTTCGGGTCAACGGCGGATTGAATCTCGTCAATCAGCGTGTTTCTATCCGAGAAGGCTATTGTGTGGCGGGTTTTTGAACTGAACGGGGTAAACTTCCTGGTCAAGGGAAATTTAGCTTCCTCCAAGACTATCTGGTTTCTATAACAATTTACGGGCTTGTCGGAGGATTCTATAGTGTAAGTCAGAGATTGTTCGCTATGAACAGTGGCAGCGTTGGACTCAACTTTCTGCTGGATTGCATTGACGCTCTGGCGAGACAAAGCGTCAGCCACGAAGTTTTCTTTTCCGGGCTTATAATGCAATTTTGCGTTATGTCCGTCAATGTATGCTTTCCACCTTCTAAGCTTTGCATTGGGGTTTTTGTCGGAAACGGCAAAAGTGAGGGGTTGGTGGTCGGTGAATATGTGGACGTCTCTCGTTCCGTAGAGATAATGCTGAAATTTACCTAAGGCCCATACGATGGCCAGAAGTTCCCTCTCATTTGTTGCATAATTCATTTCCCTATCCTTTAAAGTGCGAGAAATCATTGATATAGGTCTACCTTCTTGAGACAGTACCGCTCCAATACCGTATGCTGAAGCATCTGTAGTCAGGTCGAAAGGTTTGTCAAAGTTTGGGTATCGTAGAATTACGTCTTCTGAGGACAAAATATTTCTAAGTTGTTCAAAAGCGTTCTTCTGTATGTCGTTAAACTGTATGGGAATCTTTTTTGAAACGTGTTTGCTTGTGGATCCATTATCACCTTTCAGCAAGTTGGTTTAGTGGGCTCGCGATGGAGGCAAAATCTTTGATAAAACATCGGTAGTAACTGGCCAAACCCAGAAACGACCTTAGGGTAAAGAGGGACTTTGGTTCTACGAACTCTTTAATGGCAACTACCTTCTCCGGGCTGGTGGCAGTACCATTTTGGGTAACCACGAAACCGAGGAACTCGACACTTTCTTTAAAGAATTGAGTCTTCTCACGTGCGACTCTCATGTTCGCGTTAGCGAGAGCCTCCAACACCCAGTCTATGTGCTTGACGTGATCGACTTCGTTTTTTGAGAAAACGATTACGTCGTCCACGTAGACGTAGCAGGTTTTTCCAATCTGTTCGCGAAGAACATCATCAATCGCCCTTTGGAATATGCTGGACGCGTTTTTTAGGCCGAAAGGCAGGCGACAGAATTCATATTTTCCACTGTTAACAGAGAAAGCTGTCTTTTCGCGATCATTTTCGGCGAGATTGATTTGATGGAAGCCAGATTTAAGATCTAACGTGGTAAAGTATTTCGCTTTACCGAGGTTCGTTAGGATCATGGGAATACTTGGTACCGGATATTTATCGTCTATAGTGAGCTCATTCAGTTTCCTGAAGTCGATGACGAGGCGTTTCTTTTTCACGCCAAGTTCGTCACGACCTTTTTTGTCGACAACCCATGTTGGGCTGGTTATAGGGCGATACAGATGGTCGTATAATATTATTGTGTAAGAGGTCCTTTATTTCTTTATTGACGAAGTCCTGTACACCCATCTGTAGGGGATACCATTTCGAATAAACGGGATCGTTAGTTTTAGTACGGATAGTAGCAACAACCGTCGTGTTGAAGGGAAGGCGTTCTTTGGCGGTGGAAAACACCTTAATTCTGTTAAGAATCATCTTCTTGAAATCAGATTTTACAGTAGTGGGAATCGGAATGTCGTCAATGTTTGTGAAGTGTACGTCGCGACAGGGGAGGTAGCTTAATTTCTCCGTAACGGAACCATAACTTATGGTCTCGGTTTTCCCACTTATTTCGGCCTGAGCTTGTCTTAGCAAGTCCCAGCCTATGATACCGTCAAATGCACTTAAATTGTTTAGTAAAACAAATGGAGCTGTAACGTTGAAAATATTGAATCGGCATTTCTTAGTAACTTTACTTGATCCGTGGATCGAGCCCACGTTGAAGGGGGAGGCGACAAAGTCTACATGTTTAAGTCCGTCTATAGGTCTTATGTAGTTTTTTGCTGCGCCTGTGTCAACGAGAAATCTCAAAGTTCTCCCAGCCAGCTCTCGCGAGATGTACGGGAGCCGGGAGTGTCCCCTAAAAAATTTAGAGTCTCGACTTCATCTTGCGAGTCATCATCGTCGTCGTTATAACCTAAGTCGTCAGCCGCAGCTGCAGCCAAATCGTTGTATTCTTCCTCAGCATCGTCAGCAATACGCTGCTCTAGAGTGAACACTCTTTGACGTCGTTGACCGGAGATGCGATCGGACTGGTTTCTCCTCTTAAATGCTTGAGGGTGATGAGTCTGGTCCTCTTTATTGAAAAGAGTGGGCTGTCTGAATTTGGATGAAGTTGGATCAACATCGCATTGGCTCAGGTTTCAGTGGCTCGGAATAGTCATTGGACTGACTATTTGGGTTCTGCTGAGTTTTGAAATTGTTTTTGAATTGTCTGAGGGGTTCTTCGAGAGGCTTGCAATCGAACGCCCTTGGCCTCTGGTCTTTTCAGCTCTTTGAAGCTCTCATCTGCAGCTTTAAAAAGTTTGCAGTGTCAAGCTCCTTTCGTTGCTCACCTCTGCTTGTTGGCTAGAGCTAGGGCGGAGGCAAGTCTTTGGGCGCGAGGGGAACACGGCGTTTCTGAGGGGTTTTCGGAGCCCGAAATGAACGCATTAAGGTCACTTTCCCTAGCTTCAGTGTTTAGGTCATGTAGCAGTCTCAGCATCTTTGGTCATCGTTTTATCCGCATTAAAGTACACCTTGCCTGGTCATGTCAAGGTCATGTTGCAAGTCCCGCAACGGAGTTTTATCCGCGTAAGTAAAGTCAGTCTTGCAATGATGGCCTTAAAGTTCAACACAGTGTTAAACGACATCAAGAGGGCATTGGCATTCCCTTTTATTTTGTGCCTAATCATATTTACAGCTTGGTAGTGTTTTGAACTACCATCATACGGCTCAAATAGCTCGTATGCATCTATGGCGTGTTGACGCCAGGCAACGTACTCGTCCAAGTCCCCTCGAAAGTCGGGAATGGACTTGATCATATCTAGTGATTCATCGCAAGTGACACCTGGCTGTACAGAGATCCTTTTGAACACCTCTACTTCTGCAGTTGCTGGAGTCACCTGTAGCTGGTCTATCTGGGCCCTTAAACGGTCGAGCTCGCCATCGAACTGAATTTTCATCTGATTAGCTTGCTCGGCTAATGCGCTGCTCACAGCACTCTCAAGTAGAGCGCGAAGTTGTTGAGCGTCTAAGTTCATTTTTTTGGATCGTGTGGATTGTCTAAGTAAGTCAGAGTCGTCGTCACTGTCTTGGTTTTTCGCTTCCCTGAACTTTGGACCAACTCATGTATTGACTTGAGACTTGGGACTTGGGGAGTAACTTGTGCGAGAATGGGAGCCGAAAAAGGTATAATCGGTCAAACACAAAAAAAAATCAAATCCAAATTCTTTATATAACAAAACAACAGAGTTCTACTGTTGGGGCATAAAATGTGGATAGAACTATAAATATACAATCGGCAGATTTCAATGCTCAATATAATGTTTGCAACCGGGCAATGGCAAAAGCAATATTTTAAATTTATATGTTTTACAAGGGATGTTCACTGAGGCCCAAATTGAAAAAACAAAAGCATCTCACTTACATTAGTCTCACATTTAATGCTACGGTTGCGGCTGTTACTGCCGACACTGCTGTCGTCGATGATGCCCTTGCTGCTGACGTCGTGTGCCGCGCTGCTGCGTCGCTGCTGCCGTCGTGTGCCCTGCTGCTGACGGCGTTGCCCGCTGCTGCGTCGATGTGCGCTGCGCGTCGCTGTTGCGGCTGCTGCGTCGCTGCTGCGTCGCTGCTGCTGTGCTGTGCTGCGCTGCTGCGTCGCTGCTGCTGTCGCGCTGCCGTCGCTGCTCCGTCCGCGACGTCGCTGTTCCGTCGCTGCGTCGCTGTTTTTTTTTTTCTTTTTTTTTTTTATTATTTCAAAATGCAGCCGCTTTAATGAAAATGCAAAAGCTGATTGATTTCATTGGAGGCGAAGTCATGAAGTTTGACTGTCTCACAAGAGAGAACGTAGAATAACGAAAGAGGCAGGAACAGCGCGAAATGAAGAGAGCGCGATGAACAGTTAATTTGCCGGTGAGTCTTTTCGTTTTGGAGCTCGTGTCCTACGAATGTCTGTAGAGAACAAATGAAACATGTACCCAGCAAACAAACGGAGCAACAATCCAACAACAACTGTTATAGAAGTCACTAAAAGCAGCGCACAATTATCAATAATAATGTTTATTTACTGATAAAATGTTAATTAACACACGATATGCAAGAACCGGAGCACACAATTCAATTCCAAAGATCCACAAAATTTGTTCACTGGGTTACACTTAGTCTCAAAGCGTGTGCTGTCTGAATCCACGTATATTATTTTGGACCCGTTTTTTTTTTTCTTTTGTTTTGTTGGTGTTGTAGAAGACAAAACGCGAATGGAAAGAGACTGACGATTGTGTCTTTGTAAATTACGATTTGTTCGTACACGTGTATTGATTGGTTAGAATATTAACTTTTTTTTGCGTATAACTTTTGGCGTTAGCCTTTTGATTAGGAGAAATTTATTAGCTTTCGCCTATAGTTTAGAGTTTTGGCGTTAGCCTTGTCGTTTCGAACGATGTGTATTGAGTTTTTATTTTTTTATTAACACTTTGTCGTTTTTTATTTTCTTTCCCTTTTAAAAAACTTGATTTTCATCTTTTTCGTGTTATAAATAATGTTTTAATGTTTTATATTTGGGTTTTTAGACCGAGTTGGGCGCCAGTTATGTAATGTCGCGTTAGTGATATTACTTGAAGTGCCGCGTTAGCGGGAGACAAAGACGTGTGCGTAAGCTAAGGTCTATCTTTATTCTAATTCTCTTTTGGTGTAACAATTATGTTGACGCCGGCAGAGCCAGTGACATTGTCCGCGGTAATGCCGAGCTTGCACTTCGTGCAAGGCTTCGGATTATCGCGTCGGATGTTCCGTACGGGTACGCTGATCATGTATTCTGCATGACTTTGGGTGACCTTGGGCTTATTGCCCTGTGTCTCAATTCGATACTCGAGTACCCGGTCGGAAATCCGAACCACTATACTTAACTATACTTAACTTATATATCATATATGTGTAATCGTATATAATATGTATCAAGTGACAATTATTTCTTATGCTTTTAATAAACAATGGATTTATGCACCTCTGCATGCCATGTATATATAGTATATATATATTAATATATATATATATATATATATTTTATATTCCATGGGCACTTATGAATAGGAAATAAATAATACACATGCAATATATATAATATAATATATATTATGTTATTAAGTGCCCATGAAATATAAAATCTTCAGCAGTGGCTGCAATTGCCTTTGGCTAAAACATCCAAAACCAATCCTGTTCAGCCCATGTGTACGCTAACGAGCTCCCTTTTTGCTCGGACCTTAAGCTTATTCGCCTTCCGGATATATTTAACATATTTGTATTAATGTACATATAATTTTTAGCGTAGCAACGTAATGTAGAATATAACGCATGGGGTAGAAATCTTTCGAATAGTACACATGCCTTTTTAGCTTACAATACATTTATCTTGCTAGCATAAATATATTTATTATTTTGTTTCTGTATATTTGTGTTTTGCACGATTTTATGTATATTCGATATAGTAGCTTAGAGTTTTTTTTTTTGTTATTTTTTATACATATTAAACTCAATAAAAATTTGGCATAAAATGTATGTATAGGGCTCATGAATATGAAAAACGAAGCATCTTCCGCTATATTAAGTGTTTATGATTTTGAACACTATCGGTTTGCCTGTATTAATGACTGTTTTATTTTTACCTGAAACTATAAAAATAAAAAAAAAGCTTGTTTTGTTAATTCTAACCATAATATTGATAAAAAAAACCAAATGTAAATCTATTGTATTGTGTACTTGTGGTCCTGGCTCTTGCATTCACACATATTAACTGTATTTACTATATTTTCTCGAGTGTGTTTTTTTATAAGTGTTAAAATATGTGTGATATTTTACAATTAAGTCCAGCGACATATTTAACGAAATTAAGGTAGGAAATTATGTTTAAATAAATTATATTGATGACATGAAAAGTACATATATGACGAGCATATTCAAATCATACTAGACTTATAAATCTATTATATGCGTACTGATATTGAATTTGCAATATATTTTTATTTTTGTGGGTTTTGTGTGTTTAAAAATGAATTTATTTTTCCCTTAAGCATTATGTATTTGGGTTTTTCTAAACTTTTTGCTCCATATGTTATGTATGTTTGATTAATATTATTAGATAATTTGATATATGAGTTAATATGATAATTAACAACAATAACATTTGAATATGTGTATTCCTCTAACTTCAAGAAAAATTCAATATATATAGATATATGTAATTGAAATATATTCAAAAACGTTCGGTTTTTGTCATTGAGTTTTTAAGTACCGGGTTAGATTTCATATTGCCAGTACGTTAACATTGAGTAATATTCTTATTTATTACATTGTCCAAATGCTTTTGATAGCACTTTTACTTCTTGGACATGCGTTTCTTGAATAGCATTTAATGACAAAACATTTATATCAAATGTATATGTATAATATATTTTTAAATGTAGTTCGTATGTCTGCGTGCGTTATGTACATTATACTTGTATACGAACGATATTTTGAAAAATAGCTTTACATTTCGTTTGTCTTGTCACTTGCAGTAAATATATACGTAACATCAGAAATATAATGGTATTTTACGGATTATAGATTATAATATATATATATATATGTTTATATAATCGAAGATTCTATGGTATTTTCATTTCTGTTTTTTTTTTTTAACATTTTATTTAACCATTTCATTAATTTGATCGTAACACTTTGTTCTTTATTGGTGTTTTGTCTGTATTTATTGTCAACTAATCATTGGTGAGTATTTAATTTCCCCACAGTTCAGAAGCTTTCTTTAATATAGCACACTTTGAATACGTCAAACAAAAATCTTACAATTTAAACATGTAGCAAAAGAAAAAAATAAATCAAACCGCATATTGTTTGGGCCTAAGTGCCTTAAAAACTATCTACATTAGCGCATTGAAGCAAGGCAGAGAATACACGGCTCAGTTGGAGTCCGAATCCGAGGTCGCTAGGCGGCACTAGAGAAACCACGGGTTTGCTGACGCTTGCTACGCGTTTGTGGATTCGCCGTGCATGGTCTCGATGCCAACCCTGAAAAAAATATTATTTATGAAAAAAAGGAAAACAAAAAATCGTTCAAACTGCATGAAGGTATGTAAACGATGCTTTTATAAAAACATGTTTCCAAACTGGTCCTAAAACATATATGAAAATATATTTTCAAGTTGCGTTGCGGGTTGACAAAACGGAAAACGATTTGGAGGTTATTTTATTCTCTTTATTTTCGGCGAATTTTGTATATTTTAATAAGCAAACAAAAAAAAGAAAGGAATGTTCCAATCCAAAAAAACCCATGACCCATAGCTGGGTGACTAAAAGAAACGGAGAGGTTCTCCTGACTTCCGGTAGGAGCCTGGCAATCGTGGACGCTTAGCAAACATGAGGGTGCTAAAGGTCGAGCGAATAGCACCACAGCATATCATGACTTGTCATAAGAAGATCTATTCTTGAAGATGAGCTCTCAATACGCTACCATGAACTTCGAAATGGGCAGCTTGATTCTCTCCACAGCAAGTAAGTCAGCCTGTAACATTCGGAAGCACGCCATGTATTCTCTTCGCAGATTCCACACCCGTGGACTTAACGCACACGAGAAAGTGACTGAAGTTCAATATGTTTAAGAGGAGCTACAATTACCCTTTCTGAGTTTTATTTCCTCTTAAAACGATAAACAACATTCTAACATCTACGTAAATGGAGAGATATGTAGCTAAAACTGTTAGCCAACGACTACCAACCTTAACGGTTTGTGGTGTCAAACACAAACCCCTCGAACAACTGCTGACAAAAAGACCGCAATCCAGTATCGAAAACCTTAGAAAACCTTATCTTTTTGGATACTAGTATAGAAACCAGTGGGTGATCAAATAATGGGTGATCCGCATAGGGTAGTAGTCGACTCTAGGGAGCTACACGGGAACTATCAGCAGGAAAATTAAGGGTGAACCTTCACACTTCGGGAGAGGAGGTGGAGCGGAAAGGCAGCTAATTGATGAAATACTACATAGAGGAGCCGCATTGAACTTTGTTGGGAGGAAAATATAGATTCTAGGTATTCTGCTAGAGCGGAAAGCACCCCATTCTAAGAAATAAATTTCCCAAAAAATGTTGAATTGCATTCAGATTAATCTTAACTATTGTTACACTGCACAAAATCTTCTGATGTAAAAACTAGTGATGTTGCCATCATTTGTAAGCCAACAAGCGAAATGGGGGTATGGGAATGTGGAAGTAAGCCGATAAATGCTAGAGGGAATAGTACCTTGGAGGTGTTTTCGTGACTTGAATGTTTAGCTAACGATAGGAAAAGGTCAACAGTTATGCTGGTGGCCTAGATAAATGCATTTAATATGCAGAAAAAAGCAACTCCGATCCGTACATATATTCTTAATCAAGATCGAGGGCCGAAGAGGTTTCGCTTTCGATTAAGCGAGAAATTTAATCTCTTTTCAGTAGGGGCTTTAAGCTATAAACGAATCTCTACATATTGCTCCCCTCTGTCAAAGGATTCGGACATAGAGATGAAGTTTATAAAGGATAAGCTGGAGACCAATGTATTGGAGAATGGACAAGCTGGAGCAATTGTGAGAGATATATTAACAAAAAAACTTCCGATTTGGGCAACTCGAAAATGGACTAAAACTTGAATAACGAGTTATATTTTCTAAAAGTAAATGCCAATAATTTTATTCAGTATGCAAGACCTGCGCGGCAGGCATTGTGAACTCCACAAATGCGAAAGGGGCTAGGTCGCTGGGAATTTGGTCGTACGATGTAAGCGCCATGCGGCAGACCAGCTGATGTGTCGTATAAGCGCCTGTAAGCGAGTCAAATATTGATCATGAATCAACAAGAGTAGTGTGTCAACTTACCCTGACCCTCTATGGGCAATCACGGGCATCGCCAAACTATGGCGCGATGATGATGCTCGTCTTTAGCCTGACCAGAGGTTACCTCAAGTAGTGACTCCTGAAGTGTATCATACGGCACCCAGTATGCGCTCAATTCCTTGAATTTTTTCTACGTCAACTGTGCAGACTTTACAGACCCATTCTTTAGGAAGAAAAAATAAAATATAAGATTAGACAATGTTTACTAGTCATACCTAAAGTGTTTCTCCACGCGAAATAAATAGATCCATACACTCTGGTATTGGAAAACGAACAGATACATCTTTGCAGGGTATCTGACCAAGCTTGCGCAATGTGAAGCCTGGCACAAGAATATCAGCACGCAGCTCCACTTTGTTGCCAGTGACGCACCAAGTAGCCTTTAGTTGAAACGGAAGTTCGCGATTTTTAGGTGGACGCACCCGAAAGCGAAGCAGTTCAATATAGTTGGCATCTGGTGGCTGAAATCTATAGCAACAAATTGATTGATATGTTTGGCCACACCTATTATTACTATCTGGATACCTACTTGATGGAATGCGTACGTTCATACTCCTGCTGATTAACAACACTATGAAATTTGACGGCCTCAACACGAATCCATTCTTCGGTGGCTACAGGTATGACATCATGCCGGCCGACCACTTCCTTACCCTGGCGCCACATATCATTAAAGCCCAGCTCAATAGTGGTATTCCCGTTAAAAAGGCCAGCAAAAAGAGGCGCACACAAGCAATTTGCTTATGTACTTTACCTTCGTAGTCCTGCTCTACAGTGATTTCGTCGACTGCCGTCACCTGTACTTCCTCCATTTTGTAGGTTAGCGCACGCTCGCGGAGTGCCGTTAGTTGAAAGACAGCCTCCTCGATGCACACAGAAAATTGCTTCATGTCTTCGTAGTTCATGGACCCAATTTTAAATAGCTGTGACGATTGTGGGGCATGTTCTACAGGCAGACCGAGTTTTTTAAGATCGCTACCAAATTCCTTGACTCCCTCATAGTCACCAGCAATCGCGTACTGTGCAAATTTGGTCAGCTTGTTAGTAATACGCTCCGCCTTTGTTACTTGGCCTAGTCGCACGCCGGGCCGTTCCTTGTAGAATATATACTGCAGCTTCATAGTAAAAATTTTGTCAAATTGATCGTACTGCTGGGTACCAATCTTCAACACAGAATAAAAAGGCTACAATGGGAGCTTCTGAAATGGCTGCTTGTCACTGGCCTGGTTCATTAGCTGCACTACACGCATATCATTTTGAAACACTAGGCGCACAAAAACCTTCTTCCAGAAGCGCTTACCAGTAATCTTCTTTTTATTGGGCTGTCGAAGTTGCATTTCCCAGCCGGGCCCGACATAATGAAGTCGTGGGAATGCTTCCAATGGCTGTGATACATCCTCGTCATACAAAGGAGTCTGTGGCGTATCCTGCGAGTCTGTGCGCTTCACTTTATTCTCTGTGTTGTGGGGTGCTGGGAATCCACCAACATCGTCAAAGGGATTAACTGTCACAGCTGAGGATGATTTTGTTAGCTGATTGGCTACAACTTCTGTCGCTGTGCATGCAGGCGGTGGCGGTGGCGCACACACCAACTGCACACTTTGTTTTTGGCTGACTGAACACACTAAACTCTTTATCCATGGAGTCCATGGAGTCAGCACGTATCGGCGCCTGTATAGTGTAAAAGTCATCATCCTCATTGCCGAAACCATCCTCTTGATTAATCTCTCCTAAAACAGTTTCCGCAGTAGACGAACCAAATGAGGTGTCGCCCCAAGCTTCAGAAACAAATAAAGCAAGAGAAAATTCAGTTTCTATAAGCAAGATGTTTATTTTACTTACCATCACCTCCCATTGGTGATATGGCACTAGATCCACCTCCAAAACGATCAAGTACGCTTATGTTTTGTTTTTTCACAGAATCAAATTTGGCAGAGAACGCATCAAACCCATCTGGCTCCGCTCCAAAAAGTTTGCTAGCAACTGAGGCCGAAACTACAAGCGGAGCGCAAGGCTGCACTGCAGAAGCTTCATTCCTTTCCGGTTCATGCACGGCAAAGATATTGCTGGGAATGGGTTTGGGTGCACAACTAGATTCGTCCTCCTCCTTAGGACTGGTAAATGGATTGGCAGACAGCTGACCACTTTCCGAAAAAGGAAAATCTAACGTGGTGTCCATATGTTCTAACTTATCACTATCGATCTCTAATCGTAACTCATTAGCCATATCGGTGGTAGTTTCTAAATTCGTTTCCGGCCATTGCTCCGTTTCAAAGGCGATCAAGTTTTCGGATTCTGGCTGCTGTAACTGTTGCTGCACCGGTTCTGGCTGCACCTCTGCTTCATCGTCAGAGCGCGGCAGGTCTTCTACAGTTGTAATTAATCAATGCTGGTGTAGGCGCCCGTTGTTTATGTGCCTGTGGTTTCGTTATCTGTGCTAAAGTGGCCGCCTGAGGCTGTGAGGGAATGTCATGTGCTGTCATCGGGCCTTATTAGTAGCGAACTGAAAATGGGCTCCTCGCGCGATTGAGAGTCCAGCAGATCATCATTGAGCAAATCCAAATTATAAACATCAACCTGCACCACAGATGGCTGTTCAAATAAGCTGAGAATGTCCTCCTTGGTCGTGAGCGGCGGTGAAGATAATGTTTGAGTGTTTTTACCAAACATGTCCCATAGATCCGCATCATCGGCAGCGATAGCCACCGGTTGATCTAGTGGTGGTGTCGGCTACTTTTGTCTGTGTCATAGATTTATGTTAGCTGGTGGAATTGGCCGGGGTGGTACTGGACGAGGTACGGGAGTCGGTGAACGGGTGGCTGGTATGCGACCCAACAGTTCGAGCTGGTCTCATCCACTTGGCTAGAGACCAATAAAGGTCCTGTGTACTTGGCGGTGGCTGTGAGCGTAACGGTATCAAAATAGACTTATTTTCGTCATCGTGTCTTAAGCGCCGGACTTAACACTTAGCGCATCGTCAGCGGCCTCTATCGTGGTTCCAAACTTGATAAGAGATTAAGAAATAATGCTCATGACGTAAGAAGCTGTTACTTTTAGAAGTGGAAATAAAGCAAATCGAAAGAGTCATCAAGATAAGTAAAGAAGGATCAGCACTTGGGGTAGTAATGTAGGAACCTGTTTCAAGACCCGTCAGCAAGTGTTTCGAAACACGAGACACAGGGAAAGAAGATGCGGCTGAGCTTGCCATATCGTCAAATAGCTGGGGCTCTAATGTACCTTTTGTTACGAAGTTGACCACACACGGTTTTTCCTTAATTTTCTATCAAAAAGTCTCAAAAATCTAACCCCACAGGATGTACAACAGTGTCCAACTGGAAAGAGGATTAATAAGCGCACGTTTAGATGGCAATCTGAATGTTTATAGAATTTCACATTTTTCACTTTGTTCAAAGACTGGCAGATAAACGTCAAGAGTCATAATTTAATATGGTGGAGGTGCAATTACATGGACGAGTCAGTGTCAAGCAATGGTAGTTTCCTTAATCTTTCTATCAAAAAGTCTGAAATTAAGCCCACGAATGTAAAAAGTTACAATTTAAAAGATGATTAACTAATGCAAATGTATAAATGGCAATCGGTGACATTTGTTTATAACCGAAATTTTAAAATTTTGTAAACTTGTTTTGTTGAATAAAAGAATAACTGGAGTGATTGAAGTTTAACAAATCCCAACAGAAACAGCCGATGTAATGACCAAACCGTAACCAAGGCCAAATTTTGTGAAACGAAATGAGACTTTATCTTAATTTAAAGTTTTGTATTAATTTCATAAATCATTTTTAATTCATCACTTTACTTGCAAAATATTAATTTGAAAATTAAAAAAGGGGATGTGGTTAAGTTATATGTAAAGTACAAAGTTTCTAGGTATTATTTTGTTACTTAAGAAGAAAACACACAATAAATCAAAATGGGAATCATTATAGTTTACTACTTCTTTAAATATTATTTGCATTCTTATAGCGGCAAACATAGCCGCGGGAACTCTAATGAATCCGCCCTTCGAAAACTTTAGGAGATTCTAATTTTCCAGCGATTTTTGTTTTATAAAGTGCCAACGACGCAAAAGTGTCAGCATCGCTCTGAAGATTAAGGCGATCAACTTCAGTAGTTACGAACTTTGACTTTGAGTCAGTGAGAGCCTGCTGACACGAATTTTGTTGGACATATAATACTAAAATGATATCCGTCGATTGATCTTAAAATTTAGAATCCGCAAATATTCCATAGTAATTTAATTCATTGAAAAATTTAAAATTTGAGTGTATTAAGTTTGTTCACATGTAAGTTAACACCGGTCGTCACCTGACGACAACAAACGCACATAGGCCACACGATCACGGCCCTAGTGCATGCAATTTCGGGCAATATGCTGAGACAGCGATCTCAGGCCACCGCGGGAGCACATTGACATCGTGCAGAACTCAGCCACGTACATTGAGACAGTAATTCGCCCATCGTGGGAGCACACCGGTAATAGGACACCGACAAGCAGCAATGTGTCCACCGACGTTGGGAACGTCTGCGGCAGGATGCAGTAGTAGTACCAAAAGTATAGTTCAGTTGGAAATCGAAACAAGGAAATCAATAAAGCTTTTTTTTATCAACTTGATAAAGAAATTTGCCAATTTGTATATAACAGGCAGAAGAAAACGTTTGCGACCACATAGTGTGCTCAGGGTCAATAGTCGAGTCTAGCTGTATCCGTCCGACAATACAAACGTGTCGATCTCAGAAAGCTAGAGCTACCAAATGGTAGCTAATTGTTTATTTTTGTATATCTTACGTAGAAGAAGAACAAAAAGCATACCTTATATGAGCGTAGCTCGCGTAATCAGAAAAGCTTCTTTTCTTATCCGTCTTGAAATAAAAACGAATCGTCAGAAACGCTAACGCAAATTTTACAGAACCGGAAACGGTTTCCTAGTGTCACTTATGAAACATACACTAGATATTTTAAAAGTGGCAATAAAATAAGAAATGTTTATATTTTTATATTTTATATTTAAATTTTATATAATATATTATATATATATTATATTATTAAGTGCCCTTGAAGTATAAAATCTTCATATGAAGCAGTGGCTACAATTGCCTTTGGCTAAAACATCCAAAACCAATCCTGTTCAGCCCATGTGTACGCTCAGGAGCTCCCTTTTTGGTCGGACATTAAGCTTATTCGCCTGCCGGATATATTTAACATATTTGTATTAATGTATATATAATTTATAGCGTAGCAAAGTAATGTAGGATATAACGCATGGGGTAGAAATCTTTCAAATAGTACACATGCCTTTCAAGCTTACAATACATTTATCTTGCTAGCATAAATATATTTATTATTTTGCTTATATATTTCTGTTTTGCACGATTTTATGTATATTCGATATAGTAGCTTAGAGTATTTTCTTTTGTTATTTTTTATACATATTAAACTCAATAAAAATTTGGCATAAAATGTGTGTATATGGCTCATGTATACATACAGAAAAACGAAGCATCTTCCACTATATTAAGTGTTTATGATTTTGAACACTATCGGTTTGCCTGTATTAATGACTGTTTTATTTTTACCTGAAACTATAAAATAAAATAAAAGCTTGTTTTATTAATTCTTAGAATTTCTAACCATAATATTGATATAAAAAAATAAAAAACAAATATGAACGAGCATATTCAAATCATACTAAGCTTTATAAATCTATTATATGCGTATTGATATTAAAGTCATTGAATTTTGTGGGTTTTGTGTGTTTAAAAATGAATTTATTTTTCCCTTAAGCATTCCGTTATTAATATGTATTTATATTTGCATAATTACTTAACAATAATGTTATGTATTTGGGTTTTTCTAAACTTTTTTGCTCCATATGTTATGTATGTTTGATTAATATTATTAGATAATTTGATATATTAGTTAATATGATAATTAACAACAATAACATTTGAATATGTGTATTCCTCTAACTTCAAGAAAAATTCAATATATATAGATATATGTAATTGAAATATATTCAAAAACGTTCGGTTTTTGTCATTGAGTTTTTAAGTACCGGGTTAGATTTCATATTGCCAGTATCTTAACATTGAGTAATATTCTTATTTATTACATTGTCCAAATGCTTTTGATAGCACTTTTACTTCTTGGAAATGCGTTTCTTTAATAGCATTTAATGACAAAACATTTATATCAAATGTATATGTATAATATATTTTTAAATGTAGTTCGTATGTCTGCGTGCGTTATGTACATTATACTTGTATACGAACGATATTTTGAAAAATAGCTTTACATTTCGTTTGTCTTGTCACTTGCAGTAAATATATACGTAACATCACAAATAAAATAGTATATTACGGATTATAGATTATAATATATATATAGATGTTTATATAATCGAAGATTCTATGGTATTTCCATTTCTGTTTTTTTTAACATTTTTTTTAACCATGATTATAATTTGACCGTAACACTTTGTTCTTAATTGGTGTTTTGCCTGTTTTTATTGTCAACTAATCATTGGTGAGTATTTAATTTCCACACAGTTCAGAAGCTTTCTTTAATATAGCACACTTTGAATACACCAAACCAAAATTTTACAATTTAAACATGTAGCAAGAGAAAACAAATAAATCAAACCGCATATTGTTTGGGCCTAAATGCCTTAAAAACTATCTACAGTAGCGCATTGAAGCAAGGCAGAGATTACACAATATTATTTATGGAAAAAAAATAAAGAAAACAAAAAATCGTTCAAACTGCATCAAGGTATGTAAACGATGCTTCTATAAAAACATATTTCCGAACTGTTCCTAAAACATATATGAAAATATATTTTCAAGTTGCGTTGCGGGCTTGACAAAAACGGAAGACGATTTGGAGGTTATTTTATTCTCATTATATTCGGCGAATTTTGTGCATTTTAATAAGCAAACAAAAAAAAGAAAGGAATGTTCCAATCCAAAAAACCCCATGACCCATAGCTGGGTGACTAAAAGAAACGGAAAATCTCTGCATGGATATGAGCTCCTAGCGGGATAGATGACGCTGCAATTAACCTTTCAATGGTCAGCTTGATTTTAATCCAAGACAGTTGAAGGTTCTCGTGACGTCCGGTAGGAGCCTGGCACGACGTTAAGCAAACACGAGGGTGCTAACGGTCGAGCGAATACCACCACAGCATATCATGACTTGTCATAAGAAGATCTATTCTAGAAGATGAGCCCTCATAACGCTACTTCGAAATGGGCAGCTTGATTCCCTCCACAGCAAGTAAGTCAGCCTGTAACATTCGGAAGCACGCCATGTATTCTCTTCGCAGATTCCACACCCGTGGACTTAACGCACACGAGAAAGTGACTGAAGTTCAATATGTTTAGGAGGAGCTACAATTGCCCTTTCTGAGTTTTATTTCCTCTTATAACGATAAACATAACGATAAACAACATTCTAACATCTAAGTAAATGGAGTGATAAGTAGCTAAACTGTTAGCCAACGGCTACCAACCTTAACGGTTTGTGGTGTCAAACACAAACCCCTCGAACAACTGCTCACAAAAAGACCGCAATCCAGTATCGATAACCTTAGAAGACCTTATCATTTCGGATACTAGTATTGAAACCAGTGGGTGATCAAATAATGGGTGATCCGCATAGGGTAGTAGTCGACTCTAGGGAGATAGGCGGGAACTATCAGCAGTTAAATTAAGGGTGAACCTTCACACTTCTCGAGAGGAGGTAGAGCGGAAAGGCAGCTAATTGATGAAATACTACATAAAGGAGCCGCATTGAACTTTGTTGGGGGAAAATATAGATTCTAGGTATTCTGCTAGCAGCGGAAAGCGCCCCATTCTAAGAAATAAATTTCCCAAAAAATGTTGAATTGCATTCAGATTAATTCTAACTACTGTTGCACTGCACAAAATCTTCTGATGTAAAAACTAGTGATGTTGCCATCATTTGTAGGCCAACAAGCGAAATTGAGGATGGGTACGGGAGTGTGGAAGCAAGCCGATACATGCTAGAGGGAATTGTACCTTAAAGGTGTTTTCGTCACTTGAATGTTTAGCTAACGATAGGAAAAGGTCAACAGTTATGCTGGTGGCCTAGATAAATGCATTTAATATGCAGAAAAAAGCATCTCCGATCCGTACATATATTCTAAATCAAGATCGATGGCCGAAGAAGTTTAGCTTTCGATTAAGCGAGAAATTCAATCTCTTTTCAGTAGGGGCTTTAAGCTATAAACGAATCTCTACATATTGCTCCCCTCTGTCAAAGGATTCGGACATAGAGATGAAGTTTATAAAGGATAAGCTGGAGAGCAATGTATTGGAGAATGGACAAGCCGGAGCAATTATGAAAGATATATTAACAAAAGAACTTCCGATTTGGGCAACTCGAAATTGGAGTAAAATTTAAATAACAAACTATATTTTCTAAAAGTAAATGCCAATAATTTTATTCAGCTGAAATATTGTGAATGAAAGTTCAACTTGTATATTGATTTAGAAATATAAGTAGGAATACACCTAATGGTGCGTAAAATACTAAATTTTGCCTTTTATATACTTTTGCTAGTTTTATATACAATACTTTTTTCATAAAATTTTTATAGTTTATAGCTTTAAAATGGTAAAAACCAAACAAATTATAGACTCATGACGTACATATTATTAGTAAAGTACAAAATATATTTTAGCATTTTCCTCGGCACCTTACATATTGATACAAATGATTATTCAGTAAAATTTTCGCCAAACTTGAATAGATAAATCAGATTTGTTTTCTTCACTATAATATATGCATTAGCCAGCACATGAAATTGCTTTTTAACCAAAAGCCATATCTATGTAGTGTGTTTATTCTTTCATAACACTGAGCAGGCAGTACCCCTGCTAATGCTGAAGCTGTGTTATACTTACTTGCACTCGTGCCGTGCTAAATAACGAACATACTTCTCGGGTGGCTCATCTGCGTCCGAGTCCTGCACACTGACGGAGCGCACGGTGGTATGCGAGACCTGCGTGGCAGGCATTGTGAACTCCACAAATGAAAGGGGCTAGTACGCTGGGAATTTGGTGGTACGATGTAAGTGCCACGCGGCAGGCCAGCTGATGTGTCGTATAGGCGCCTGTAAGCGAGTTAAATATTGATCTTGAATCAACAAGAGTAGTGTGTCAACTTACCCTGACCCTCTTTGGGCAATCGCGGGCATCGCCAAACTATGGCGCGATGATGATGCTCGTATTTGGCCTGACCAGAGGTTACCTCAATTAGCGACTCCTGAAGTGTATCTACGGCACCCAGTATGCGCTCAATTCCTTTAATTTTTTCAGTACGTCGATGTGCAGACTTTACAGAGCCATACCTGAGGAGGAAAAAATAAATTATAAGTTTAGACAATGTTTACTAGTCATACCTAAAGTTTTTGTCCACGCGAAATAAATAGATCCAGCACTCAGGTATTGGAAAACGAACAGATACATCTTTGCAGGGTATCTGACCAAGCTTGCGCGATGTGAAGCCTGGCACAAGAATATCAGCACGCAGATCCACTTTGTTGCTAGTGACGCACCAAGTAGCCTTTAGTTGAAGCAGAAGTTCGCGATTTTTAGGTGGACGCACCCGAAAGCGAAGGAGTTCAATATAGTTGGCATCTGGTGGCTGAAATCTATAGCAACAAATTGATTGATATGTTTGGCTACACCTATTATTACTATCTGGATACCTACTTGATGGTACGCGTACGTTCATACTCCTGCTGATTAACAACACTATGAAATTCGACGGCCTCCAAACGAATCCATTCTTCGGTGGCTACAGGTGTGACATCATGCCGGCCGACCACTTCCTTACCCTGGCGCCACATATCATTAACGCCCAGCTCAATAGTGGGCATCCCCGTTAAAAAGGCCAGCAAGAAGAGGCGCACACGTGCAATTTGCTTAAGTACTTTACCTTCGTAGTCCTGCTCTACAGCGATTTCGTCGACTGCCGTCACCTGTACCTCCTCCATTTTGTAGGTTAGCGCACGCTCGCGGAGTGCCGTTAGTTTAAAGACAGCCTCCTCGATGCACACAGAAAATTGCTTCATGTCTTCGTAGTTCATGGACCCAATTTTAAATAGCTGTGACGATTGTGGGGCATGTTCTACAGGCAGACCGAGTTTTTTAAGATCGCTACCAAATTCCTTGACACCCTCATAGTCACCAGCAATCGCGTACTGTGCAAATTTGGTCAGATTGTTAGTAAGACGATCCGCCTTCGTTACTTGGCCTGGTCACACGCCGGGCCGTTCATTGTAGAATATTTACAGCGGCTTCATAGTAAAAATTTTGCCAAATTGATCGTACTGCTGGGCACCAAACTCCGACACAGAATAAGAAAGCTACAATGGGAGCTCCTGAAATGGCTGCTTGTCACTGACCTGGTTCATTAGCTGCACTACAGGCATATCATTTTGCAACACTAGGCGCACAAAAACCTTCTTCCAGAAGCGCTTACCAGTAATCTTCTTTTTATTGGGCTGTCGAAGTTGCATTTCCCAGCCGGGCCCGACATAATGAAGCCGTGGGAATGCTTCCAATGGCTGTGATACATCCTCGTCATACAAAGGAGTCTGTGGCGTATCCTGCGAATCTGTGCGCTTCACTTTGCTCTCTGTGTTGTGGGGTGCTGGGAATCCACCAACATCATCAAAGGGATTAACTGTCACAGCTGAGGATGATTTTGTTAGCTGATTGGCTACAACTTCTTTCGCTGTGCGTGCAGGCGGTGGCGGTGGCGCACACACCAACTGCACACTTTGTTTTTGGCTGAATGACCACACTAAACTCTTTATCCATGGAGTCCATGGAGTCAGCACGTATCGGCGCCTGTATAGTTTAAAAGTCATCATCCACATTGCCGAAACCATCCTCTTGATTCATCTCTCCTAAAACATTTTCCGCAGTAGACGAACCAAATGAGGTGTCGCTCCAAGCTTCAGAAACAAATAAAGCAAGAGAAAATTCAGTTTCTATAAGCAAGATGTTTTTTTACTTACCATCACCTCCCATTGGTGATATGGCACTAGATCCACCTCAAAAACGATCAAGTACGCTTATGTTTTGTTTTTTTACAGAATCTAATTTGGCAGAGAACGCATCAAACCCATCTGGCTCCGCTCCAAAAAGTTTGCTAGCAACTGAGGCCGAAACTACAAGCGGAGCGCAAGGCTGCACTGCAGAAGCTTCATTCCTTTCCGGTTCATGCACGGCAAAGATATTGCTGGGAATGGGTTTGGGTGCACAACTAGATTCGTCCTCCTCCTTAGGACTGGTAAATGGATTGGCAGACAGCTGACCACTTTCCGAAAAAGGAAAATCTAACGTGGTGTCCATATGTTCTAACTTATCACTATAGATCTCTAATCGTAACTCATTAGCCATATCGGTGGTAGTTTCTAAATTCGTTTCCGGCCATTGCTCCGTTTCAAAGGCGATCGAGTTTTCGGATTCTGGCTGCTGTAACTGTTGCTGCACCGGTTCTGGCTGCACGCTGGGCTGCGTTTCCGCAGCTCACGCTCACGTCGAGCGCGGCAGGTCTTCTACAGTTGTAATTTCAATGTCTGGTGTAGGCGCCCGTTGTTTATGTGCCTGTGGTTTCGTTATCTGTGCTAAAGTGGCCGCCTGAGGCTGTGAGGGAATGTCATGAGTGCTGTCATCGGGCCTTATTAGTAGCGAACTGAAAATGGGCTCCTCGCGCGATTGAGAGTCCAGCAGATCATCATTGAGCAAATCCAAATTATAAACATCAACCTGCACCACAGATGGCTGTTCAAATAAGCTGAGAATGTCCTCCTTGGTCGTGAGCGGCGGTGAAGATAATGCTTGAGTGTTTTTACCAAACATGTCCCATAGATCCGCAGCATCGGCAGCGATAGCCACCGGTTGATCTAGTGGTGGTGTCGGGTGCTGTTGTCCGTGTCCTAGATTTATGTTAGCTGGTGGAATTGGCCGGGGTGGTACTGGACGAGGCGGTGGTGGTCGTGGAGCTGCGCTGTAACGGCGTGAGCTTGTATGGTACCCCCGTTGGTACTGCAAAAGGATTATCTATCGGCGATAATACTACTGGGATACCGACGCTGCACCCCATTAAGTCCCTTCAATGCCTAAGGTGTGGGCACTAGACCCACTGTCCGAAACATCTAGTAGATCAGCTAGACCGGAATCAGGTGTGGGGCTTGGTAAGTAAGATCGCGCATATGAGTTCGGTGAACGGTGTGGTATGCGACCCAACAGTTCCGAGCTGGTCTCATCCAATTGGCTAGAGACCGTATGTATAGGTCCTGTGTACTTGGCGGTGGCTGTGAGCGTAACGGTAGCACAATAGACTTATTTTCGTCATCGTCGTCTTAAGCGCCGGACTTAACACTTAGCGCATCGTCAGCGGCTCTATCGTGGTTCCAAACTTGATAAGACATTAAGAAATAATGCTCATGATCGTCTACAAGAAGCTAGTTACTTTTTAGAAGTGGAAATAAAGCAAAGCGAAAGTTTCATCAAGATAAGTAAAGAAGGATCAGCTCTTGGGGTAGTACAGTAGGAACCTGTTTCAAGACCAGTCAGCAAGTGTTTCGAAACACGTGACACAGGGAAAGAAGATGCGGCTGAGCTTGCCATATCGTCAAATAGCTGGGGCTCTAATGTACCTTTTGTTACGAAGTTGACCACACACGGTTTTTCCTTAATTTTCTATCAAAAAGTCTCAAAAATCTAACCCCACAGGATGTACAACAGTGTCCAACTGAAAAGAGGATTAATAAGCGCACGTATAAATGGCAATCTGAATTTTTATAGAATTTCACATTTTTCACTTTGTTCAAAGACTGGCAGATAAACGTCAAGAGTCATAATTTAATATGGTGGAGGTGCAATTACATGGACGAGTCAGTGTCAAGCAATGGTAGCCTCTTCAATAATAAAGTCAGAGATTGTGGCAGCCAACGAAGTAGTGAAATAAAGTACTTAATTAAAATATTGTATTACCTAGATGAATAAATTTTTCAAATGGATAATTCGGCTGCAGTGACATTTGTTAATAATCCAGAAATTTTAAAATTTTGTAAACTTGTTTTGTTGAATAAAAGGTAATAACTGGAGTGATTGAAGTTTAACAAATCCCAACAGAAAACAGCCGATGTAATGACCAAGCCGTAACCAAGGCCAAATTTGTGAAACGAAATGAGACTTTATCTTAATTTAAAGTTTTGTATTAATTTCATAAATCATTTTTAATTCATCACTTTACTTGCAAAATATTAATTTAAAATTAAAAAAGGGGATGTGGTTAAGTTATATGTAAAGTACAAAGTTTCTAGTATTATTTTGTTACTTAAGAAGAAAACACACAATAAATCAAAATGGGAATCATTATAGTTTACTACTTCTTTAAATATTATTTGCATTCTTATAGTGGCAAACATAGCCGCGGGAACTCTAGATGAATCCGCCCTTCGAAGAACTTTAAGAGATTCTAATTTTCCATTATAAATGATATCCGTCGATAGAGCAAAATGTAGCATCGCTCTAAATTAAGTCATCAATTTAGTAGTTATTAAGTTTGACTTTAAGTCAGTGTCACCTGCGACACAAATGCTTGGACAGATAAGACTAACATGAATCGGTCAATATGCTTAACAGATCTCAGAACCGCAGAATTTCCATAGTGTCGAACTCATGAAACATACATTGAGCGTTATTTGCACATGTAAGTACACCGGTCATATGACACAACAAGCAGCAATGTGTCCACCGATTGGGCTCTGTGCATGCAGTTTCCAATATGCTTGGAACGATCTAGGATCAGAATTTACATGATAGAAATTGCCATGTATATTGAGAAGAATTCGCCCATAGTGGAGCAACGGTATAGGACCCGACAATCAAACGTGTCGACTCGAAGTGAACCTGGGCAGTATTCATTATAGACAAAAGTTTAGTAGTTAATGGTTGGAAATCGTAACAAGAAATCAATAAAGCTTTTTTTATATGCGTATTTTTATATTTTATATTTAAATTTTATATAATATAATATATATATTATATTATTAAGTGCCCTTGAAGTATAAAATCTTCATATGAAGCAGTGGCTACAATTGCCTTTGGCTAAAACATCCAAAACCAATCCTGTTCAGCCCATGTGTACGCTCAGGAGCTCCCTTTTTGGTCGGACATTAAGATTATTCGCCTGCCGGATATATTTAACATATTTGTATTAATGTATATATAATTTATAGCGTAGCAAAGTAATGTAGGATATAACGCATGGGGTAGAAATCTTTCGAATAGTACACATGCCTTTCAAGCTTACAATACATTTATCTTGCTAGCATAAATATATTTATTATTATCTATATTCTATAGATTTATATATTATATATTTAGGTTTTTCATGTTATATTATATACGATATGTAACTATAGAGTTTCTTTCTTATTGGTATTTACATACAGAAAAACGAAGCATCTTCCACTATATTAAGTGTTTATGATTTTGAACACTATCGGTTTGCCTGTATTAATGACTGTTTTATTTTTACCTGGAACTATAAAAATAAAAAAAAAGCTTGTTTTATTAATTCTTAGAATTTCTAACCATAATATTGATAAAAAAAATAAAAAACAAATATGAACGAGCATATTCAAATCATACTAAACTTTATAAATCTATTATATGCGTATTGATATTGAAGTCATTGAATTTTGTGGGTTTTGTGTGTTTAAAAATGAATTTATTTTTCCCTTAAGCATTCCGTTAATATGTATTTATATTTGCATAATGACTTAACAATAATGTTATGTATTTGGGTTTTTCTAAACTTTTTTGCTCCATAGGTTATGTATGTTTGATTAATATTATTAGATAATTTGATATATTAGTTAATATGATAATTAACAACAATAACATTTGAATATATGTATTCCTCTAACTTCAAGAAAAATTCAATATATATAGATATATGTAATTGAAATATATTCAAAAACGCTCGGTTTTTGTCATTGAGTTTTTAAGTACCGGGTTAGATTTCATATTGCCAGTATCTTAACATTGAGTAATATTCTTATTTATTACATTGTCCAAATGCTTTTGATAGCACTTTTACTTCTTGGACATTCGTTTCTTTAATAGCATTTAATGACAAAACATTTATATCAAATGTATATGTATAATATATTTTTAAATGTAGTTCGTATGTCTGCGTGCGTTATGTACATTATACTTGTATACGAACGATATTTTGCAAAATAGCTTTACATTTCGTTTGTCTTGTCACTTGCAGTAAATATATACGTAACATCAGAAATATAATGGTATTTTACGGATTATAGATTATATATATATATATATATATGTTTATATAATCGAAGATTCTATGGTATTTCCATTTCTGTTATTTTTAACATTTTATTTAACCATGTCATTAATTTGACCGTAACACTTTGTTCTTAATTGGTGTTTTGCCTGTATTTATTGTCAACTAATCATTGGTGAGTATTTAATTTCCCCACAGTGCAGAAGCTTTCTTTAATATAGTACACTTTGAGTACGTCAAACAAAAATCTTACAATTTAAACATGTAGCAAAAGAAAAAAAATAAATCAAACCTCATATTGTTTGGGCCTAAATGCCTTAAAAACTATCTACATTAGCGCATTGAAGCAAGGCAGAGATTACACAATATTATTTATGAAAAAAAAAAAGGAAAACAAAAAATCGTTCAAACTGCATCAAGGTATGTAACCGATGCTTTTATAAAAACATATTTCCGAACTGGTCCTAAAACATATATGAAAATATATTTTCAAGTTGATTTGCGGGCTTGACAAAAACGGAAGACGATTTGGAGGTTATTTTTTTCTCATTATATTCGGCGAATTTTGTACATTTTAATAAGCAAACAAAAAAAGAAAGGAATGTTCCAATCCAAAAAACCCCATGACCCATAGCTGGGTGACTAAAAGAAACGGAGAGGTTCTCGTGACGTCCGGTAGGAGCCTGGCCATCGTGGACGCTTAGCACACACGAGGGTGCTAAAGGTCGAGCGAATAGCACCACAGCATATCATGACTTGTCATAAGAAGATCTATTCTTAAAGATGAGCCCTCGTTACGCTACCATGAACTTCGAAATGTGCAGCTTGATTCCCTCCACAGCAAGTAAGTCAGCTTGTAACATTCGGAAGCATGCCATGTATCCTCTGGGCAGATTCCACACCCGTGGACTTACCCTTTCTGAGTTTTATTTCCTCTTATAACGATAAACAATATTCTAACATCTAAGTAAATGGAGTGATAAGTAGCTAAAACTGTTAGCCAACGACTACCAACCAGAACGGTTTGTGGTGTCAAACACAAACCCCTCGAACAACTGCTCACAAAAAGACCGCAATCCAGTATCGAAAACCTTAGAAAACCTTATCATTTCGGATACTAGTATAGAAACCAGTGGGTGATCAAATAATGGGTGATCCGCATAGGGTAGTAGTCGACTTCGGGAGCGTAGGTAGAGCGGAAAGGCAGCTAATTGATGAAATACTACACAAAGGAGCCGCATTGAACTTTGTTGGGGGGAATATATAGATTCTAGGTATTCTGCTAGCAGTGGAAAGTGCCCCATTCTAAGAAATAAATTTCCCAAAAATTGTTGAAGTGCATTCAGATTAATCTTAACTACTGTTACACTACACAAAATCTTCGGATGTTCAAACTAGGGATGTTGCCATCTTTTGTTTGTCCAACAAGCGAAATTGAGGTTGGGTATGGGAGTGTGGAAGCAAGCCGATAAATGCTAGAGGGAATTGTACCTTGGAGTTGTTTTCGTCACTTGAATGTTTATCTAACGATTGGAAAAGGTCAACAGTTATGCTGGTGGCCTAGACAAATGCATTTAATATGCAGAAAAAAGCATCTCCGATCGTACATATATTCTTAATCAAGATCGATGGCCGAAGAAGTTTAGCTTTCGATTAAGCGAGAAATTCAATCTCTTTTCAGTAGGGGCTTTAAGCTATAAACGAATCTCTACATATTGCTCCCCTCTGTCAAAGGATTCGGACATAGAGATGAAGTTTATAAAGGATAAGCTGGAGAGCAATGTATTGGAGAATGGACAAGCCGGAGCAATTATGAAAGATATATTAACAAAAGAACTTCCGATTTGGGCAACTCGAAATTGGAGTAAAATTTAAATGACAAACTATATTTTCTAAAAGTAAATGCCAATAATTTTATTCAGCTGAAATATTGTGAATGAAAGTTCAACTTGTATATTGATTTAGAAATATAAGTAGGAATACACCTAATGGTGCGTAAAATACTAAAATTTGTCTTTTATATACCTTTGCTACTTTAATATACAATACTTTTTTCATAAAATTTGTATAGTTTAAAGCTTTAAAAAAAAAAAAAAACAAACAAATTTTAGACTCATGACGTACATATTATTAGTAAAGTACAAAATATATTTTAGCATTTTCCTCGGCTCCTTACATATTAATACAAATGATTATTCAGTAAAATTTTCGCCAAACTTGAATAGATAAATCAGATTTGTTTTCTTCACTCTAATATATGCATTAGCCCACACATGAAATTGCTTTTTAACCAAAATCCATATCTATGTAGTGTGTTTTATCTTTCATAACACTGACAAGGCAGTACCCCTGCTAATGCTGAAGCTGTGTTATACTTACTTGTACTCGTGCCGTGCTAAATAACGAACATACTTCTCGGGTGGCTCATCTGCGTCCGAGTCCTGCACACTGACGGAGCGCACGGTGGTATGCGAGACCTGCGTGGCAGGCATTGTGAACTCCACAAATGCGAAAGGGGCTAGTTCGCTAGAAATTTGGTGGTACGATGTAAGTGCCATGCGGCAGACCAGATGATGGTTCGTATAGGCGCCTGTAAGCGAGTCAAATATTGATCTTGAATCAACAAGAGTAGTGTGTCAACTTACCCTGACCCTCTTTGGGCAATCGCGGGCATCGCCAAACTATGGCGCGATGATGATGCTCGTATTTAGCCTGACCAGAGGTTACCTCAATTAGCGACTCCTGAAGTGTATCTACGGCACCCAGTATGCGCTCAATTCCTTTAATTTTTTCACTACGTCGATGTGCAGACTTTACAGAGCCATACCTGAGGAGGAAAAAATAAATTATAAGTTTAGACAATGTTTACTAGTCATACCTAAAGTTTTTGTCCACGCGAAATAAATAGATCCAGCACTCAGGTATTGGAAAACGAACAGATACATCTTTGCAGGGTATCTGACCAAGCTTGCGCGATGTGAAGCCTGGCACAAGAATATCAGCACGCAGATCCACTTTGTTGCTAGTGACGCACCAAGTGGCCTTTAGTTGAAGCGGAAGTTCGCGATTTTTAGGTGGACGCACCCGAAAGCGAAGCAGTTCAATATAGTTGGCATCTGGTGGCTGAAATCTATAGCAACAAATTGATTGATATGTTTGGCTACACCTATTATTACTATCTGGATACCTACTTGATGGTACGCGTACGTTCATACTCCTGCTGATTAACAACACTATGAAATTCGACGGCCTCCAAACGAATACATTCTTCGGTGGCTACAGGTGTGACATCATGCCGGCTGACCACTTCCTTACCCTGGCGCAATAGTGGGCATCCCCGTTAAAAAGGCCGGCAAGAAGAGGCGCACACGTGCAATTTGCTTATGTACTTTACCTTCGTAGTCCTGCTCTACAGCGATTTCATCGACTGTCGTCACCTGTACTTCCTCCATTTTGTAGGTTAGCGCACGCTCGCGGAGTGCCGTTAGTTTAAAGACAGCCTCCTCGATGCACACAGAAAATTGCTTCATGTCTTCGTAGTTCATGGACCCAATTTTAAATAGCTGTGACGATTGTGGGGCATGTTCTACAGGCAGACCGAGTTTTTTAAGATCGCTAGCAAGTTCCTTGACACCCTCATAGTCACCAGCAATCGCGTACTGTGCAAATTTGGTCAGATTGTTAGTAAGACGATCCGCCTTCGTTACTTGGCCTGGTCACACGCCGGGCCGTTCATTGTAGAATATTTACAGCGGCTTCATAGTAAAAATTTTGCCAAATTGATCGTACTGCTGGGCACCAAACTCCGACACAGAATAAGAAAGCTACAATGGGAGCTCCTGATATGGCTGCTTGTCACTGGCCTGGTTCATTAGCTGCACTACAGGCATATCATTATGCAACACTAGGCGCACAAAAACCTTCTTCCAGAAGCGCTTACCAGTAATCTTCTTTTTATTGGGCTGTCGAAGTTGCATTTCCCAGCCGGGCCCGACATAATGAGGCCGTGGGAATGCTTCCAATGGCTGTGATACATCCTCGTCATACAAAGGAGTCTGTGGCGTATCCTGCGAATCTGTGCGCTTCACTTTGCTCTCTGTGTTGTGGGGTGCTGGGAATCCACCAACATCATCAAAGGGATTAACTGTCACAGCTGAGGATGATTTTGTTAGCTGATTGGCTACAACTTCTGTCGCTGTGTGTGCAGGCGGTGGCGGTGGCGCACACACCAACTGCACACTTTGTTTTTGGCTGACTGAACACACTAAACTCTTTATCCATGGAGTCCATGGAGTCAGCACGTATCGGCGCCTGTAGAGTTTAAAAGTCATCATCCACATTGCCGAAACCATCCTCTTGATTCTCCTAAAACATTTTCCGCAGTAGACGAACCAAATGAGGTGTCGCTCCAAGCTTCAGAAACAAATAAAGCAAGAGAAAATTCAGTTTCTATAAGCAAGATGTTTTTTTTACTTACCATCACCTCCCATTGGTAGATATGGCACTAGATCCACCTCAAAAACGATCAAGTACGCTTATGTTTTGTTTTTTTAAAGAAACTAATTTGGCAGAGAACGCATCAAACCCATCTGGCTCCGCTCCAAAAAGTTTGCTAGCAACTGAGGCCGAAACTACAAGCGGAGCGCAAGGCTGCACTGCAGAAGCTTCATTCCTTTCCGGTTCATGCACGGCAAAGATATTGCTGGGAATGGGTTTGGGTGCACAACTAGATTCGTCCTCCTCCTTAGGACTGGTAAATGGATTGGCAGACAGCTGACCGCTTTCCGAAAAAGGAAAATCTAACGTGGTGTCCATATGTTCTAACTTATCACTATCGATCTCTAATCGTAACTCATTAGCCATATCGGTGGTAGTTTCTAAATTCGTTTCCGGCCATTGCTCCGGCCATTGCTCAAAGACGATCAAGTTTTCGGATTCTGGGTGCTGTAATTGTTGTTGCACCGGTTCTGGCTGCACCTCTGCTTCATCGTCAGAGCGCGGCAGGTCTTCTACAGTTGTAATTTCAATGTCTGGTGTACGCGCCCGTTGTTTATGTGCCTGTGGTTTCGTTATCTGTGCTAAAGTGGCCGCCTGAGGCTGTGAGGGAATGTCAAGTGTGCTGTCATCGGGCCTTATTAGTAGCGAACTGAAAATGGGCTCCTCGCGCGATTGAGAGTCCAGCAGATCATCATTGAGCAAATCCAAATTATAAACATCAACCTGCACCACAGATGGCTGTTCAAATAAGCTGAGAATGTCCTCCTTGGTCGTGAGCGGCGGTGAAGATAATGCTTGAGTGTTTTTACCACAAATGTCCCATAGATCCGCAGCATCGGCAGCGATAGCCACCGGTTGATCTAGTGGTGGTGTCGGCTGCTGTTGTCCGTGTCCTAGATTTATGTTAGCTGGTGGAATTGGCCGGGGTGGTACTGGAC
>JAWNNK010001366.1:0-76476 GCA_035045065.1 Hirtodrosophila trivittata | reverse complement strand
CCGCAGCGCAGCTCCGCCTTTATGCCACAGAAAAAGTCGATCCCCAAGATGACATCGTCCAATACGGTTGGTAAAACTAGTAATGGGAGGACTACTCCCCGTTGGTCCAGTTCCACTCGCGCCAGTAGCGCCTGTGTTACTTCCTTGGCTGACCCGTTTGCCAGTGTAATTCGGGTGTGTACATGGCGCAGCTTCCCCTGATTCCCAATCCTCTCGACCACCTTCCTGCTGACGAACGACCGCGATGCTCCCGTATCTAAGGTGGCTACCAGAGGCACCTCCCCTATGATAGCGAAAGCCGCGATCCTGCTGCCCAGCACACATAGCGGCTGTCTTATTGAGGGAAGTTCACAATATACCAGTCCCGGGTGCTCTCATAACTGCTGATCAGTTGAGTCAGCGTCGTTAACGATGAAAACTCGTATCTCCGGGTGAACAGCTGGTGCTCGGGTAACAGGTTCTCATATATTCGATCCAGCTCCTGTTCTGGTGATTTTTTTACCCCTTGCATCTTAAGCCGGATATCCACCAGAAAGTCCTTATATGCTTCGCCCGGCTGCTGATGTCGGCTCCGAATGATGTCTTCTTGACGCTGGAAGTACCTCGGAGGCAAAAAGAAGTTTTGAAACTCTCTCTTGAACCGAGCCCATGAGGCTTCCTCCATTTGGAAGGCTCGATACCAGCCATATAGTAGCCCCGATAGGACGCCGGGCGACTGTTCCGGGCTAGCTCGGTAGATCTCAAGCCACTCCTCCACCTTTTCCAGGAAGCTCAGCAGATCGCCTTCCCCGGTAAATGTTATTCCCCAGTTCCGGAGTTTGTCCGCCATTGCTGCGCATGTCAGCTTCTCCTTCTTGGCCAGATGTGACTCGATGGTTGGTCCCGTTCGATCCTGGTTGTTCATCCGGACCGCCGCCAATAGCGACGGAATTGGCAGCTGCAGTAGTTCCTCTGCCGATAATTCGCCTTTGGTATCCCGATGCAGGTGACCCGGTGAGGACAGAGGGGATCGTCCATCCCTAGGAGTAGCCGCTTCTCCAAACGTAAACTCCAGTTCCGCCAATCGGGTCCTGACTTCCACACTATGCTCACCGCGGGATACGAACGCTGCCAACCGGTTCCGTACCTCCTCTACTGTTCCCGTGGTGCCTTGATCCCTGTCATCCTCGGAATCTACCGGATCCGGTGTGGGTGGGCAATACGGGGGGATGCGGGGTTGCACCACCCTCATCGCCCATGGGCTGGCGGGACTCTCCTTCTCGGAATCTGGCCTCTCTTCGAACCAATCCCTCTGCTCGTTCAGTGCCTTAATGTCCCAGAGCTGGGGTGGCCTAGGCCCCTTGGTGCCAAACCGGCCATCCGGCATTACCTCCTCTTCTGCTGATCCAACAGAGTCTTCTTCCCACCGGAAGCTCGCGCAATTCGGGGCCGCTGGCTCGGCCCAGTCACGCTCCCAATTGCACCCGTCTTCCCAATGTTCGTCATTCCACCGGAACTCCCCCATGGTTCATCCTCCACCTATGGGCCTTCGTGGCCTATACGGCCGAGGACGAGGTCCCTGGTGGGCTCCGGGCTCCTGGCCTCCTGCTATGCCTAAGATGATATTAATTAATACCTCGCATGCCTATTCCCTGATCTAAGCTGGCCTTCTCTGGGTGCGGGTTTACAAAGTGACTTAACTCTACTTGAGCCACTAAGTGGGTCCTATTTCTACTTAAATTTTCCCCTTTTTGGGGCAAGGACGTTGTGAGGGCCCGCCCTCACAAGAGGCCCTCGTGAATTCGCTGCCTGCTGCCTACTCAGTGCTGTGTGTGGCATTCGCTGTGGCTTCTTCATCGTCCTGGGCCCGTTCCTGGTACTGCTTCAGGTCACTGATGTTTGCCGTCCTTCGCTGTCGACTTGACTGTTCCTGTAGCCGCACTATAGTTGGTGCGATGAATTTGACCACCTTGTATGGTCCGTCGTACTTTGATGCTAACTTCGCCGCAAACCCATCTGCGGCGCTGGACAAATGATGTTGTCGAACCAACACCAGTGTTCCTAAGGCCGCCTTTCATTCCCGACGGCGTAGATCGTAGTGTTTCTTCTGCTCCTGAGAGGCCCGTTGTGTGTTATCTTTCACCACTCTGTAGATATCCTGAAGCCGGCTAGCCTTCATTCTGGAGTCTCACTCAGTTCTCCTAATCCCGGTGTGACCTCTTCGTAGAGTGCACCAGGCAATGTAGGCTCTCGTGCTGAGACCAGGAAAGCAGGACTGAATCCCGTGGTGTCTGGCGGGCTGCTATTGATTGCCAGTTTCAGCTCCGGCAGCAGTTCGTCCCATGTGCTCTGGTTTCCCTCGATGTATTGAGCTATCATTGTCTTGACCGTCCTGTACGCTCTCTCCGTTGGGTTCTGCTGGGGTGAGTATGGTGCGGTGTGCTCCAGCTCCATCCCAGCCAATCTACAGAATTCCCGAAAGGAGCGGCTCGTGAATTGCGTGCCATTGTCGCAAAGGAACTTACGCGGGGTTCCAAAGTGTCGGAGGATATATTCTCGAATGCCTTCTCCAAATGGGTGGTGGTGGCCTTCCTTAACGGAATCAACTCCACCCATTTGGAGAACACGTCAAAAATACCAGGAGCATCGTATTTCCATGCTTTGAACGTGGGAGTGGCCCCACGAAGTCCGCGCATACAATATCAAACGGACCCCGTGGTTGACGTGTATGCATTTGTCCCGCTGGCTTCCTTTGGCTGACTTTGCATCGCTGGCAGCGGTCGCACTGGTTGACATATCGGGTCACGTCCCGGAACAGTCCCGGCCAATAGTAGCGCTGGGTCACTCTGGCAACGGTTTTCCGTATTCCCAGGTGGCCGGCGGTGGGATGATCGTGGCATTCCTCCAACACCCGTCTTCTATCTCCGCTCGCAACGCAAAGTTTCCAGGGTATGTAATCTTCCTCCTCTGGTCGGTGACCCAGATGGCGATAGATCTGGCCATTCTCGGCTACAAACTCCGATGATTTGTCTGGCTGCTCCCGGATCCGTCTTCCCAGCTGCTGCAACCAGGGGCATTAAAGTGGCTCTTCTATTGCCCGCTGTAACACCTCCACCGGTTGGCGCGAAAGTGCGTCGGTCACTATGTTTTGGCTCCCTCGACGGTAGTGGATGTCAAACCGGTACTGTTGCAGCTCCAATGCCCACCGAGCTATGCGACCCGTTGGGTTATCAATCGAATTTAGCCACTTCAACGCGTGATGATCCGTGATCACGTCAAAATGGTACCCTTCTAGGTAGCACCGTAGTTTTCGGATGGCCCAAACAATCGCCAGACCCCGTGGTTGACGTGTATGCATTTGTCCCGCTGGCTTCCTTTGGCTGACTTTGTATCGCTGGCAGCGGTCGCACTGGTTGACATATCGGGTCACGTCCCGGAACAGTCCCGGCCAATAGTAGCGCTGGGTCACTCTGGCAACGGTTTTCCGTATTCCCAGGTGGCCGGCGGTGGGATGATCGTGGCATTCCTCCAACACCCGTCTTCTATCTCCGCTCGCAACGCAAAGTTTCCAGGGTATGTAATCTTCCTCCTCTGGTCGGTGACCCAGATGGCGATAGATCTGGCCATTCTCGGCTACAAACTCCGATGATTTGTCTGGCTGCTCCCGGATCCGTCTTCCCAGTTGCTGCAACCAGGGGCATTAAAGTGGCTCTTCTATTGCCCGCTGTAACACCTCCACCGGTTGGCGCGAAAGTGCGTCGGTCACTATGTTTTGGCTCCCTCGACGGTAGTGGATGTCAAACCGGTACTGTTGCAGCTCCAATGCCCACCGAGCTATGCGACCCGTTGGGTTATCAATCGAATTTAGCCACTTCAACGCGTGATGATCCGTGATCACGTCAAAATGGTACCCTTCTAGGTAGCACCGTAGTTTTCGGATGGCCCAAACAATCGCCAGACACTCCTTTTCTGTTGCTGAGTAGTTTTCCTCTGCCGCTAGTAGCCGTCGGCTGGCGTATACGATGACTCGTTCGCTACCATCGATCTGCTGCGTTAATACAGCTCCGATTCCGTAGTCGCTTGCATCTGTCTGCAGAACGAATCGTGCCTCGAAATCTGGACAGGCCAGCACCGGAGCCCGTGTCAGCTTGTCCTTGAGCTGTTCAAACGCCGTCTGTTGCTCGTCGCTCCACTTCCACTTCTTGCCCTTCTTCAGCAGACTCGTCATAGGCTGCACCGTGTCCGCGAAATTTGGCACGAATCGACGATAGCAGGAGGCCATCCCCAGACAACGTCGCAGCTCTTTTACCGAACTGGGGGGTGCTAACATTGCACCGCTGAGACTTTTTCTGGGTCCGTG
Source organism: Hirtodrosophila trivittata (assembly GCA_035045065.1). Taxonomy (NCBI): domain Eukaryota; kingdom Metazoa; phylum Arthropoda; class Insecta; order Diptera; family Drosophilidae; genus Hirtodrosophila; species Hirtodrosophila trivittata. The sequence goes on along the minus strand of JAWNNK010001366.1, from coordinate 72,137 downwards.
TGGATTCCCTCCTTACTAATCACATGCCCCAGGTAGACCAAGCTCCGTTGAAAGAAGCTACATTTCTTCTTATTCAACCGTAATCTCGCCCGGTGCAGCCGCCGAAACACTTCCTGTAGAGGTTGGGCGTGGGTTTCTGCCGTAGGACTAATGACGATGATGTCGTCGAGATAGGCAAAGGCATGCGGCTCCATCTCGGGCCCGATGACGCTATCGAGGGCGCGCTGGAATGTAGCTGGGGCGGAGTGTAGCCCATATGGCATTACCTTCCATTGGAAAAGACCCCGGCCGGGCACGGTAAATGCCGTGTATTCCCGACTTTGTGGTGCCATGGGAATCTGCCAATATCCACTCTTTAAATCCAGTGTGGATATATAGCGTGCATTTCGTAGCCGCTCCAGGATGTGGTTGATCCGAGGCAGTGGATATGCATCGGGTATTGATCGGGCGTTCAGTTGCCGATAGTCCACGCACATCCTCGTCACCCCCGTCTTCTTCCCTACCAGGACTATGGGCGCACTGTGTGGGCTCTTTGAAGGCTCGATCCGGCCATCCCGTAATAGTTCGTCCACCTGCTCGTTGATTATCTTTTGCATAGCCGGGTTTTTGGGGTAATACCGTTACTTGACTGGTTTGTCGTCCTTCATGACAATTGTATGTTCCGCAATTGGCGATACCCCGCACAGGCCGTCGAACAGCGCCAATTCCTCCTCCAAAAATGCGGCGATCCAGGGCTCCTGGTGGGGATCCTGGAGGCGAGCGCCGGAGTCCAGTGTCTTTTCCGTAATCGTGGCCAGGTTGGCCCGCGTCTTATCTTCTGGTTGTCCATCTGCCATATTCCGGGCCGGCTCCGATGGTGGTTCGTCAACCGTCATCCTGACTCCCTTCCTGAACGGATTGTTCGCTCGTGCTATCTCGGCGTCGGCTAGCGGCTCCAGGGCATATGTGCCGAGCCGTGGAGTGAAGTCCCGGCCGCTGTCTGCGCATGGTGGACTCGAACACGTCCATAGCGTCTTCCGTTGTTGATCCGACTCTAGTGTTTTCCCTGCGTCCGTGATCGTCACCTTTTTGTCGATTGGTGCGCCCGCTGGTGCCCCCGTTTTCGAGGTTCGTCCTACCGCCTCCGTAGCTCCGTTGCTCCTTTGGACTGGAGTGGCCAGGGCATCTACGTTATCTTTCTCCCGGAGTTCTCCCGTCGTCTTCTGCTCCGGTGGGCGGTTACAGAGTTTCAAACAGGCGCGCCCGCAGCGCAGCTCCGCCTTTATGCCACAGAAAAAGTCGATCCCCAAGATGACATCGTCCAATACGGTTGGTAAAACTAGTAATGGGAGGACTACTCCCCGTTGGTCCAGTTCCACTCGCGCCAGTAGCGCCTGTGTTACTTCCTTGGCTGACCCGTTTGCCAGTGTAATTCGGGTGTGTACATGGCGCAGCTTCCCCTGATTCCCAATCCTCTCGACCACCTTCCTGCTGACGAACGACCGCGATGCTCCCGTATCTAAGGTGGCTACCAGAGGCACCTCCCCTATGATAGCGAAAGCCGCGATCCTGCTGCCCAGCACACATAGCGTCTGTCTTATTGAGGGAAGTTCACAATATACCAGTCCCGGGTGCTCTCATAACTGCTGATCAGTTGAGTCAGCGTCGTTAACGATGAAAACTCGTATCTCCGGGTTAACAGCTGGTGCTCGGGTAACAGGTTCTCATATATTCGATCCAGCTCCTGTTCTGGTGATTTTTTTGCCCCTTGCATCTTAAGCCGGATATCCACCAGAAAGTCCTTATATGCTTCGCCCGGCTGCTGATGTCGGCTCCGAATGATGTCTTCTTGACGCTGGAAGTACCTCGGAGGCAAAAAGAAGTTTTGAAACTCTCTCTTTAACCGAGCCCATGAGGCTTCCTCCATTTGGAAGGCTCGATACCAGCCATATAGTAGCCCCGATAGGACGCCGGGCGACTGTTCCGGGTTAGCTCGGTAGATCTCGAGCCACTCCTCCACCTTTTCCAGGAAGCTCAGCAGATCGCCTTCCCCGTTAAATGTTATTCCCCAGTTCCGGAGTTTGTCCGCCAATGCTGCGCATGTCAGCTTCTCCTTCTTGGCCAGATGTGACTCGATGGTTGGTCCCGTTTGATCCTGGTTGTTGATCCGGACCGGCGCCAATAGCGACGGAATTGGCAGCTGCAGTAGTTCCTCTGCCGATAATTCGCCTTTGGTATCCCGATGCAGGTGACCCGGTGAGGACAGAGGGGATCGTCCATCCCTAGGAGTAGCCGCTTCTCCAAACGTAAACTCCAGTTCCGCCAATCGGGTCCTGACTTCCACACTATGCTCACCGCGGGATACGAACGCTGCCAACCGGTTCCGTACCTCCTCTACTGTTCCCGTGGTGCCTTGATCCCTGTCATCCTCGGAATCTACCGGATCCGGTGTGGGTGGGCAATACGGGGGGATGCGGTGTTGCACCACCCTCATCGCCCATGGGCTGGCGGGACTCTCCTTCTCGGAATCTGGCCTCTCTTCGAACCAATCCCTCTGCTCGTTCAGTGCCTTAATGTCCCAGAGCTGGGGTGGCCTAGGCCCCTTGGTGCCAAACCGGCCATCCGGCATTACCTCCTCTTCTGCTGATCCAACAGAGTCTTCTTCCCACCGGAAGCTCGCGCAATTCGGGGCCGCTGGCTCGGCCCAGTCACGCTCCCAATTGCACCCGTCTTCCCAATGTTCGTCATTCCACCGGAACTCCCCCATGGTTCATCCTCCACCTATGGGCCTTCGTGGCCTATACGGCCGAGGACGAGGTCCCTGGTGGGCTCCGGGCTTGCCACTTGGCCTCCTGCTATGCCTAAGATGATATTAATTAATACCTCGCTGGCCTATTCCCTGATCTAAGCTGGCCTTCTCTGGGTGCGGGTTTACAAAGTGACTTAACTCTACTTGAGCCACTAAGTGGGTCCTATTACTACTTAAATTTTCCCCTTTTTGGGGCAAGGACGTTGTGAGGGCCCGCCCTCACAAGAGGCCCTCGTGAATTCGCTGCCTGCTGCCTACTCAGTGCTGTGTGTGGCATTCGCTGTGGCTTCTTCATCGTCCTGGGCCCGTTCCTGGTACTGCTTCAGGTCACTGATGTTTGCCGTCCTTCGCTGTCGACTTGACTGTTCCTGTAGCCGCACTATAGTTGGTGCGATGAATTTGACCACCTTGTATGGTCCGTCGTACTTTGATGCTAACTTCGCCGCAAACCCATCTGCGGCGCTGGACAAATGATGTTGTCGAACCAACACCAGTGTTCCTAAGGCCGCCTTTCATTCCCGACGGCGTAGATCGTAGTGTTTCTTCTGCTCCTGAGAGGCCCGTTGTGTGTTATCTTTCACTACTCTGTAGATATCCTGAAGCCGGCTAGCCTTCATGCTGGAGTCTCACTCAGTTCTCCTAATCCCGGTGTGACCTCTTCGTAGAGTGCACCAGGCAATGTAGGCTCTCGTGCTGAGACCAGGAAAGCAGGACTGAATCCCGTGGTGTCTGACGGGCTGCTATTGATTGCCAGTTTCAGCTCCGGCAGCAGTTCGTCCCATGTGCTCTGGTTTCCCTCGATGTATTGAGCTATCATCGTCTTGACCGTCCTGTACGCTCTCTCCGTTGGGTTCTGCTGGGGTGAGTATGGTGCGGTGTGCTCCAGCTCCATCCCAGCCAATCTACAGAATTCCCGAAAGGAGCGGCTCGTGAATTGCGTGCCATTGTCGCAAAGGAACTTACGCGGGGTTCCAAAGTGTCGGAGGATATATTCTCGAATGCCTTCTCCAAATGGGTGGTGGTGGCCTTCCTTAACGGAATCAACTCCACCCATTTGGAGAACACGTCAAAAATACCAGGAGCATCGTATTTCCATGCTTTGAACGTGGGAGTGGCCCCACGAAGTCCGCGCATACAATATCAAACGGACCCCGTGGTTGACGTGTATGCATTTGTCCCGCTGGCTTCCTTTGGCTGACTTTGTATCGCTAGCAGCGGTCGCACTGGTTGACATATCGGGTCACGTCCCGGAACAGTCCCGGCCAATAGTAGCGCTGGGTCACTCTGGCAACGGTTTTCCGTATTCCCAGGTGGCCGGCGGTGGGATGATCGTGGCATTCCTCCAACACCCGTCTTCTATCTCCGCTCGCAACGCAAAGTTTCCAGGGTATGTAATCTTCCTCCTCTGGTCGGTGACCCAGATGGCGATAGATCTGGCCATTCTCGGCTACAAACTCCGATGATTTGTCTGGCTGCTCCCGGATCCGTCTTCCCAGTCGCTGCAACCAGGGGCATTAAAGTGGCTCTTCTGTAACACCTCCACCGGTTGGCGCGAAAGTGCGTCGGTCACTATGTTTTGGCTCCCTCGACGGTAGTGGATGTCAAACCGGTACTGTTGCAGCTCCAATGCCCACCGAGCTATGCGACCCGTTGGGTTATCAATCGAATTTAGCCACTTCAACGCGTGATGATCCGTGATCACGTCAAAATGGTACCCTACCTAGAAGTTTTCCGTAGTTTTCGGATGGCCCAAACAATCGCCAGACACTCCTTTTCTGTTGCTGAGTAGTTTTCCTCTGACGCTAGTAGCCTTCGGCTGGCGTATACGATGACTCGTTCGCTACCATCGATCTGCTGCGTTAATACAGCTCCGATTCCGTAGTCGCTTGCATCTGTCTGCAGAACGAATCGTGCCTCGAAATCTGGACAGGCCAGCACCGGAGCCCGTGTCAGCTTGTCCTTGAGCTGTTCAAACGCCGTCTGTTGCTCGTCGCTCCACTTCCACTTCTTGCCCTTCTTCAGCAGACTCGTCATAGGCAGCACCGTGTCCGCGAAATTTGGTACGAATCGACGATAGCAGGAGGCCATCCCCAGACAACGTCGCAGCTCTTTTACCGAACTGGGGGGTGCTAAACGTTGCACCGCTGAGACTTTTTCTGGGTCCGTGTGGATTCCCTCCTTACTAATCACATGCCCGAGCTAGACCAAGCTCCGTTGAAAGAAGCTACATTTCTTCTTATTCAACCGTAATCTCGCCCGGTGCAGCCGCCGAAACACTTCCTGTAGAGGTTGGGCGTGGGTTTCTGCCGTAGGACTAATGACGATGATGTCGTCGAGATAGGCAAAGGCATGCGGCTCCATCTCGGGCCCGATGACGCTATCGAGGGCGCGCTGGAATGTAGCTGGGGCGGAGTGTAGCCCATATGGCATTACCTTCCATTGGAAAAGACCCCGGCCGGGCACGGTAAATGCCGTGTATTCCCGACTTTGTGGTGCCATGGGAATCTGCCAATATCCACTCTTTAAATCCAGTGTGGATATATAGCGTGCATTTCGTAGCCGCTCCAGGATGTGGTTGATCCGAGGCAGTGGATATGCATCGGGTATAGATCGGGCGTTCAGTTGCCGATAGTCCACGCACATCCTCGTCACCCCCGTCTTCTTCCCTACCAGGACTATGGGCGCACTGTGTGGGCTCTTTGAAGGCTCGATCCGGCCATCCCGTAATAGTTCGTCCACCTGCTCGTTGATTATCTTTTGCATAGCCGGGTTTTTGGGGTAATACCGTTACTTGACTGGTTTGTCGTCCTTCATGACAATTGTATGTTCCGCAATTGGCGATACCCCGCACAGGCCGTCGAACAGCGCCAATTCCTCCTCCAAAAATGCGGCGATCCAGGGCTCCTGGTGGGGATCCTGGAGGCGAGCGCCGGAGTCCAGTGTCTTTTCCGTAATCGTGGCCAGGTTGGCCCGCGTCTTATCTTCTGGTTGTCCATCTGCCATATTCCGGGCCGGCTCCGATGGTGGTTCGTCAACCGTCATCCTGACTCCCTTCCTGAACGGATTGTTCGCTCGTGCTATCTCGGCGTCGGCTAGCGGCTCCAGGGCATATGTGCCGAGCCGTGGAGTGAAGTCCCGGCCGCTGTCTGCCCATGGTGGACTCGAACACGCCCATAGCGTCTTCCGTTGTTGATCCGGCTCTAGTGTTTTCCCTGCGTCCGTGATCGTCACCTTTTTGTCGATTGGTGCGCCCGCTGGTGCCCCCGTTTTCGAGGTTCGTCCTACCGCCTCCGTAGCTCCGTTACTTCTTTGGACTGGAGTGGCCAGGGCATCTACGTTATCTTTCTCCCGGAGTTCTCCCGTCGTCTTCTGCTCCGGTGGGCGGTTACAGAGTTTCAAACAGGCGCACCCGCAGCGCAGCTCCGCCTTTATGCCACAGAAAAAGTCGATCCCCAAGATGACATCGTCCAATACGGTTGGTAAAACTAGTAATGGGAGGACTACTCCCCGTTGGTCCAGTTCCACTCGCGCCAGTAGCGCCTGTGTTACTTCCTTGGCTGACCCGTTTGCCAGTGTAATTCGGGTGTGTACATGGCGCAGCTTCCCCTGATTCCCAATCCTCTCGACCACCTTCCTGCTGACGAACGACCGCGATGCTCCCGTATCTAAGGTGGCTACCAGAGGCACCTCCCCTATGATAGCGAAAGCCGCGATCCTGCTGCCCAGCACACATAGCGGCTGTCTTATTGAGGGAAGTTCACAATATACCAGTCCCGGGTGCTCTCATAACTGCTGATCAGTTGAGTCAGCGTCGTTAACGATGAAAACTCGTATCTCCGGGTGAACAGCTGGTGCTCGGGTAACAGGTTCTCATATATTCGATCCAGCTCCTGTTCTGGTGATTTTTTTACCCCTTGCATCTTAAGCCGGATATCCACCAGAAAGTCCTTATATGCTTCGCCCGGCTGCTGATGTCGGCTCCGAATGATGTCTTCTTGACGCTGGAAGTACCTCGGAGGCAAAAAGAAGTTTTGAAACTCTCTCTTGAACCGAGCCCATGAGGCTTCCTCCATTTGGAAGGCTCGATACCAGCCATATAGTAGCCCCGATAGGACGCCGGGCGACTGTTCCGGGCTAGCTCGGTAGATCTCAAGCCACTCCTCCACCTTTTCCAGGAAGCTCAGCAGATCGCCTTCCCCGGTAAATGTTATTCCCCAGTTCCGGAGTTTGTCCGCCATTGCTGCGCATGTCAGCTTCTCCTTCTTGGCCAGATGTGACTCGATGGTTGGTCCCGTTCGATCCTGGTTGTTCATCCGGACCGCCGCCAATAGCGACGGAATTGGCAGCTGCAGTAGTTCCTCTGCCGATAATTCGCCTTTGGTATCCCGATGCAGGTGACCCGGTGAGGACAGAGGGGATCGTCCATCCCTAGGAGTAGCCGCTTCTCCAAACGTAAACTCCAGTTCCGCCAATCGGGTCCTGACTTCCACACTATGCTCACCGCGGGATACGAACGCTGCCAACCGGTTCCGTACCTCCTCTACTGTTCCCGTGGTGCCTTGATCCCTGTCATCCTCGGAATCTACCGGATCCGGTGTGGGTGGGCAATACGGGGGGATGCGGGGTTGCACCACCCTCATCGCCCATGGGCTGGCGGGACTCTCCTTCTCGGAATCTGGCCTCTCTTCGAACCAATCCCTCTGCTCGTTCAGTGCCTTAATGTCCCAGAGCTGGGGTGGCCTAGGCCCCTTGGTGCCAAACCGGCCATCCGGCATTACCTCCTCTTCTGCTGATCCAACAGAGTCTTCTTCCCACCGGAAGCTCGCGCAATTCGGGGCCGCTGGCTCGGCCCAGTCACGCTCCCAATTGCACCCGTCTTCCCAATGTTCGTCATTCCACCGGAACTCCCCCATGGTTCATCCTCCACCTATGGGCCTTCGTGGCCTATACGGCCGAGGACGAGGTCCCTGGTGGGCTCCGGGCTCCTGGCCTCCTGCTATGCCTAAGATGATATTAATTAATACCTCGCATGCCTATTCCCTGATCTAAGCTGGCCTTCTCTGGGTGCGGGTTTACAAAGTGACTTAACTCTACTTGAGCCACTAAGTGGGTCCTATTACTACTTAAATTTTCCCCTTTTTGGGGCAAGGACGTTGTGAGGGCCCGCCCTCACAAGAGGCCCTCGTGAATTCGCTGCCTGCTGCCTACTCAATGCTGTGTGTGGCATTCGCTGTGGCTTCTTCATCGTCCTGGGCCCGTTCCTGGTACTGCTTCAGGTCACTGATGTTTGCCGTCCTTCGCTGTCGACTTGACTGTTCCTGTAGCCGCACTATAGTTGGTGCGATGAATTTGACCACCTTGTATGGTCCGTCGTACTTTGATGCTAACTTCGCCGCAAACCCATCTGCGGCGCTGGACAAATGATGTTGTCGAACCAACACCAGTGTTCCTAAGGCCGCCTTTCATTCCCGACGGCGTAGATCGTAGTGTTTCTTCTGCTCCTGAGAGGCCCGTTGTGTGTTATCTTTCACTACTCTATAGATATCCTGAAGCCGGCTAGCCTTCATTCTGGAGTCTCACTCAGTTCTCCTAATCCCGGTGTGACCTCTTCGTAGAGTGCACCAGGCAATGTAGGCTCTCGTGCTGAGACCAGGAAAGCAGGACTGAATCCCGTGGTGTCTGGCGGGCTGCTATTGATTGCCAGTTTCAGCTCCGGCAGCAGTTCGTCCCATGTGCTCTGGTTTCCCTCGATGTATTGAGCTATCATTGTCTTGACCGTCCTGTACGCTCTCTCCGTTGGGTTCTGCTGGGGTGAGTATGGTGCGGTGTGCTCCAGCTCCATCCCAGCCAATCTACAGAATTCCCGAAAGGAGCGGCTCGTGAATTGCGTGCCATTGTCGCAAAGGAACTTACGCGGGGTTCCAAAGTGTCGGAGGATATATTCTCGAATGCCTTCTCCAAATGGGTGGTGGTGGCCTTCCTTAACGGAATCAACTCCACCCATTTGGAGAACACGTCAAAAATACCAGGAGCATCGTATTTCCATGCTTTGAACGTGGGAGTGGCCCCACGAAGTCCGCGCATACAATATCAAACGGACCCCGTGGTTGACGTGTATGCATTTGTCCCGCTGGCTTCCTTTGGCTGACTTTGCATCGCTGGCAGCGGTCGCACTGGTTGACATATCGGGTCACGTCCCGGAACAGTCCCGGCCAATAGTAGCGCTGGGTCACTCTGGCAACGGTTTTCCGTATTCCCAGGTGGCCGGCGGTGGGATGATCGTGGCATTCCTCCAACACCCGTCTTCTATCTCCGCTCGCAACGCAAAGTTTCCAGGGTATGTAATCTTCCTCCTCTGGTCGGTGACCCAGATGGCGATAGATCTGGCCATTCTCGGCTACAAACTCCGATGATTTGTCTGGCTGCTCCCGGATCCGTCTTCCCAGCTGCTGCAACCAGGGGCATTAAAGTGGCTCTTCTATTGCCCGCTGTAACACCTCCACCGGTTGGCGCGAAAGTGCGTCGGTCACTATGTTTTGGCTCCCTCGACGGTAGTGGATGTCAAACCGGTACTGTTGCAGCTCCAATGCCCACCGAGCTATGCGACCCGTTGGGTTATCAATCGAATTTAGCCACTTCAACGCGTGATGATCCGTGATCACGTCAAAATGGTACCCTTCTAGGTAGCACCGTAGTTTTCGGATGGCCCAAACAATCGCCAGACCCCGTGGTTGACGTGTATGCATTTGTCCCGCTGGCTTCCTTTGGCTGACTTTGTATCGCTGGCAGCGGTCGCACTGGTTGACATATCGGGTCACGTCCCGGAACAGTCCCGGCCAATAGTAGCGCTGGGTCACTCTGGCAACGGTTTTCCGTATTCCCAGGTGGCCGGCGGTGGGATGATCGTGGCATTCCTCCAACACCCGTCTTCTATCTCCGCTCGCAACGCAAAGTTTCCAGGGTATGTAATCTTCCTCCTCTGGTCGGTGACCCAGATGGCGATAGATCTGGCCATTCTCGGCTACAAACTCCGATGATTTGTCTGGCTGCTCCCGGATCCGTCTTCCCAGTTGCTGCAACCAGGGGCATTAAAGTGGCTCTTCTATTGCCCGCTGTAACACCTCCACCGGTTGGCGCGAAAGTGCGTCGGTCACTATGTTTTGGCTCCCTCGACGGTAGTGGATGTCAAACCGGTACTGTTGCAGCTCCAATGCCCACCGAGCTATGCGACCCGTTGGGTTATCAATCGAATTTAGCCACTTCAACGCGTGATGATCCGTGATCACGTCAAAATGGTACCCTTCTAGGTAGCACCGTAGTTTTCGGATGGCCCAAACAATCGCCAGACACTCCTTTTCTGTTGCTGAGTAGTTTTCCTCTGCCGCTAGTAGCCGTCGGCTGGCGTATACGATGACTCGTTCGCTACCATCGATCTGCTGCGTTAATACAGCTCCGATTCCGTAGTCGCTTGCATCTGTCTGCAGCACGAATCGTGCCTCGAAATCTGGACAGGCCAGCACCTAAGCCCGTGTCAGCTTGTCCTTGAGCTGTTCAAACGCCGTCTGTTGCTCGTCGCTCCACTTCCACTTCTTGCCCTTCTTCAGCAGACTCGTCATAGGCTGCACCGTGTCCGCGAAATTTGGCACGAATCGACGATAGCAGGAGGCCATCCCCAGACAACGTCGCAGCTCTTTTACCGAACTGGGGGGTGCTAACATTGCACCGCTGAGACTTTTTCTGGGTCCGTGTGGATTCCCTCCTTACTAATCACTTGCCCCAGGTAGACCAAGCTCCGTTGAAAGAAGCTACATTTCTTCTCATTCAACCGTAATCTCGCCCGGTGCAGCCGCCGAAACACTTCCTGTAGAGGTTGGGCGTGGGTTTCTGCCGTAGGACTAATGACGATGATGTCGTCGAGATAGGCAAAGGCATGCGGCTCCATCTCGGGCCCGATGACGCTATCGAGGGCGCGCTGGAATGTAGCTGGGGCGGAGTGTAGCCCATATGGCATTACCTTCCATTGGAAAAGACCCCGGCCGGGCACGGTAAATGCCGTGTATTCCCGACTTTGTGGTGCCATGGGAATCTGCCAATATCCACTCTTTAAATCCAGTGTGGATATATAGCGTGCATTTCGTAGCCGCTCCAGGATGTGGTTGATCCGAGGCAGTGGATATGCATCGGGTATTGATCGGGCGTTCAGTTGCCGATAGTCCACGCACATCCTCGTCACCCCCGTCTTCTTCCCTACCAGGACTATGGGCGCACTGTGTGGGCTCTTTGAAGGCTCGATCCGGCCATCCCGTAATAGTTCGTCCACCTGCTCGTTGATTATCTTTTGCATAGCCGGGTTTTTGGGGTAATACCGTTACTTGACTGGTTTGTCGTCCTTCATGACAATTGTATGTTCCGCAATTGGCGATACCCCGCACAGGCCGTCGAACAGCGCCAATTCCTCCTCCAAAAATGCGGCGATCCAGGGCTCCTGGTGGGGATCCTGGAGGCGAGCGCCGGAGTCCAGTGTCTTTTCCGTAATCGTGGCCAGGTTGGCCCGCGTCTTATCTTCTGGTTGTCCATCTGCCATATTCCGGGCCGGCTCCGATGGTGGTTCGTCAACCGTCATCCTGACTCCCTTCCTGAACGGATTGTTCGCTCGTGCTATCTCGGCGTCGGCTAGCGGCTCCAGGGCATATGTGCCGAGCCGTGGAGTGAAGTCCCGGCCGCTGTCTGCGCATGGTGGACTCGAACACGTCCATAGCGTCTTCCGTTGTTGATCCGACTCTAGTGTTTTCCCTGCGTCCGTGATCGTCACCTTTTTGTCGATTGGTGCGCCCGCTGGTGCCCCCGTTTTCGAGGTTCGTCCTACCGCCTCCGTAGCTCCGTTGCTCCTTTGGACTGGAGTGGCCAGGGCATCTACGTTATCTTTCTCCCGGAGTTCTCCCGTCGTCTTCTGCTCCGGTGGGCGGTTACAGAGTTTCAAACAGGCGCGCCCGCAGCGCAGCTCCGCCTTTATGCCACAGAAAAAGTCGATCCCCAAGATGACATCGTCCAATACGGTTGGTAAAACTAGTAATGGGAGGACTACTCCCCGTTGGTCCAGTTCCACTCGCGCCAGTAGCGCCTGTGTTACTTCCTTGGCTGACCCGTTTGCCAGTGTAATTCGGGTGTGTACATGGCGCAGCTTCCCCTGATTCCCAATCCTCTCGACCACCTTCCTGCTGACGAACGACCGCGATGCTCCCGTATCTAAGGTGGCTACCAGAGGCACCTCCCCTATGATAGCGAAAGCCGCGATCCTGCTGCCCAGCACACATAGCGGCTGTCTTATTGAGGGAAGTTCACAATATACCAGTCCCGGGTGCTCTCATAACTGCTGATCAGTTGAGTCAGCGTCGTTAACGATGAAAACTCGTATCTCCGGGTGAACAGCTGGTGCTCGGGTAACAGGTTCTCATATATTCGATCCAGCTCCTGTTCTGGTGATTTTTTTGCCCCTTGCATCTTAAGCCGGATATCCACCAGAAAGTCCTTATATGCTTCGCCCGGCTGCTGATGTCGGCTCCGAATGATGTCTTCTTGACGCTGGAAGTACCTCGGAGGCAAAAAGAAGTTTTGAAACTCTCTCTTTAACCGAGCCCATGAGGCTTCCTCCATTTGGAAGGCTCGATACCAGCCATATAGTAGCCCCGATAGGACGCCGGGCGACTGTTCCGGGCTAGCTCGGTAGATCTCAAGCCACTCCTCCACCTTTTCCAGGAAGCTCAGCAGATCGCCTTCCCCGGTAAATGTTATTCCCCAGTTCCGGAGTTTGTCCGCCATTGCTGCGCATGTCAGCTTCTCCTTCTTGGCCAGATGTGACTCGATGGTTGGTCCCGTTCGATCCTGGTTGTTCATCCGGACCGCCGCCAATAGCGACGGAATTGGCAGCTGCAGTAGTTCCTCTGCCGATAATTCGCCTTTGGTATCCCGATGCAGGTGACCCGGTGAGGACAGAGGGGATCGTCCATCCCTAGGAGTAGCCGCTTCTCCAAACGTAAACTCCAGTTCCGCCAATCGGGTCCTGACTTCCACACTATGCTCACCGCGGGATACGAACGCTGCCAACCGGTTCCGTACCTCCTCTACTGTTCCCGTGGTGCCTTGATCCCTGTCATCCTCGGAATCTACCGGATCCGGTGTGGGTGGGCAATACGGGGGGATGCGGGGTTGCACCACCCTCATCGCCCATGGGCTGGCGGGACTCTCCTTCTCGGAATCTGGCCTCTCTTCGAACCAATCCCTCTGCTCGTTCAGTGCCTTAATGTCCCAGAGCTGGGGTGGCCTAGGCCCCTTGGTGCCAAACCGGCCATCCGGCATTACCTCCTCTTCTGCTGATCCAACAGAGTCTTCTTCCCACCGGAAGCTCGCGCAATTCGGGGCCGCTGGCTCGGCCCAGTCACGCTCCCAATTGCACCCGTCTTCCCAATGTTCGTCATTCCACCGGAACTCCCCCATGGTTCATCCTCCACCTATGGGCCTTCGTGGCCTATACGGCCGAGGACGAGGTCCCTGGTGGGCTCCGGGCTCCTGGCCTCCTGCTATGCCTAAGATGATATTAATTAATACCTCGCATGCCTATTCCCTGATCTAAGCTGGCCTTCTCTGGGTGCAGGTTTACAAAGTGACTTAACTCTACTTGAGCCACTAAGTGGGTCCTATTACTACTTAAATTTTCCCCTTTTTGGGGCAAGGACGTTGTGAGGGCCCGCCCTCACAAGAGGCCCTCGTGAATTCGCTGCCTGCTGCCTACTCAATGCTGTGTGTGGCATTCGCTGTGGCTTCTTCATCGTCCTGGGCCCGTTCCTGGTACTGCTTCAGGTCACTGATGTTTGCCGTCCTTCGCTGTCGACTTGACTGTTCCTGTAGCCGCACTATAGTTGGTGCGATGAATTTGACCACCTTGTATGGTCCGTCGTACTTTGATGCTAACTTCGCCGCAAACCCATCTGCGGCGCTGGACAAATGATGTTGTCGAACCAACACCAGTGTTCCTAAGGCCGCCTTTCATTCCCGACGGCGTAGATCGTAGTGTTTCTTCTGCTCCTGAGAGGCCCGTTGTGTGTTATCTTTCACTACTCTATAGATATCCTGAAGCCGGCTAGCCTTCATTCTGGAGTCTCACTCAGTTCTCCTAATCCCGGTGTGACCTCTTCGTAGAGTGCACCAGGCAATGTAGGCTCTCGTGCTGAGACCAGGAAAGCAGGACTGAATCCCGTGGTGTATGGCGGGCTGCTATTGATTGCCAGTTTCAGCTCCGGCAGCAGTTCGTCCCATGTGCTCTGGTTTCCCTCGATGTATTGAGCTATCATTGTCTTGACCGTCCTGTACGCTCTCTCCGTTGGGTTCTGCTGGGGTGAGTATGGTGCGGTGTGCTCCAGCTCCATCCCAGCCAATCTACAGAATTCCCGAAAGGAGCGGCTCGTGAATTGCGTGCCATTGTCGCAAAGGAACTTACGCGGGGTTCCAAAGTGTCGGAGGATATATTCTCGAATGCCTTCTCCAAATGGGTGGTGGTGGCCTTCCTTAACGGAATCAACTCCACCCATTTGGAGAACACGTCAAAAATACCAGGAGCATCGTATTTCCATGCTTTGAACGTGGGAGTGGCCCCACGAAGTCCGCGCATACAATATCAAACGGACCCCGTGGTTGACGTGTATGCATTTGTCCCGCTGGCTTCCTTTGGCTGACTTTGTATCGCTGGCAGCGGTCGCACTGGTTGACATATCGGGTCACGTCCCGGAACAGTCCCGGCCAATAGTAGCGCTGGGTCACTCTGGCAACGGTTTTCCGTATTCCCAGGTGGCCGGCGGTGGGATGATCGTGGCATTCCTCCAACACCCGTCTTCTATCTCCGCTCGCAACGCAAAGTTTCCAGGGTATGTAATCTTCCTCCTCTGGTCGGTGACCCAGATGGCGATAGATCTGGCCATTCTCGGCTACAAACTCCGATGATTTGTCTGGCTGCTCCCGGATCCGTCTTCCCAGCTGCTGCAACCAGGGTCATTAAAGTGGCTCTTCTATTGCCCGCTGTAACACCTCCACCGGTTGGCGCGAAAGTGCGTCGGTCACTATGTTTTGGCTCCCTCGACGGTAGTGGATGTCAAACCGGTACTGTTGCAGCTCCAATGCCCACCGAGCTATGCGACCCGTTGGGTTATCAATCGAATTTAGCCACTTCAACGCGTGATGATCCGTGATCACGTCAAAATGGTACCCTTCTAGGTAGCACCGTAGTTTTCGGATGGCCCAAACAATCGCCAGACCCCGTGGTTGACGTGTATGCATTTGTCCCGCTGGCTTCCTTTGGCTGACTTTGTATCGCTGGCAGCGGTCGCACTGGTTGACATATCGGGTCACGTCCCGGAACAGTCCCGGCCAATAGTAGCGCTGGGTCACTCTGGCAACGGTTTTCCGTATTCCCAGGTGGCCGGCGGTGGGATGATCGTGGCATTCCTCCAACACCCGTCTTCTATCTCCGCTCGCAACGCAAAGTTTCCAGGGTATGTAATCTTCCTCCTCTGGTCGGTGACCCAGATGGCGATAGATCTGGCCATTCTCGGCTACAAACTCCGATGATTTGTCTGGCTGCTCCCGGATCCGTCTTCCCAGTTGCTGCAACCAGGGGCATTAAAGTGGCTCTTCTATTGCCCGCTGTAACACTTCCACCGGTTGGCGCGAAAGTGCGTCGGTCACTATGTTTTGGCTCCCTCGACGGTAGTGGATGTCAAACCGGTACTGTTGCAGCTCCAATGCCCACCGAGCTATGCGACCCGTTGGGTTATCAATCGAATTTAGCCACTTCAACGCGTGATGATCCGTGATCACGTCAAAATGGTACCCTTCTAGGTAGCACCGTAGTTTTCGGATGGCCCAAACAATCGCCAGACACTCCTTTTCTGTTGCTGAGTAGTTTTCCTCTGCCGCTAGTAGCCGTCGGCTGGCGTATACGATGACTCGTTCGCTACCATCGATCTGCTGCGTTAATACAGCTCCGATTCCGTAGTCGCTTGCATCTGTCTGCAGCACGAATCGTGCCTCGAAATCTGGACAGGCCAGCACCGGAGCCCGTGTCAGCTTGTCCTTGAGCTGTTCAAACGCCGTCTGTTGCTCGTCGCTCCACTTCCACTTCTTGCCCTTCTTCAGCAGACTCGTCATAGGCTGCACCGTGTCCGCGAAATTTGGCACGAATCGACGATAGCAGGAGGCCATCCCCAGACAACGTCGCAGCTCTTTTACCGAACTGGGGGGTGCTAACATTACACCGCTGAGACTTTTTCTGGGTCCGTGTGGATTCCCTCCTTACTAATCACATGCCCCAGGTAGACCAAGCTCCGTTGAAAGAAGCTACATTTCTTCTTATTCAACCGTAATCTCGCCCGGTGCAGCCGCCGAAACACTTCCTGTAGAGGTTGGGCGTGGGTTTCTGCCGTAGGACTAATGACGATGATGTCGTCGAGGTAGGCAAAGGCATGCGGCTCCATCTCGGGCCCGATGACGCTATCGAGGGCGCGCTGGAATGTAGCTGGGGCGGAGTGTAGCCCATATGGCATTACCTTCCATTGGAAAAGACCCCGGCCGGGCACGGTAAATGCCGTGTATTCCCGACTTTGTGGTGCCATGGGAATCTGCCAATATCCACTCTTTAAATCCAGTGTGGATATATAGCGTGCATTTCGTAGCCGCTCCAGGATGTGGTTGATCCGAGGCAGTGGATATGCATCGGGTATTGATCGGGCGTTCAGTTGCCGATAGTCCACGCACATCCTCGTCACCCCCGTCTTCTTCCCTACCAGGACTATGGGCGCACTGTGTGGGCTCTTTGAAGGCTCGATCCGGCCATCCCGTAATAGTTCGTCCACCTGCTCGTTGATTATCTTTTGCATAGCCGGGTTTTTGGGGTAATACCGTTACTTGACTGGTTTGTCGTCCTTCATGACAATTGTATGTTCCGCAATTGGCGATACCCCGCACAGGCCGTCGAACAGCGCCAATTCCTCCTCCAAAAATGCGGCGATCCAGGGCTCCTGGAGGCGAGAGCCGGAGTCCAGTGTCTTTTCCGTAATCGTGGCCAGGTTGGCCCGCGTCTTATCTTCTGGTTGTCCATCTGCCATATTCCGGGCCGGCTCCGATGGTGGTTCGTCAACCGTCATCCTGACTCCCTTCCTGAACGGATTGTTCGCTCGTGCTATCTCGGCGTCGGCTAGCGGCTCCAGGGCATATGTGCCGAGCCGTGGAGTGAAGTCCCGGCCGCTGTCTGCCCATGGTGGACTCGAACACGCCCATAGCGTCTTCCGTTGTTGATCCGGCTCTAGTGTTTTCCCTGCGTCCGTGATCGTCACCTTTTTGTCGATTGGTGCGCCCGCTGGTGCCCCCGTTTTCGAGGTTCGTCCTACCGCCTCCGTAGCTCCGTTACTCCTTTGGACTGGAGTGGCCAGGGCATCTACGTTATCTTTCTCCCGGAGTTCTCCCGTCGTCTTCTGCTCCGGTGGGCGGTTACAGAGTTTCAAACAGGCGCACCCGCAGCGCAGCTCCGCCTTTATGCCACAGAAAAAGTCGATCCCCAAGATGACATCGTCCAATACGGTTGGTAAAACTAGTAATGGGAGGACTACTCCCCGTTGGTCCAGTTCCACTCGCGCCAGTAGCGCCTGTGTTACTTCCTTGGCTGACCCGTTTGCCAGTGTAATTCGGGTGTGTACATGGCGCAGCTTCCCCTGATTCCCAATCCTCTCGACCACCTTCCTGCTGACGAACGACCGCGATGCTCCCGTATCTAAGGTGGCTACCAGAGGCACCTCCCCTATGATAGCGAAAGCCGCGATCCTGCTGCCCAGCACACATAGCGGCTGTCTTATTGAGGGAAGTTCACAATATACCAGTCCCGGGTGCTCTCATAACTGCTGATCAGCTGGGTCAGCGTCGTTAACGATGAAAACTCGTATCTCCGGGTGAACAGCTGGTGCTCGGGTAACAGGTTCTCATATATTCGATCCAGCTCCTGTTCTGGTGAGTATTTTGCCCCTTGCATCTTAAGCCGGATATCCACCAGAAAGTCCTTATATGCTTCGCCCGGCTGCTGATGTCGGCTCCGAATGATGTCTTCTTGACGCTGGAAGTACCTCGGAGGCAAAAAGAAGTTTTGAAACTCTCTCTTGAACCGAGCCCATGAGGCTTCCTCCATTTGGAAGGCTCGATACCAGCCATATAGTAGCCCCGATAGGACGCGGGGCGACTGTTCCGGGTTAGCTCGGTAGATCTCGAGCCACTCCTCCACCTTTTCCAGGAAGCTCAGCAGATCGCCTTCCCCGTTAAATGTTATTCCCCAGTTCCGGAGTTTGTCCGCCAATGCTGCGCATGTCAGCTTCTCCTTCTTGGCCAGATGTGACTCGATGGTTGGTCCCGTTTGATCCTGGTTGTTGATCCGGACCGGCGCCAATAGCGACGGAATTGGCAGCTGCAGTAGTTCCTCTGCCGATAATTCGCCTTTGGTATCCCGATGCAGGTGACCCGGTGAGGACAGAGGGGATCGTCCATCCCTAGGAGTAGCCGCTTCTCCAAACGTAAACTCCAGTTCCGCCAATCGGGTCCTGACTTCCACACTATGCTCACCGCGGGATACGAACGCTGCCAACCGGTTCCGTACCTCCTCTACTGTTCCCGTGGTGCCTTGATCCCTGTCATCCTCGGAATCTACCGGATCCGGTGTGGGTGGGCAATACGGGGGGATGCGGTGTTGCACCACCCTCATCGCCCATGGGCTGGCGGGACTCTCCTTCTCGGAATCTGGCCTCTCTTCGAACCAATCCCTCTGCTCGTTCAGTGCCTTAATGTCCCAGAGCTGGGGTGGCCTAGGCCCCTTGGTGCCAAACCGGCCATCCGGCATTACCTCCTCTTCTGCTGATCCAACAGAGTCTTCTTCCCACCGGAAGCTCGCGCAATTCGGGGCCGCTGGCTCGGCCCAGTCACGCTCCCAATTGCACCCGTCTTCCCAATGTTCGTCATTCCACCGGAACTCCCCCATGGTTCATCCTCCACCTATGGGCCTTCGTGGCCTATACGGCCGAGGACGAGGTCCCTGGTGGGCTCCGGGCTTGCCACCTGGCCTCCTGCTATGCCTAAGATGATATTAATTAATACCTCGCTGGCCTATTCCCTGATCTAAGCTGGCCTTCTCTGGGTGCGGGTTTACAAAGTGACTTAACTCTACTTGAGCCACTAAGTGGGTCCTATTACTACTTAAATTTTCCCCTTTTTGGGGCAAGGACGTTGTGAGGGCCCGCCCTCACAAGAGGCCCTCGTGAATTCGCTGCCTGCTGCCTACTCAGTGCTGTGTGTGGCATTCGCTGTGGCTTCTTCATCGTCCTGGGCCCGTTCCTGGTACTGCTTCAGGTCACTGATGTTTGCCGTCCTTCGCTGTCGACTTGACTGTTCCTGTAGCCGCACTATAGTTGGTGCGATGAATTTGACCACCTTGTATGGTCCGTCGTACTTTGATGCTAACTTCGCCGCAAACCCATCTGCGGCGCTGGACAAATGATGTTGTCGAACCAACACCAGTGTTCCTAAGGCCGCCTTTCATTCCCGACGGCGTAGATCGTAGTGTTTCTTCTGCTCCTGAGAGGCCCGTTGTGTGTTATCTTTCACTACTCTGTAGATATCCTGAAGCCGGCTAGCCTTCATGCTGGAGTCTCACTCAGTTCTCCTAATCCCGGTGTGACCTCTTCGTAGAGTGCACCAGGCAATGTAGGCTCTCGTGCTGAGACCAGGAAAGCAGGACTGAATCCCGTGGTGTCTGGCGGGCTGCTATTGATTGCCAGTTTCAGCTCCGGCAGCAGTTCGTCCCATGTGCTCTGGTTTCCCTCGATGTATTGAGCTATCATCGTCTTGACCGTCCTGTACGCTCTCTCCGTTGGGTTCTGCTGGGGTGAGTATGGTGCGGTGTGCTCCAGCTCCATCCCAGCCAATCTACAGAATTCCCGAAAGGAGCGGCTCGTGAATTGCGTGCCATTGTCGCAAAGGAACTTACGCGGGGTTCCAAAGTGTCGGAGGATATATTCTCGAATGCCTTCTCCAAATGGGTGGTGGTGGCCTTCCTTAACGGAATCAACTCCACCCATTTGGAGAACACGTCAAAAATACCAGGAGCATCGTATTTCCATGCTTTGAACGTGGGAGTGGCCCCACGAAGTCCGCGCATACAATATCAAACGGACCCCGTGGTTGACGTGTATGCATTTGTCCCGCTGGCTTCCTTTGGCTGACTTTGTATCGCTAGCAGCGGTCGCACTGGTTGACATATCGGGTCACGTCCCGGAACAGTCCCGGCCAATAGTAGCGCTGGGTCACTCTGGCAACGGTTTTCCGTATTCCCAGGTGGCCGGCGGTGGGATGATCGTGGCATTCCTCCAACACCCGTCTTCTATCTCCGCTCGCAACGCAAAGTTTCCAGGGTATGTAATCTTCCTCCTCTGGTCGGTGACCCAGATGGCGATAGATCTGGCCATTCTCGGCTACAAACTCCGATGATTTGTCTGGCTGCTCCCGGATCCGTCTTCCCAGTCGCTGCAACCAGGGGCATTAAAGTGGCTCTTCTATTGCCCGCTGTAACACCTCCACCGGTTGGCGCGAAAGTGCGTCTGTCACTATGTTTTGGCTCCCTCGACGGTAGTGGATGTCAAACCGGTACTGTTGCAGCTCCAATGCCCACCGAGCTATGCGACCCGTTGGGTTATCAATCGAATTTAGCCACTTCAACGCGTGATGATCCGTGATCACGTCAAAATGGTACCCTACCTAGAAGTTTTCCGTAGTTTTCGGATGGCCCAAACAATCGCCAGACACTCCTTTTCTGTTGCTGAGTAGTTTTCCTCTGCCGCTAGTAGCCGTCGGCTGGCGTATACGATGACTCGTTCTCTACCATCGATCTGCTGCGTTAATACAGCTCCGATTCCGTAGTCGCTTGCATCTGTCTGCAGAACGAATCGTGACTCGAAATCTGGACAGGCCAGCACCGGAGGCCGTGTCAGCTTGTCCTTGAGCTGTTCAAACGCCGTCTGTTGCTCGTCGCTCCACTTCCACTTCTTGCCCTTCTTCAGCAGACTCGTCATAGGCAGCACCGTGTCCGCGAAATTTGGCACGAATCGACGATAGCAGGAGGCCATCCCCAGACAACGTCGCAGCTCTTTTACCGAACTGGGGGGTGCTAACATTGCACCGCTGAGACTTTTTCTGGGTCCGTGTGGATTCCCTCCTTACTAATCACATGCCCCAGGTAGACCAAGCTCCGTTGAAAGAAGCTACATTTCTTCTTATTCAACCGTAATCTCGCCCGGTGCAGCCGCCGAAACACTTCCTGTAGAGGTTGGGCGTGGGTTTCTGCCGTAGGACTAATGACGATGATGTCGTCGAGGTAGGCAAAGGCATGCGGCTCCATCTCGGGCCCGATGACGCTATCGAGGGCGCGCTGGAATGTAGCTGGGGCGGAGTGTAGCCCATATGGCATTACCTTCCATTGGAAAAGACCCCGGCCGGGCACGGTAAATGCCGTGTATTCCCGACTTTGTGGTGCCATGGGAATCTGCCAATATCCACTCTTTAAATCCAGTGTGGATATATAGCGTGCATTTCGTAGCCGCTCCAGGATGTGGTTGATCCGAGGCAGTGGATATGCATCGGGTATAGATCGGGCGTTCAGTTGCCGATAGTCCACGCACATCCTCGTCACCCCCGTCTTCTTCCCTACCAGGACTATGGGCGCACTGTGTGGGCTCTTTGAAGGCTCGATCCGGCCATCCCGTAATAGTTCGTCCACCTGCTCGTTGATTATCTTTTGCATAGCCGGGTTTTTGGGGTAATACCGTTACTTGACTGGTTTGTCGTCCTTCATGACAATTGTATGTTCCGCAATTGGCGATACCCCGCACAGGCCGTCGAACAGCGCCAATTCCTCCTCCAAAAATGCGGCGATCCAGGGCTCCTGGGGGGACCGGGGCGAGCGCCGGAGTCCAGTGTCTTTTCCGTAATCGTGGCCAGGTTGGCCCGCGTCTTATCTTCTGGTTGTCCATCTGCCATATTCCGGGCCGGCTCCGATGGTGGTTCGTCAACCGTCATCCTGACTCCCTTCCTGAACGGATTGTTCGCTCGTGCTATCTCGGCGTCGGCTAGCGGCTCCAGGGCATATGTGCCGAGCCGTGGAGTGAAGTCCCGGCCGCTGTCTGCCCATGGTGGACTCGAACACGCCCATAGCGTCTTCCGTTGTTGATCCGGCTCTAGTGTTTTCCCTGCGTCCGTGATCGTCACCTTTTTGTCGATTGGTGCGCCCGCTGGTGCCCCCGTTTTCGAGGTTCGTCCTACCGCCTCCGTAGCTCCGTTACTCCTTTGGACTGGAGTGGCCAGGGCATCTACGTTATCTTTCTCCCGGAGTTCTCCCGTCGTCTTCTGCTCCGGTGGGCGGTTACAGAGTTTCAAACAGGCGCACCCGCAGCGCAGCTCCGCCTTTATGCCACAGAAAAAGTCGATCCCCAAGATGACATCGTCCAATACGGTTGGTAAAACTAGTAATGGGAGGACTACTCCCCGTTGGTCCAGTTCCACTCGCGCCAGTAGCGCCTGTGTTACTTCCTTGGCTGACCCGTTTGCCAGTGTAATTCGGGTGTGTACATGGCGCAGCTTCCCCTGATTCCCAATCCTCTCGACCACCTTCCTGCTGACGAACGACCGCGATGCTCCCGTATCTAAGGTGGCTACCAGAGGCACCTCCCCTATGATAGCGAAAGCCGCGATCCTGCTGCCCAGCACACATAGCGGCTGTCTTATTGAGGGAAGTTCACAATATACCAGTCCCGGGTGCTCTCATAACTGCTGATCAGCTGGGTCAGCGTCGTTAACGATGAAAACTCGTATCTCCGGGTGAACAGCTGGTGCTCGGGTAACAGGTTCTCATATATTCGATCCAGCTCCTGTTCTGGTGAGTATTTTGCCCCTTGCATCTTAAGCCGGATATCCACCAGAAAGTCCTTATATGCTTCGCCCGGCTGCTGATGTCGGCTCCGAATGATGTCTTCTTGACGCTGGAAGTACCTCGGAGGCAAAAAGAAGTTTTGAAACTCTCTCTTGAACCGAGCCCATGAGGCTTCCTCCATTTGGAAGGCTCGATACCAGCCATATAGTAGCCCCGATAGGACGCGGGGCGACTGTTCCGGGTTAGCTCGGTAGATCTCGAGCCACTCCTCCACCTTTTCCAGGAAGCTCAGCAGATCGCCTTCCCCGTTAAATGTTATTCCCCAGTTCCGGAGTTTGTCCGCCAATGCTGCGCATGTCAGCTTCTCCTTCTTGGCCAGATGTGACTCGATGGTTGGTCCCGTTTGATCCTGGTTGTTGATCCGGACCGGCGCCAATAGCGACGGAATTGGCAGCTGCAGTAGTTCCTCTGCCGATAATTCGCCTTTGGTATCCCGATGCAGGTGACCCGGTGAGGACAGAGGGGATCGTCCATCCCTAGGAGTAGCCGCTTCTCCAAACGTAAACTCCAGTTCCGCCAATCGGGTCCTGACTTCCACACTATGCTCACCGCGGGATACGAACGCTGCCAACCGGTTCCGTACCTCCTCTACTGTTCCCGTGGTGCCTTGATCCCTGTCATCCTCGGAATCTACCGGATCCGGTGTGGGTGGGCAATACGGGGGGATGCGGTGTTGCACCACCCTCATCGCCCATGGGCTGGCGGGACTCTCCTTCTCGGAATCTGGCCTCTCTTCGAACCAATCCCTCTGCTCGTTCAGTGCCTTAATGTCCCAGAGCTGGGGTGGCCTAGGCCCCTTGGTGCCAAACCGGCCATCCGGCATTACCTCCTCTTCTGCTGATCCAACAGAGTCTTCTTCCCACCGGAAGCTCGCGCAATTCGGGGCCGCTGGCTCGGCCCAGTCACGCTCCCAATTGCACCCGTCTTCCCAATGTTCGTCATTCCACCGGAACTCCCCCATGGTTCATCCTCCACCTATGGGCCTTCGTGGCCTATACGGCCGAGGACGAGGTCCCTGGTGGGCTCCGGGCTTGCCACTTGGCCTCCTGCTATGCCTAAGATGATATTAATTAATACCTCGCTGGCCTATTCCCTGATCTAAGCTGGCCTTCTCTGGGTGCGGGTTTACAAAGTGACTTAACTCTACTTGAGCCACTAAGTGGGTCCTATTACTACTTAAATTTTCCCCTTTTTGGGGCAAGGACGTTGTGAGGGCCCGCCCTCACAAGAGGCCCTCGTGAATTCGCTGCCTGCTGCCTACTCAGTGCTGTGTGTGGCATTCGCTGTGGCTTCTTCATCGTCCTGGGCCCGTTCCTGGTACTGCTTCAGGTCACTGATGTTTGCCGTCCTTCGCTGTCGACTTGACTGTTCCTGTAGCCGCACTATAGTTGGTGCGATGAATTTGACCACCTTGTATGGTCCGTCGTACTTTGATGCTAACTTCGCCGCAAACCCATCTGCGGCGCTGGACAAATGATGTTGTCGAACCAACACCAGTGTTCCTAAGGCCGCCTTTCATTCCCGACGGCGTAGATCGTAGTGTTTCTTCTGCTCCTGAGAGGCCCGTTGTGTGTTATCTTTCACTACTCTGTAGATATCCTGAAGCCGGCTAGCCTTCATGCTGGAGTCTCACTCAGTTCTCCTAATCCCGGTGTGACCTCTTCGTAGAGTGCACCAGGCAATGTAGGCTCTCGTGCTGAGACCAGGAAAGCAGGACTGAATCCCGTGGTGTCTGACGGGCTGCTATTGATTGCCAGTTTCAGCTCCGGCAGCAGTTCGTCCCATGTGCTCTGGTTTCCCTCGATGTATTGAGCTATCATCGTCTTGACCGTCCTGTACGCTCTCTCCGTTGGGTTCTGCTGGGGTGAGTATGGTGCGGTGTGCTCCAGCTCCATCCCAGCCAATCTACAGAATTCCCGAAAGGAGCGGCTCGTGAATTGCGTGCCATTGTCGCAAAGGAACTTACGCGGGGTTCCAAAGTGTCGGAGGATATATTCTCGAATGCCTTCTCCAAATGGGTGGTGGTGGCCTTCCTTAACGGAATCAACTCCACCCATTTGGAGAACACGTCAAAAATACCAGGAGCATCGTATTTCCATGCTTTGAACGTGGGAGTGGCCCCACGAAGTCCGCGCATACAATATCAAACGGACCCCGTGGTTGACGTGTATGCATTTGTCCCGCTGGCTTCCTTTGGCTGACTTTGTATCGCTAGCAGCGGTCGCACTGGTTGACATATCGGGTCACGTCCCGGAACAGTCCCGGCCAATAGTAGCGCTGGGTCACTCTGGCAACGGTTTTCCGTATTCCCAGGTGGCCGGCGGTGGGATGATCGTGGCATTCCTCCAACACCCGTCTTCTATCTCCGCTCGCAACGCAAAGTTTCCAGGGTATGTAATCTTCCTCCTCTGGTCGGTGACCCAGATGGCGATAGATCTGGCCATTCTCGGCTACAAACTCCGATGATTTGTCTGGCTGCTCCCGGATCCGTCTTCCCAGTCGCTGCAACCAGGGGCATTAAAGTGGCTCTTCTGTAACACCTCCACCGGTTGGCGCGAAAGTGCGTCGGTCACTATGTTTTGGCTCCCTCGACGGTAGTGGATGTCAAACCGGTACTGTTGCAGCTCCAATGCCCACCGAGCTATGCGACCCGTTGGGTTATCAATCGAATTTAGCCACTTCAACGCGTGATGATCCGTGATCACGTCAAAATGGTACCCTACCTAGAAGTTTTCCGTAGTTTTCGGATGGCCCAAACAATCGCCAGACACTCCTTTTCTGTTGCTGAGTAGTTTTCCTCTGACGCTAGTAGCCTTCGGCTGGCGTATACGATGACTCGTTCGCTACCATCGATCTGCTGCGTTAATACAGCTCCGATTCCGTAGTCGCTTGCATCTGTCTGCAGAACGAATCGTGCCTCGAAATCTGGACAGGCCAGCACCGGAGCCCGTGTCAGCTTGTCCTTGAGCTGTTCAAACGCCGTCTGTTGCTCGTCGCTCCACTTCCACTTCTTGCCCTTCTTCAGCAGACTCGTCATAGGCAGCACCGTGTCCGCGAAATTTGGTACGAATCGACGATAGCAGGAGGCCATCCCCAGACAACGTCGCAGCTCTTTTACCGAACTGGGGGGTGCTAAACGTTGCACCGCTGAGACTTTTTCTGGGTCCGTGTGGATTCCCTCCTTACTAATCACATGCCCGAGCTAGACCAAGCTCCGTTGAAAGAAGCTACATTTCTTCTTATTCAACCGTAATCTCGCCCGGTGCAGCCGCCGAAACACTTCCTGTAGAGGTTGGGCGTGGGTTTCTGCCGTAGGACTAATGACGATGATGTCGTCGAGATAGGCAAAGGCATGCGGCTCCATCTCGGGCCCGATGACGCTATCGAGGGCGCGCTGGAATGTAGCTGGGGCGGAGTGTAGCCCATATGGCATTACCTTCCATTGGAAAAGACCCCGGCCGGGCACGGTAAATGCCGTGTATTCCCGACTTTGTGGTGCCATGGGAATCTGCCAATATCCACTCTTTAAATCCAGTGTGGATATATAGCGTGCATTTCGTAGCCGCTCCAGGATGTGGTTGATCCGAGGCAGTGGATATGCATCGGGTATAGATCGGGCGTTCAGTTGCCGATAGTCCACGCACATCCTCGTCACCCCCGTCTTCTTCCCTACCAGGACTATGGGCGCACTGTGTGGGCTCTTTGAAGGCTCGATCCGGCCATCCCGTAATAGTTCGTCCACCTGCTCGTTGATTATCTTTTGCATAGCCGGGTTTTTGGGGTAATACCGTTACTTGACTGGTTTGTCGTCCTTCATGACAATTGTATGTTCCGCAATTGGCGATACCCCGCACAGGCCGTCGAACAGCGCCAATTCCTCCTCCAAAAATGCGGCGATCCAGGGCTCCTGGTGGGGATCCTGGAGGCGAGCGCCGGAGTCCAGTGTCTTTTCCGTAATCGTGGCCAGGTTGGCCCGCGTCTTATCTTCTGGTTGTCCATCTGCCATATTCCGGGCCGGCTCCGATGGTGGTTCGTCAACCGTCATCCTGACTCCCTTCCTGAACGGATTGTTCGCTCGTGCTATCTCGGCGTCGGCTAGCGGCTCCAGGGCATATGTGCCGAGCCGTGGAGTGAAGTCCCGGCCGCTGTCTGCCCATGGTGGACTCGAACACGCCCATAGCGTCTTCCGTTGTTGATCCGGCTCTAGTGTTTTCCCTGCGTCCGTGATCGTCACCTTTTTGTCGATTGGTGCGCCCGCTGGTGCCCCCGTTTTCGAGGTTCGTCCTACCGCCTCCGTAGCTCCGTTACTTCTTTGGACTGGAGTGGCCAGGGCATCTACGTTATCTTTCTCCCGGAGTTCTCCCGTCGTCTTCTGCTCCGGTGGGCGGTTACAGAGTTTCAAACAGGCGCACCCGCAGCGCAGCTCCGCCTTTATGCCACAGAAAAAGTCGATCCCCAAGATGACATCGTCCAATACGGTTGGTAAAACTAGTAATGGGAGGACTACTCCCCGTTGGTCCAGTTCCACTCGCGCCAGTAGCGCCTGTGTTACTTCCTTGGCTGACCCGTTTGCCAGTGTAATTCGGGTGTGTACATGGCGCAGCTTCCCCTGATTCCCAATCCTCTCGACCACCTTCCTGCTGACGAACGACCGCGATGCTCCCGTATCTAAGGTGGCTACCAGAGGCACCTCCCCTATGATAGCGAAAGCCGCGATCCTGCTGCCCAGCACACATAGCGGCTGTCTTATTGAGGGAAGTTCACAATATACCAGTCCCGGGTGCTCTCATAACTGCTGATCAGTTGAGTCAGCGTCGTTAACGATGAAAACTCGTATCTCCGGGTGAACAGCTGGTGCTCGGGTAACAGGTTCTCATATATTCGATCCAGCTCCTGTTCTGGTGATTTTTTTACCCCTTGCATCTTAAGCCGGATATCCACCAGAAAGTCCTTATATGCTTCGCCCGGCTGCTGATGTCGGCTCCGAATGATGTCTTCTTGACGCTGGAAGTACCTCGGAGGCAAAAAGAAGTTTTGAAACTCTCTCTTGAACCGAGCCCATGAGGCTTCCTCCATTTGGAAGGCTCGATACCAGCCATATAGTAGCCCCGATAGGACGCCGGGCGACTGTTCCGGGCTAGCTCGGTAGATCTCAAGCCACTCCTCCACCTTTTCCAGGAAGCTCAGCAGATCGCCTTCCCCGGTAAATGTTATTCCCCAGTTCCGGAGTTTGTCCGCCATTGCTGCGCATGTCAGCTTCTCCTTCTTGGCCAGATGTGACTCGATGGTTGGTCCCGTTCGATCCTGGTTGTTCATCCGGACCGCCGCCAATAGCGACGGAATTGGCAGCTGCAGTAGTTCCTCTGCCGATAATTCGCCTTTGGTATCCCGATGCAGGTGACCCGGTGAGGACAGAGGGGATCGTCCATCCCTAGGAGTAGCCGCTTCTCCAAACGTAAACTCCAGTTCCGCCAATCGGGTCCTGACTTCCACACTATGCTCACCGCGGGATACGAACGCTGCCAACCGGTTCCGTACCTCCTCTACTGTTCCCGTGGTGCCTTGATCCCTGTCATCCTCGGAATCTACCGGATCCGGTGTGGGTGGGCAATACGGGGGGATGCGGGGTTGCACCACCCTCATCGCCCATGGGCTGGCGGGACTCTCCTTCTCGGAATCTGGCCTCTCTTCGAACCAATCCCTCTGCTCGTTCAGTGCCTTAATGTCCCAGAGCTGGGGTGGCCTAGGCCCCTTGGTGCCAAACCGGCCATCCGGCATTACCTCCTCTTCTGCTGATCCAACAGAGTCTTCTTCCCACCGGAAGCTCGCGCAATTCGGGGCCGCTGGCTCGGCCCAGTCACGCTCCCAATTGCACCCGTCTTCCCAATGTTCGTCATTCCACCGGAACTCCCCCATGGTTCATCCTCCACCTATGGGCCTTCGTGGCCTATACGGCCGAGGACGAGGTCCCTGGTGGGCTCCGGGCTCCTGGCCTCCTGCTATGCCTAAGATGATATTAATTAATACCTCGCATGCCTATTCCCTGATCTAAGCTGGCCTTCTCTGGGTGCGGGTTTACAAAGTGACTTAACTCTACTTGAGCCACTAAGTGGGTCCTATTACTACTTAAATTTTCCCCTTTTTGGGGCAAGGACGTTGTGAGGGCCCGCCCTCACAAGAGGCCCTCGTGAATTCGCTGCCTGCTGCCTACTCAATGCTGTGTGTGGCATTCGCTGTGGCTTCTTCATCGTCCTGGGCCCGTTCCTGGTACTGCTTCAGGTCACTGATGTTTGCCGTCCTTCGCTGTCGACTTGACTGTTCCTGTAGCCGCACTATAGTTGGTGCGATGAATTTGACCACCTTGTATGGTCCGTCGTACTTTGATGCTAACTTCGCCGCAAACCCATCTGCGGCGCTGGACAAATGATGTTGTCGAACCAACACCAGTGTTCCTAAGGCCGCCTTTCATTCCCGACGGCGTAGATCGTAGTGTTTCTTCTGCTCCTGAGAGGCCCGTTGTGTGTTATCTTTCACTACTCTATAGATATCCTGAAGCCGGCTAGCCTTCATTCTGGAGTCTCACTCAGTTCTCCTAATCCCGGTGTGACCTCTTCGTAGAGTGCACCAGGCAATGTAGGCTCTCGTGCTGAGACCAGGAAAGCAGGACTGAATCCCGTGGTGTATGGCGGGCTGCTATTGATTGCCAGTTTCAGCTCCGGCAGCAGTTCGTCCCATGTGCTCTGGTTTCCCTCGATGTATTGAGCTATCATTGTCTTGACCGTCCTGTACGCTCTCTCCGTTGGGTTCTGCTGGGGTGAGTATGGTGCGGTGTGCTCCAGCTCCATCCCAGCCAATCTACAGAATTCCCGAAAGGAGCGGCTCGTGAATTGCGTGCCATTGTCGCAAAGGAACTTACGCGGGGTTCCAAAGTGTCGGAGGATATATTCTCGAATGCCTTCTCCAAATGGGTGGTGGTGGCCTTCCTTAACGGAATCAACTCCACCCATTTGGAGAACACGTCAAAAATACCAGGAGCATCGTATTTCCATGCTTTGAACGTGGGAGTGGCCCCACGAAGTCCGCGCATACAATATCAAACGGACCCCGTGGTTGACGTGTATGCATTTGTCCCGCTGGCTTCCTTTGGCTGACTTTGCATCGCTGGCAGCGGTCGCACTGGTTGACATATCGGGTCACGTCCCGGAACAGTCCCGGCCAATAGTAGCGCTGGGTCACTCTGGCAACGGTTTTCCGTATTCCCAGGTGGCCGGCGGTGGGATGATCGTGGCATTCCTCCAACACCCGTCTTCTATCTCCGCTCGCAACGCAAAGTTTCCAGGGTATGTAATCTTCCTCCTCTGGTCGGTGACCCAGATGGCGATAGATCTGGCCATTCTCGGCTACAAACTCCGATGATTTGTCTGGCTGCTCCCGGATCCGTCTTCCCAGCTGCTGCAACCAGGGGCATTAAAGTGGCTCTTCTATTGCCCGCTGTAACACCTCCACCGGTTGGCGCGAAAGTGCGTCGGTCACTATGTTTTGGCTCCCTCGACGGTAGTGGATGTCAAACCGGTACTGTTGCAGCTCCAATGCCCACCGAGCTATGCGACCCGTTGGGTTATCAATCGAATTTAGCCACTTCAACGCGTGATGATCCGTGATCACGTCAAAATGGTACCCTTCTAGGTAGCACCGTAGTTTTCGGATGGCCCAAACAATCGCCAGACCCCGTGGTTGACGTGTATGCATTTGTCCCGCTGGCCTCCTTTGGCTCACTTTGTATCGCTGGCAGCGGTCGCACTGGTTGACGTATCGGGTCACGTCCCGGAACAGTCCCGGCCAATAGTAGCGCTGGGACACTCTGGCAACGGTTTTCCGTATTCCCAGGTGGCCGGGGGTGGGATGATCGTGGCATTCCTCCAACACTCGTCTTCTATCTCCGCTCGCAACGCAAAGTTTCCAGGGTATGTAATCCTCCTCCTCTGGTCGATGGCCCAGATGGTGATAGATCTGGCCGTTTTCGGCTACAAACTCCGATGATTTGTCCGGCTGCTCCCGTATTCGTTTTCCCAGTCGCTGCAACCAGGGGCATAAAAGTGGCTCTTCGATTGCCCGCTGTAGCACTTCCACCGGTTGGCGCGAAAGTGCGTCGGCCACTATGTTTTGGCTCCCTCGACGGTAGTGGATGTCAAACCGGTACTGTTGCAGCTCCAATGCCCACCGAGCTATGCGACCCGTCGGATTATCAATTGAATTTAACCACTTCAGCGCGTGATGATCCGTGATCACATCAAAATGGTACCCTTCTAGGTAGCATCGTAGTTTTCGGATGGCCCAAACAATCGCCAGACACTCCTATTCTGTTGCTGAGTAGTTTTCCTCTGCCGCTAGTAGCCGACGGCTGGCGTATGCGATGACTCGTTCGTTACCGTCGATTTGCTGCGTTAATACAGCCCCGATTCCATAGTCGCTTGCATCTGTCTGTAGCACGAACCGGGCCTCGAAATCTGGACAGGCTAGCACCGGAGCCCGTGTCAGCTTGTCCTTGAGCTGTTCAAACGCCGTCTGTTGCTCGTCGCTCCACTTCCACTTCTTGCCCTTCTTCAGCAGACTCGTCATAGGCTGTACTGTCTCCGCGAAATTTGGCACGAATCGACGATACCAGGAGGCCATCCCCAGACAACGTCGCAGCTCCTTTACCGAACTGGGGGGTGCTAACCGTTGCACCGCTGAGACTTTATCTGGGTCCGTGTGGATTCCCTCCTTACTAATCACATGCCCCAGGTATACCAGGCTCCGTTGAAAGAAGCTACACTTCTTCTTATTCAACCGTAATCTCGCCCTGCGCAGCCGCCGAAACACTTCCTGTAGGTGTTGGGCGTGGGTTTCTGCCGTAGGGCTAATGACGATGATGTCGTCGAGGTAGGCAAAGCCATGCGGCTCCATCTCGGGCCCGATGACACTATCAAGGGCGCGCTGGAATGTAGCTGGGGCGGAGTGTAGCCCAAATGGCATTACCTTCCATTGGAAGAGACCACGGCCGGGCACGGTAAATGCCGTGTATTCCCGACTTTGAGGGGCCATGGGAATCTTCCAATATCCGCTCTTTAAATCCAGTGTGGATATATAGCGAGCGTTCCGTAGCCGCTCCAGGATGTGGTTGATCCGGGGTAGTGGATATGCATCGGGTATTGATCGGGCGTTCAGTTGCCGATAGTCTACGCACATCCTCGTCTCCCCCGTCTTCTTCCCTACCAGGACTATGGGCGCGCTGTGTGGGCTCTTTGAAGGCTTGATCCGGCCATCCCGTAATAGTTCGTCCACCTGCTCATTGATTATCTTCTGCATAGCCGGGTTTTTGGGGTAGTACCGTTGTTTGACCGGTTTGTCGTCCTTCATGACGATCGTATGTTCCGCAATTGGCGATACCCCGCACAGGCCGTCGAACAGCGCCAGCTCCTCCTACTCCAGGGCTCCTGGTGGGGATCCTGGAGGCGGGCGCCGGAGTCCAGTGTCTTTTCCGTAATCGTGGCCAGGTTGGCCCGCGTCTTATCTTCCGGATGTCCATCTGCCATATTCCGGGCCGGCTCCGATGGTGATTTGTCGAACGTTATCCTGACTCCCTTCCTGAACGGATTGTTCGCTCGTGCTGCCTCGGCGTCGGCTAGCGGCTCCAGGGCATATGTTCCGAGCCGTGGCGTGAAGTCCCGGCCGCTGTCTGCCGGTGACGGATTCGGACACGCCCATAGTGTCTTCCGTTGTGTATCCGGCTCTAGAGTTTCCCCGGCGTCCGTGCTCGTCACCTTTCGGTCGATTGGTGCGCCCGCTGGTGCCCCCGTTTCCGAGGTTCGTCCTACCGCCTCCGTAGCTCCGTTACTCCTTTGGACTGGAGTGGCCAGGGTATCTGCGTTATCTTTTCCCCGTAGTTCTGCCGTCGCCTTCTGCTCCGGTGGCCGGTTACAGAGTTTCAAACAGGCGCGCCCGCATCGCAGCTCCGCCTGTATGCCACAGAAGAAGTCGATCCCCAAGATGACATCGTCCAAGACGGTTGGTAAAACTAGTAACGGGAGGACTACTCCCCGTTGATCCAGTTCCACTCGCGCGAGTAGCGCTTGGGTTACCTCCTTGGCTGACCCGTCTGCCAGTGTAATTCGGGTGCGTAGGTGGCGCAGCTTCCCCTGATTCCCAATCCTCTCGACCACCTTCCTGCTGACGAACGACCGCGATGCTCCCGTATCTAAGGTGGCTACCAGAGGCACCTCTCCTATGGTAACGAAAGCCGCGATCCTGCTGCCCAGCACACAATAGCGGCTGTCTTATTGTGGGGAGTTCAGGTTGCTTTTCGCATCCGTCCGGTCCCCGGCTGGTAGGAGGCGCTGCCCGTTTCCCGACCCCGTGGGTCGACAACATCCGATCGTCCTGGTTCCTCGTCGACCGCATTCCCAGCAAAACAACCGTTGTGCGTTTTGACATTCCCTGGCGAAGTGTCCGGTTTCCCCGCGATTTCGGCATGCCCGCCTCACATCCACTGGCCGGTCGGTTTCCTGGATGACCATCTGATTTATCGCTGTCCCGTTGGTTTGAATGTTCGGGCGTAAATCCCGGAGCGGGAATTTCCGCCCTGACACCTCCTCCTTACTTCGGCAGGCGATGCGAGACGATTACCCGGCCCGTCTTCCGGATGGTGATCCGGAATCGGTTCTCGCCCTGCCTCCGCACGATACGCCCATGCCATTGGGGTGCCGTGGCCCGTCGCTCCTGGATTTCTTGAATCACTTCCGCCGGCAGCCGCCTCTCTGGGGTGTCCACGACCCAGCTGGCTGGTGCTGTGCTCCACTCCTCCTCCTCCAGCACCGCGGTCACCACGGCGTTTTCGTCAAGTTCTTCCAGCAACGCCGCCGATGCCTCCAGGTCGAGGAGTTGACCCCAATCGACGGCGTCCGTGTCCTGCCCTTCCTCTGCCGCGGGGGACCGGAGCAGCCACCTCTCTGCCGAATCCCGTATGGGTGAATACACCCCATCGTATACCGGCGGTGAGTTGTTTTCCGCGAGCTGCTCCAGGTTGGGTGACCCCAGCCCGACCCATGACTCCGGGGTCAGTGGTTGCGGCGAGTTCACGGGCCGCGGGATGGTCTCCCTATCGTCCTCGGAGTCTACAGGATCCGGTGTGGGTGGGCAGTACGGGGGGATGCGGGGTTGCACCACCCTCATCGCCCATGGGCTGGCGGGACTCTCCTCCCCGAAATCCGGCCTTTCTCCGAACCACTCCTCCCGCTCGTTCAGGGCCTCGATGTCCCATAGTTGGGGTGGCCTATGCCCATTTGTGCCAAACCGGCCATCCGGCATTACTTCTTCTTCTGCTGGCTCCGCCCAGTCGCGCTCCCAATCGAACTTGTCCTCCTGGGGTTCTTCGTTCCACCGGAACTCCCCCCATGCCGCCTCTTCTACCTCTGGGCTTTCGAGGCCGATACGGCCGAGGACGGGATCCCTGGTGGGCTCAGGGCTTGCCAGCTGGCCTCCTGCTATGCCTAAAACGATATTAATTAATACCTTGCTTGCCTATTCCCTGCTCTAAGCTGGCCTTCCCTGGATGCGGTTTTACAAAGTGACTTAATTCTACTTGACCCACTAAGTGGATCCTACTGCTACTTAAATTTTTCCCCTTTTGGGGCAAGGACGTTGTGAGGGTACGCCCTCACAAGTGGCCCTCGTGAATTCGCTGCCTGTTGCTCACCCAGTGCCGTGTGTGGCATCCGCTGTATCTTCTTCATCCTCATGGACGCGTTCCTGGTATTGCTTCAGGTCGCTGATGTTTTGCCGTCCTTCGCTGTCGACTTGACTGTTCCTGTAGCCGCACTATCGTTGGTGCGATGAATTTGACCTCTTTGTATGGTCCGTCGTACTTTGTTGCTTACTTCGCCGCGAAGCCCTCTGCAGCCTACAATGGTGCTGTCGCACCAACACTAGTGTTCCTAAGGCCGGCTTCCATTCCCGCCGGCGCAGATCGTAGTGCTTCTTCTGCTCCTGCGAGGCCCGTTGTGTGTTATCTTTCACCACTCTGTAGATATCTTGCAACCGACTAGCCTTGGATTCCGGCGTCTCCCTCGGCTCCCCTAAGCCCGTTGTGACCTCTTCGTAGAGTGCACCAGGCAATGTAGGCTCTCGTCCTGAGACCAGGAAAGCAGGACTGAATCCTATGGTGTCTGACGTGCTACTAGTGATTGCCATGTTTAGCTCCGGCAGCAGTTCGTCCCATGTGCTCTGGTTTCCCTCGATGTATTGCGCGTCATCGTCTTGACCGTCCTGTTTGCTCTCTCCGTTGGGTTCTGCTGGGGTGAGTATGGTGCGGTGTGCTCCAACTCCATCCCGGCCACTCTACAGAATTCCCGAAAAGAGCGGCTCGTGACCCATTGTGCACACTTGCGCCGAACAGCTTCCGGAAGGCCTGCTCCAAATGGGTGGTGGTGGCCTTCCTTAATGGAATCAACTCTACCCATTTGGAGAACACGTCGAAAAACACCAGAGCATCGTATTTCCGTGTTTTGACCGCGGTAGTGGCCCCACGAAGTCCGCGCATATCAATGTCAACCGCTGGCCTCCTTTGGCTCACTTTGTATCGCTGGCAGCGGTCGCACTGGTTGACGTATCGGGTCACGTCCCGGAACAGTCCCGGCCAATAGTAGCGCTGGAACACTCTGGCAACGGTTTTCCGTATTCCCAGGTGGCCGGGGGTGGGATGATCGTGGCATTCCTCCAACACTCGTCTTCTATCTCCGCTCGCAACGCAAAGTTTACAGGGTATGTAATCCTCCTCCTCTGGTCGATGGCCCAGATGGTGATAGATCTGGCCGTTTTCGGCTACAAGCTCCGATGATTTGTCCGGCTGCTCCCGTATTCGTTTTCCCAGTCGCTGCAACCAGGGGCATAAAAGTGGCTCTTCGATTGCCCGCTGTAGCACTTCCACCGGTTGGCGCGAAAGTGCGTCGGCCACTATGTTTTGGCTCCCTCGACGGTAGTGGATGTCAAACCGGTACTGTTGCAGCTCCAATGCCCACCGAGCTATGCGACCCGTCGGATTATCAATTGAATTTAACCACTTCAGCGCGTGATGATCCGTGATCACATCAAAATGGTACCCTTCTAGGTAGCATCGTAGTTTTCGGATGGCCCAAACAATCGCCAGACACTCCTATTCTGTTGCTGAGT
Organism: Hirtodrosophila trivittata; assembly: GCA_035045065.1. NCBI lineage: Eukaryota > Metazoa > Arthropoda > Insecta > Diptera > Drosophilidae > Hirtodrosophila > Hirtodrosophila trivittata. The sequence goes on along the minus strand of JAWNNK010001366.1, from coordinate 36,081 downwards.
AGTTTTCCTCTGCCGCTAGTAGCCGACGGCTGGCGTATGCGATGACTCGTTCGTTACCGTCGATTTGCTGCGTTAATACAGCCCCGATTCCATAGTCGCTTGCATCTGTCTGTAGCACGAACCGGGCCTCGAAATCTGGACAGGCTAGCACCGAAGCCCGTGTCAGCTTGTCCTTGAGCTGTTCGAACGCCGTCTGTTGCTCGTCGCTCCACTTCCACTTCTTGCCCTTCTTCAGCAGACTCGTCATAGGCTGTACTGTCTCCGCGAAATTTGGCACGAATCGACGATACCAGGAGGCCATCCCCAGACAACGTCGCAGCTCCTTTACCGAACTGGGGGGTGCTAACCGTTGCACCGCTGAGACTTTATCTGGGTCCGTGTGGATTCCCTCCTTACTAATCACATGCCCCAGGTATACCAGGCTCCGTTGAAAGAAGCTACACTTCTTCTTATTCAACCGTAATCTCGCCCTGCGCAGCCGCCGAAACACTTCCTGTAGGTGTTGGGCGTGGGTTTCTGCCGTAGGGCTAATGACGATGATGTCGTCGAGGTAGGCAAAGCCATGCGGCTCCATCTCGGGCCCGATGACACTATCAAGGGCGCGCTGGAATGTAGCTGGGGCGGAGTGTAGCCCAAATGGCATTACCTTCCATTGGAAGAGACCACGGCCGGGCACGGTAAATGCCGTGTATTCCCGACTTTGAGGGGCCATGGGAATCTTCCAATATCCGCTCTTTAAATCCAGTGTGGATATATAGCGAGCGTTCCGTAGCCGCTCCAGGATGTGGTTGATCCGGGGTAGTGGATATGCATCGGGTATTGATCGGGCGTTCAGTTGCCGATAGTCTACGCACATCCTCGTCTCCCCCGTCTTCTTCCCTACCAGGACTATGGGCGCGCTGTGTGGGCTCTTTGAAGGCTTGATCCGGCCATCCCGTAATAGTTCGTCCACCTGCTCATTGATTATCTTCTGCATAGCCGGGTTTTTGGGGTAGTACCGTTGTTTGACCGGTTTGTCGTCCTTCATGACGATCGTATGTTCCGCAATTGGCGATACCCCGCACAGGCCGTCGAACAGCGCCAACTCCCCCTCTAAAAGGCGGCAATCCAGGGCTCCTGGTGGGGATCCTGGAGGCGGGCGCCGGAGTCCAGTGTCTTTTCCGTAATCGTGGCCAGGTTGGCCCGCGTCTTATCTTCCGGATGTCCATCTGCCATATTCCGGGCCGGCTCCGATGGTGATTTGTCGAACGTTATCCTGACTCCCTTCCTGAACGGATTGTTCGCTCGTGCTGCCTCGGCGTCGGCTAGCGGCTCCAGGGCATATGTGCCGAGCCGTGGCGTGAAGTCCCGGCCGCTGTCTGCCGGCGACGGATTCGGACACGCCCATAGTGTCTTCCGTTGTGTATCCGGCTCTAGAGTTTCCCCGGCGTCCGTGCTCGTCACCTTTCGGTCGATTGGTGCGCCCGCTGGTGCCCCCGTTTCCGAAGTTCGTCCTACCGCCTCCGTAGCTCCGTTACTCCTTTGGACTGGAGTGGCCAGGGTATCTGCGTTATCTTTTCCCCGTAGTTCTCCCGTCGCCTTCTGCTCCGGTGGCCGGTTACAGAGTTTCAAACAGGCGCGCCCGCATCGCAGCTCCGCCTGTATGCCACAGAAGAAGTCGATCCCCAAGATGACATCGTCCAAGACGGTTGGTAAAACTAGTAACGGGAGGACTACTCCCCGTTGATCCAGTTCCACTCGCGCCAGTAGCGCTTGTGTTACCTCCTTGGCTGACCCGTCTGCCAGTGTAATTCGGGTGCGTAGGTGGCGCAGCTTCCCCTGATTCCCAATCCTCTCGACCACCTTCCTGCTGACGAACGACCGCGATGCTCCCGTATCTAAGGTGGCTACCAGAGGCACCTCTCCTATGGTAACGAAAGCCGCGATCCTGCTGCCCAGCACACATAGCGGCTGTCTTATTGAGGGGAGTTCAGGTTGCTTTTCGCATCCGTCCGGTCCCCGGCTGGTAGGAGGCGCTGCCCGTTTCCCGACCCCGTGGGTCGACAACATCCGATCGTCCTGGTTCCTCGTCGACCGCATTCCCAGCAAAACAACCGTTGTGCGTTTTGACATTCCCTGGCGAAGTGTCCGGTTTCCCCGCAATTTCGGCATGCCCGCCTCACATCCACTGGCCGCTCGGTTTCCTGGATGACCATCTGATTTGTCGCTGCAGTGGTCCTAGGTGTAAACGTGGGGCGTGGTAGTGATGCTGGTAGTGCTGCTGGTAGTGATGCCGGTGCGGGTTGCACGTGTCGTGGTCTCGGTACATGTATGGGTGGCGGAATCAAGAATGCGGCCAACATCTCCTTCGTGTTCACCGTGTACAAGTCCCGGGTGCTCTCATAACTGCTGATCAGCTGGGTCAGCGTCGTTAACGATGAAAACTCGTGTCTCCGGGTAAACAACTGGTACTCGGGTAACAGGTTCTCATATATCCGATGCAGCTCCTGTTCTGGTGAGTATTTGGCCCGTTGCATCTTAAGCCGGATATCCAACAGGAAGTCCTTGTATGCCTCACCCGGCTGCTGGTGTCGGCTCCGGATGGTGTCTTCCAGACGCTGGAAGTACCTCGGTGGCAAAAAGAAATTTTGAAATTCTCTTTTGAACCGGGCCCATGAGGCTTCCTGCATCTGGAAAGCTCGATACCAGTCCTCGGCCTTGCCATACAGTAGCCCCGATAGGACGCGGGGCAACTGTTCCGGGCTAGCTCGGTAGATTTCGAGCCGCTCCTCCACCTTTTCTAGGAAGCTCAGCGGATCGCCTTCCCCGTTAAATGTTATCCCCCAGTTCCGGAATTTGTCCGCCAGTGCTGCGCATGTCAGCTCCTCCTTCTGGTTGTTGGTCCGGACCGGCGCCAATAGCGACGGAATTGGCAGCTGCAGTAGCTCCTCTGCTGACAATTCGCCTTTGGTATCCCGATTCAGGTGACCCGGTGAGGACAGAGGGGATCGTCCATCCCTAGGAGTAGCCGCTTCCCCAAACGTGAACTCCAGTTCCACCAATCGGTTCCTCACTTCCTCGCTATGCTCACCGCGGGATACGAACGCTGCCAACCGGTTCCGTAGCTCCTCTACTGTTCCCGCGGTGCCTAGCCCAAACTCCGTCGCCAGGGATTGAAGCTCGTCCTTCCGCCGGTATGCGATCCATCTTACGCCCATGTTGTTCCTGCTGAGCTGATCCTGTATCGATGAAAAATAAAACTTTTTCCCTCCTCGAGAATCCTGGGATCCTGTCTACGTTTGCCTTTGGTTTCTTTGTGTAGTTCGGTGCTGTGAAGCTCCTTGCTGTGCTTGCCTCGATGTGCTCCTGTTGGCTCACGGTCGCTGACTGTGCCCTCTGCCCTGGAGGTTCGCCTTATATAGGGCTGATTGCCACCGCTGTCAGGGCTCTGCTCCGTTAAGCAGCGCTGCCGGCGTTCTGTATCCCGTTCTGTCGCTATTCCTGGCCTCTCTGCTGCCCTGAACAGCGCTGCCGGCGCCCATGATCCCGTTACGATGCTGCTCCTGGCGATATTTTACCGGTGATCTGCGCGGTATAGGAAGTTAGAATAAGCCTGGCCGCCCCTTGTCCTCAGAACCAGGCGGGGATGGATCCTTTTGGTGGGTGGTCAATGTGTGCGAGTGGCCCTCTTGTCTCCTTCTTCCTGTCTCTGAGGCCCTGTATGCTGTTGTGTCTTATTTTTTTTTCGCCAAGCCCTATGATCAAACGGGGTCAAAGGTCAATTTCCCCTTGATTCCTCCAAATATGAGGTAATCTCCCGAGCGGGACAGGCCGGCTAAGGACTCTATCTTGCTGCGGTGGGTATGCCAAAACCAAATCTCGTGTCCCTGCTCGGGCGCCATCTGTAAGGAAGTTCTCTGGCCGGGGTAGACTCCGTCGCGCCCAGGGTTCCTTACAGCAAAGTTTTGTAAAGGAAACGAGATTTGGCTTGGCCTCCGACCTATACTGGGCCATTTAATCGGGCAAGGCCGGGTGTTAATCGACCACGGCTCCCGTGCGATCCTAGTCGGTCCCCGATTACCCGGGTCTCTGACAACTGGGTCCGGGTTACGGCCGACGGGATCGGAATGGCGGCCAGGATGTCAGGGAGGAAAAGGGGTAGCCTTCCTTCCTTGCAATCCTTGCGCCGCCACCGGGTGCCTTGGGAGTACGAGGGGGTACATCTCTGCACTCGTCACGGCGCCCGGTAACGGCGTTTAGACTGAGGAAGGAGGAGGCCTTGTGGGAGAAGGGGGAGAAACGATTCCCGCCGCAAAGCTGTTGGAGGCAACATGCGGGGTACGAGGGGGTACATCTCTGTACTCCCCATGCCGCCTCCGGATAGCTATGCACGGGCCTAAGGGAAAAAGGGGCTAAAGGTACTACTGCGGCAAGGGGGGGGTCATTAACTCCGGTGGTCACTGGGGTTGTCATAGTGAGGGCGAGGGGTTACATCTCTGCACCCACTATGACACGCCCAGTGACTAGCGGAACTCTACCGAGGTCAATAATATACACCGGGATCATTCCCGCACATAAATGGTTACCACCTCTATTTTCATAAAACTTATCTTCTTACTCACTACCCTGCGTTCATACACATACACCTACTAACCGCACCACTTACAGGAATCTACCCCCACTACTGCTCCTGTGAACCAAGGATGCTGCCAGCTTACCCCGTATTCCGTTCACCGTTTCCCCGGTCGACGCCACTGCCTCCGGTTCGCTATCGGTCCCGTTTCTTTGGCTCATGTCTTGCTCGTTGTTGTTATTGTGTCCGTCGCCGTGGTCCCGTTCCTGCATTTTTCAACTTTGTGGTTTTGTCGGTGGCCCTTGTTACCGTGCTTGTTTCCAGTCGTAGCGTTAGTTGTTTTCCTTTTCCTTGGTTCTTAATTAGTCGTATTTTCCCGTTTTCGTTTCGTTAGTTTGTTTCTCGCGTTATGTACTTTCGTATTGTTTCACTTGTCGCGGACCGTTGGCGCACTTGCGTGGATTGGCTCTATTTCCTTGCCGGCTTCTGCCCAGACTGATTTCTCTCCCACTCCTCATTAGTCTTCTGACCTACTTCTGTTACCCTGTTATCCCCCTGTTAGACTGCATTGGTATTAGTTTAATCCCGCTGCGCCTGCGTGTGCTTTGTTGTTCCTTTTCCAGCTGGGCGCATGCGTGTTTTTCCTGTTAACAAAGTCCATGAGAGCCATTTTGTTCCCTCTGAGAGGCGCTTTAGTAGTATTTGTGTATGCATGTGCCTTCTGAGCGGCGTTTCGATAGTGTTTGCGTATGCATGTGACTTCTGAGCGGCGTTTTGGTAGTATTTGTGACTTGTGAGCGGCGCTTTGACACTGTTGATGCCTAAGCGCATGCTCATAACGCCGCATTGCGTTCGTTTAACGCACAAATACCCTCTCTCTTGTAAAAGCTTTGGTGCACTTGATCGCTGCCGTCAGCTTCCGTCAGTGTACTCAGAGCGAAAGCTTTGTAGGGGAGCTTTTGCATTGTATTACGATGCATTCGGCTCGAATAGTGCGCGAATTACAGTATCTAGTTATACTGTGCCCAGTGCCAAAGGTAGTGTATTCATAGATGTAAGGCGTTAGTGAAGAGACGTCCTCGTTGGAAATGGGAATTTATTCATATGTAAGGCTTTTAACAAATAAAGACAACTTCCTTGGTTCAGTAAAGAATTACAATGATCGTTTTATTCATTTCTTGACTAAAGCTAACTTATGGATATGAAATGGAATATATGGAATGAAATGGAATGGGGAATGAGAATCTGCATAGTTAGCAGAGTCCGCGTAGCTGCTAAGGCTGCTGAACTCTTCTCTGCTGAGTCGACTGGCTCCGGTTACTTCCGCTGGTTTCCCAACTCAGCGTTTATGTACACAATGTATGGGCCAATGCCCATTCATCTGTGTCGCTGCGGTTTGGGGGGCGGCGGTGTGTCCGCAACAATGTGTGCGGTAACTCCTCCCCCCCTAGAGTGGAGAGAGGGCCACAACGAAGGAATGGCCGGCTCCACAAGGGTAGGTAAGGTCGTAGGGTGTGGGAGAAAGATTGTCTTCGGTGTATGGCATATTCGGAGGATGGCGATGAGGAATAGGATCAATGATATTGCAGCAAATGATGGCCATAAATTTATGGTGTGTTGTATTGTCCATGTTGATGATCTTTCCAGCTGTTGATAGGGCTTCTAGGTGTAATTTTTCCAGAGATAATGTCTTGATGGTTTGATTCCTCGTTACTTTATTGACTGGTGGAAGTACGATGGTGAAGTGGTCGTGTTCCACCAATTCCCTATCGCTGTATTCCACGTCGTTTATCCATACGGTGCAATTTTTATACCGTATTATGAAGGAGCCAACTAGGTGTGCTTCTTCATAGCAGGTTGATCTAAGGGTGGCATTTTGTCCATTGAATACGAAAATGAATCCTTTTTCTGCTTCGAATATGTTCGATTCGTAACTTGTATCTGTTACGTCGCATTTTGTTTCCTTTGCATTCTGGACAATGTCCGATAGGCATTTGTTGTTCTTGGTTGCTATGTCCATATTGGTCTTTTGGCAGAAGAATTCCCGCTCCACTTTAAGACAGCCTTCGTGGAATTGATGTAATGTGTTGTTGGCATGTGCCAGAAATTCCGGGGAGATGATGAAATGTGAGTTGTTTAATGGTAGGGGTATGATATGGGTGAATTTATAAATTTTCGTATCGAATATTGGTATCTTGACGCTAAACAATAGTTTGGTATTAAAAGTATAACATGATGGTGTAAGAATATTATAGACATGTTCGTCCAATTGTAAATTAATTTTTTGAGTGCTTAACATATTTCTAATAGTGTTTATTTGTTCCTTATTGAATAGAAATTTTGGGATTAAGCCCACTTTGCTGGCCAAAAGGCTTTCAGCTATATTATTAATATGTTCCATAAGGGTATCAATATTAAAATTTATTCGATTTATATACTGGAGTGTATAAATGTTGTTCTTATCTTCTCTGAGTTCTTTGAAAATTGTGTTTTGAGTTGCGTCTAAAAAGTTTTATAGTTTGGTTTGTTCGTTATTAATGTGTTCCGTGATATTATTGAACCTAATAATAACTTGTTTATCAAAATTATCTTGTTTTTCCTGAGCATTCTTTAAGCCAAGGGAAGTGTCTTTTAAAGTCTTAATTTCAGCAAGTATATTTTGCCCGTCGTTGTCGTCTAAGTTTCCCGATATTGATTTGAAAATAGTTCCTAGGCCATTGATCAAACCCCTTTTACTCCTTACGTGTGGAAGTAAGGTGTCTATTCTGTCTTCTAATTGTTGTAGTTTCCCTTGTATAACCTCTAGTGAAATTTTAAATGTTTCGTCTAATCTAAGGGTTTTTAATGTATCCTTAATTTTGGAAACGCATACTTTGAAATCTTGGACGTCCACAATATGGGCTAAAATTTTGTGGCTTTGTGTTATATGAGCATTTCCCAAATGAATGAATGCAAGAGGTGAGGATCCGTTGAGTCTTTCCAAGGAGAAAAACTGTGCGGTGGAATGGGTGGTTCTGAAATGGAGTAGGTTTACTATGTGTTATTGTTTTTCCTGATTATTTTTCTTATTTTTTGTTTGTGTAATTTTTGTTGTCTAGTTGTTATTAGTGTGACCCCTTTATCATTTCTGACTTTGTGCAAGGAAAACCTAGGTGTTAGTTTGTTTCTCCTATTCTCCTTTCTGAATATAACATCGTCGCTTTCAACTTGGACTGGTATTTCTCTTTCCTGGTTTAGCTTAGTTAATCTTTGTTCTGTTTTATTGTTTAGTTGTTCTTGTATTTTGGGATATAGTTATCTTCTAAATTCGTTGAGCTTGGATAAATAGTCGTGGTGATTGTCGAACTTCACCGTTTTTTCAAAGATATGAGTTCTACCATGGAAAAGTTCAAATGGTGTATGAGCGGTGCTGGAGTGTATCGCGTTGTTATATGTTGCCAATACTTCCGAAAGTATTTCTGTATGGTCGCATTGGAGTCGGAGTTCCTTTCTTCGGTTAACAACTATTCTATACAACTCTGTGAATGTCGAATGGAGTCTTTCAACAGGTGCGTTTCCCGTTGACTGCTGGAATGATGTTATGTGAATAGTTATATTGTATTGGGCTAGAAAATCGTTGAAAAGGTTTCCTGAGAATTCTGCCCCTTGATCAAAAACCAATTTCTTTGGTAGATGGTGAAAACCACTTGCCAAATCGATTGTTGTGAAATATTTAGTTTTCCCTATACTATCTAATATGTCTGCTATATTGGGGATTGGGTATCTATCTGAGATAGTTTTTTCGTTCAATTTACGAAAATCTATTACCAAACGCCACTTCTTTTGACCTGATGTGTCAGTTTTTTTTGGTACAACCCATACAGGTGCGCTCCAAGGGGAATGGCTGTTTCTGATAATGTTTTGCTGAAGCATTTTTGAAATTTGCTTCCGAACTTCTTCCTTATGAATAAAAGGGTATCTATATGATTTAGTGTGTATAGGGACATCATCAACCGTTGGAATCGAGTGCTTGACAACATTTGAAAATGTTAATTTATTATCTTCGTCATAGAAAAGTTTTTTGAATTGTTTGCAAAGTTTAATTAAGTCCTGTTTTTCCTCATTATTCAGGTGTTTTGTTTGTATATTTAATTTTGAGTGTTTGTCTGTGGATTCCGGGGTTCCCCCGCGGACATGCAGTTTAGGTATTCGTAATTTTGTATGGGGGCCGTCTCTGCTTGTAATGGTTCCTCTAGGTATAATGTTTGGTCGTAATCTGACATGTTGCATACTTCAAAGTGTGCGAAGGCTGCAACTGCGGTATATAATCCGCCCGTGATTGATAAGTCATTATTTAAGGTTGTGGTCTCGAATAAGAAGTCCCCGTCCATTAAATTCACAGGTAGTGACAATCTGACCTTAGTGTTTAGTGGTACGGTATGAATCGTATCTACCGGATTTGTGCTTGTTAAGATTGGTATGAAGAACTTTGTCGTTTCTAGGATAGAATCTGCTATGTTTATTTTTGCGTCTAAGCTACTTAAGAAATCCATACCCAGAAGGCCGTTAAAATACGGGTGGAAGTCGAACAAAAAGAATTTTGGTTTTACTGTTGTGTCGAATTGGTCGAAACTAATTGAGTCTGTATATTCTTGAATTTGAAACGTGTTAAGAACAGTCTGAATGTTAATATGAGTGTTTAGTTTTTTAATATGGTCTTTTGTGATCAGTGTCGGTTTTATAAAAGAGTACGTGGACCCGGTGTCTATGAGAAATTTATGCGGGTTTGTTGTAATGGATTTTGATGATAAAAGAACATAAGGTAAGGATTTCCCATGGGATTTTTTATTTAAGAAACCGACTGGTCGCCCGAGGCTCCTTGTAAAAAATTTGCACCATCATTAATGTTGCAAGAGGCAGTGGGGGTATTGGCATTTTGATAGGAGGATGGATTTGATCCAGCATTGTTTCGGAAAGGGTTATGGGTTCTAGACGAATGTCCATCTTGTCGGTTTTGCGACTGTATACGCGTGTCATTTTTCCTAGTGCTATTGTTATCTGAATGCTTCTGATTTTGATTACGCTGATATGGGCGGTTACGGTCACCCGAATTTTCGTGGTGACGGTAATTCTGTCGATCATTCGAGTTCTCACGGCGACGATTATTCTGTGAATTGTTGAAATTCTCGTGGTGACGATTATTCTGTTGACCGCTAGAGTTCTGGTAGTAAAAACTTTGTTCTATTTGTGCCATTTCGTAAGCTTTTTCTATAGATTCAGGGTTTCGGGATCTGATAATTGTTTTTAGTGGGCCATTTAATCCGACAATAAATGCATTGAGGCAGATGTCGGAGTATAGGGCGTGTTTTTCTGTGAGGTTTTGGACAACGCGATCTGAATTATTAGTCAATGACACCAGTTGGCCTCTCAACTTTGCTATTGCGAAGAAAAGTTTATTTATGGACAATCCGCTTGGTAAAGTTTGAATTTCGCGAATCAGTATAGCTTCTGTCTTTTTATTAGTATAGAGGCGTTTGAGATTCGCTTTGATTTCATCCCATATAAGTGGTGTACCGCAAAGGTCCAATGCTTCGTGTGCCTTGCCCTTTACTCTATTACGAATAGCTCTGAGGATCATCTGCCCATACGGCGTCTGATCTGTGGACCGAATAAGCATAAGTAATTCCTCGACACTGGTAATGAAGGTTTCCAGATTGTCGGAGAGACCCTCATAAATTGGTAAATGTTGTATAAAAGCCAATATATCTTTCGGACTTAAATTTGTGTTGACAATGGTCAACGAATTGCTAACTGTGGGGCTGATAGAGCCCGATGCGTTTCCAGAGTCTCCGTTGTTCATGTTGGTGTGAGGGGGTTGGAATTCTTGTTCTATTTGACTGTGCTGTTCTTCTTCGTTTATGTCCGTCAAGCTACCTCCACTTCTCAAACCTAATCTGCTTCTAAGTTTACTAGTTGCGCTGACTTTTTTTAACATTAGTTATTTATTTTTTGTTTATTGTGAGGTTGGTAGTATATCTGTGATATGAAAGTGTGATTATAATATGTAATATGTATGTGTTATTTTGTATAACTTGCGTAGTTTTTTTTTTTTTTTTTTTTTTTTTTTAAGTGCTGTGTGTTGTTCCAGTGGTATTCTTCCTCGTGTTGTATTTAGTGTTGACTGTAATGTTTGTATATATATGGAATTAGTGAGTTGTTTTATTTTGGTAAAATATATTATCTTAGGCAAGTGAACATATGGCAACTGCAATAAAGAGGAGAATATCTTTGGTAAAATAAGATGTGGCGTGATTTCTTGAATTCGATTGTTGCATAGTGTACAGTTGGATTTTTGTTCTCTTTTTTTTTATTACAATATACGATGAGTAAAATAAATGTACATTGTATCTTAGCTTTTCAACTCGTTCATGATTGTGGTCCCGGTGCCTTATCAGCGTTTGATGTGCACATATTCGGCCACAATTCGAGTGAAACTTTTGAATTTATATATGTCATTTTTTGTAACGTGATCCCGGTGCCTTATCAGCGTTTGATGTGCACATAATCGGTCACGAATTTTTTTATAATTATGCGTGCTTTTATTCAAAATTTTGAGTGAATATTTCGATTACGTGGTCCCGGTGCCTTATCAGCGTTTGATGTGCACATATTCGGTCACGAATTTTTTTATAATTATGCATTCTTTTATTCAAAATTTTGAGTGAATTTTTCGATTACGTGGTCCCGGTGCCTTATCAGCGTTTGATGTGCACATATTCGGTCACTAATTTTTTTTATAATTATGCATTCTTTTATTCAAAATTTTGAGTGAATATTTCGATTACGTGGTCCCGGTGCCTTATCAGCGTTTGAAGTGCACATATTCGGTCACGAATCTTAATAATTATTGCACTTGTTTGTAGTTATTTATTATTTCCTTTGAGAATGTGATCCCGGTGCTTGATCAGCGTTTGATATGCACATATTCGGTCACAATTCGAATAAACACTTGTACACTTGCACGAATTCACATTTTTATGTTTCACTTTACTTATTTCTCCTTGTTACACTGCCATTGGTTCACTTACCTCTCTTACATGTATAGTACGATAAGGAGTTGGAGCATTGTAATCTCCTGGTTCGAGACCGGCTGCACCAATTACAGTATCTAGTTATACTGTGTCCAGTGCCAAAGGTAGTGTATTCATAGATGTAAGGCGTTAGTGAAGAGACGTCCTCGTTGGAAATGGGAATTTATTCATATGTAAGGCTTTTAACAAATAAAGACAACTTCCTTGGTTCAGTAAAAGAATTACAATGATCGTTTTATTCATTTCTTGACTAAAGCTAACTTATGGATATGAAATGGAATATATGGAATGAAATGGAATGGGGAATGAGAATCTGCATAGTTAGCAGATTCCGCGTAGCTGCTAAGGCTGCTGAACTCTTCTCTGCGAGTCGACTGGCTCCGGTTACTTCCGCTGGTTTCCCAACTCAGCGTTTATGTACACAATGTATGGGCCAATGCCCATTCATCTGTGTCGCTGCGGTTTGGGGGGCGGCGGTGTGTCCGCAACAATGTGTGCGGTAACTCGCGCGCTGAGCGAAAGCTTTCTCTTGTCCCGCTTTCCGAAAGCTCGGCCGCTGTGACGTCGTCGCCTCGTTATTGGCCACTTCTGCTGTGCTTCCTCATACCCTGTAATTATGCTCATTTGCTAATACTTCATAGTTTATTCTTCTTTGTCTACCTTCCTGGTCTTTATTTTCTAATACTTCATTTTTTTCTCTCTCCTTACTCTAACCTAATGCTAACCTGATTCTTACTATCTATGTTGTGATTGCTCCGGGTGGTTTGTCTGTTCAGGGCGTGAATCCCGGAGCGGGAATTTCCGCCCTGACACAGCACAGACGACTACAGCGGCATTAACAGCGACAATAGTAATTGGTGCTTGTTATTTAAAAACTGGAGTCAAAGTGGCAGAAGTCGAAGAAGTGGAAGCATTTTCAGAACAAGGCAGACGAGGGTCTTGCAATTTGTAATATATGAAAAACCTTTCTTAAAAATAATAGACTATCGAATTTAAAAGACATTTCTCAAAACTGCACCAAATTAATTTAAATTTAAGTGTTGACAATTTTGAAACGTCTTCATCAATGTTCCTCGATTAAAACGACCCGAAAAAAAATAAATTTTAATAGAAATAAATAAAAAAGAGTTTTTTTGATGTTATATTGGATTAGAAACGGAAGACAGCAGTCCTTTAATTTTTTAAATTCAAAAAATATAAGGAATATCGTGTACCCAATTTGTGAAGGTCTAATAGCTGCAGATGGAAAATGACATTGAATTCATTAAATTGAAAAAAAAAACATTACAAATACATTATTCTTTTTAAATATAGACAGTGCAACGCGAATGTCAAGAAGTATTTTTGGAATAAGTGCACAATATATAAGTACAAAATAAATAAATAAATCAAATAAAATCACTTATTTTGGGAATAATCGAGCTGAGACGTGCAGGATTACCGCGAAAGTGGTCAAAGTGCTTAATAAATATTATATTAATTTAAATCAAAAACTCTCCATTACTTCTGATAACGGTGCAAATAAACTTAAAGCAATCAATATATTATCATTTGTTTCCGAGCTAAATATTGAAGACGACGACGAAGTATGCACCAACGACGATTACTTAGAAAAAATTGATTCAGTAGAAACAGTCCCAAGTATATTAATAGGCAATATACAAGTTTGTCGTTGTGCTGCATATACAGCACAGCTGTTTGCTGTGGATGTGGTGAAATCAGCGGACATGGTAAAATACTTGTTCAATATGACAAATTGTCGAAATATGACAAAATACATAAGGAAAACATCCAATGGGTATCGCGAAATATTTGAAATAAGAAAATTGAAAATGCCGCAACGAGATTGCCCAACTAGTTGGGGATCCACTTATACAATGTTAAGAAATTTGTTGGATGCTAAAGATATTTAAAGTAAAATTGAAATTAAATCAGAATTCATTGAGGCTTATGGCAATGTTTTTAGTCCCTTGCAAAAAACAATAAAACAAAATTTCAAGAAGAAAAACTGCATTACAGCAATTTTTACGCCCAATGGCTGTAAAAATTGTTGAAAATTTCTACCGAAAAAATAGTTAATGATTCAAATCAGCAATAACAATAGCAAAAATTATTGGGAACCAATTTTTAAATTCCATAGGAAAGCGAACAAAAACATTGTTAAATAATAAATTCGTAATTTCGTGTTTGTTTTTGGATCTCCGTTTTCAAGATATACTGTCATAACAACAAAAAATCGACGCAATAAGTCATTTCAAATCCACTTGGAACAGAATATGTAGTCTTAACCCTACTGGTAAACAACGCCGAGTTCCAGCTTAAATCAATCGCAAAACAATTTTTTTGATGAGGAAGATGCAATGTTGGATGCGATGTTATAATGGAAGTGGGCAGTATAATCGACGTATATTCAAAAATTGAAAATCTTCAACTGCCTTTTCAAAGAATTGAAAACAGTACACCGACCATGAGTTATACGCAATAAGCAATATTTGTTATGCCGTACCTCCAACACAGGTAATTGAAAATGCCTTAATTAATTGAAGTTTACTTATTCATTGATTTATTTTGTAACAGGTGTCGATGACGAGCGTCATATCAGTGTTTTCTAGATGGACTAAAAATTATTATTCCTCTTTATGTCCCGCCCTGTCACTCAAGGTATGAATTCTTCAGTCTTCTCTACAATGAACTTTAAACCTTTTCGTCTTCTGACTCTATCCCTCTTGCTGTAAAAATGTCTCGTTTAGATCTTTTAAATCGCTTTTAAGTTTAATGATACAAACTACTACAATACTAATACTTATTGATCTTATTGGGATTTGCTGGATTTTGTCCAATCTTTGCAACAAATGTTGGATCAACTAAATACACTTTAATATTTATAAATATTTTAAGTCCCCAGACTTAATTTTTATTCTTTAACCCTTTAATTTTAGCATGTACATTGTATTTCTTTTAAATTTTGTAATTCGCATTCGGTGGCCCAGCTCCAACTAACATATCTAAATAGGTGAAAATTAATAATCAGTGTATGCTTTCGTAATAATATGATCTTAGACTTACTTCATCCATATACGCAGTGTCAGCTGGTCCAAGTATCAGCGGCGGTCCAAGTGGTATTTATTCACTGCTGCAATTATCTGTTCAGTCCACCATCTCTGTTGTCCGATGTAAAATTAAGTACCAAAGGAAATTTCTGAAAAAAGGAAGGAAAAGGAAAAAAATATTAAAAATGAATTCCATAAAATATGGTATATATGGGGTATTAAACATTATAAATGTATTTAAACCGATCCAACATTTGTTGCCTGGATTGGTTTATTGTGTTTTAGTATGTTAATTTTTTAGATATATTGATATAAAAGTTAAGAAGCTGCGGATAGAAAGAAAGAGACAAGTAGGATGTAAAAAGAATGGAGAATAGTAAAGGATAGAATAGAAACTAAAGAATACAAAAATAATGTAGCTAGAAAGAATATTAATTATTTCTTTTAAGATATAGGAAAAAATAAATTTTAAAGAAGAGAATAGATAATTATAATTTACAAAGAAAGCGTGGCAACAGCTGTATAAAGCATAATAATTTGCGCATGTAGGAAGGGACAATCGGATTTAATTCCTAGTACACCGACGAGGAATAGTAAAACTAAGACGACCTAAAATGAAAGAAGAGTCGATATTGCCAACAATTAGTTTATAAAGAAAAACAACACCAACAGTTTTTCTACGACTAAACTATGAAGGAATATTAGAAGCAGAAGCCTACTGGAGTGTGGTGGTAGACGAAGATTGGGGTCCCAGCTTAGTCCACGTAAAGCGAACAGCCTAATTGATTCTTAACAGCCTCAATTCGATCCTGGGTGACACTATACAGTGGGCACCAAACGCACGAACAGTATTCCAGGATAGATATGCAAATTAAAGTTTAATTTGCAGTAAAATAAGACACTCAAACCTTTAATCGTGGATATACGTTGCAATGGAATATTGTCAATCGTATAGGAGCCTAAATGGTGTCTAGCGCGACTAAATATCATAAACATACATTTGGGACAGTTAAGATGCAACTGATTGGTGAAACACCAGCGTTGCTAAGCATTTAAATCTTCTTGCAAATAGTTGTGAGTGGGATCAGTGTATGAACAGATAAGCTTAACAGCATCTGCATACATTGGAATGAGAAAGAATGGTAGGTAAATCATTAATAAATAGAGTGAATAGTAGGGGTCCCAAATGACCACCTTGAGGTACAGCACAAGTAATACGAATTGACCTCGAAGTAGATGACCTCAGTAACACTTTTTGGGGTATACATTTTAAATATGAGCAAATCCAATATACATACAAAATCACAGCCAACTGACTATAATCAGTATAGTATACCACTTCAAACCTGTCAATGACATACTCTTTAAACTTACGTTTAACATGCATACAAATTCAAATAAATATACCTCATACAAATAATTTAATCTGCATTTTTGCTTTCGTTTATTCTTCTTATTTGTTGTTAATTTTTTCAATTTCTAAGAATGGAGAATGATTTTATGATATGTTGCGGATGCTATTGGTCGAAAATTCTTTTAATTCTCTGTCTTCGTAGTACCGTTGCACCAAAATTGTGTTGATACATCGGGTATTGCGTATTAAATATTTATAGGTGCTTAATCAGTCTAACTGATTTTTTTTACTGTTGTTGCTAAAATTATTGTCAGTACTTTACTAAGTGTGTACTAATTTGTCCGCCAAGGAGCAAGGAATCATCATTGGAATGCATGAAAGCGGTTCCAAAATAACTGATATTGCAGGTAACTTACTCGTAGATCGGCATAGAAACTACATTTCAAAATTCCTTAGAAATCTCTTTGATTATAGATTATAGATATTGATCTATCGATATCTAGTAGCTTAGAAGTGAAATTTTTCGCACTCTGTTTAAATTAACATTTTTAATTTTAACCTATTTTCTAAAATTCTATAAAACTGTGTTTCCGATTTATTTTGTCTTTCCGCGCACTTTGCGACATTTTAATACGTTGAAAACTGTTCTTGTAAGTTATTATTTACATTTTTTCCCAACGCGGCGTCTGTGCTGTGTTTTGTTTTTGTTTTTAAATTCGTTTTTAGCGCATCACCTAACGCGGCGTTACTGCTGTGTTGTTGTTGTTATAAATTTCGACAGTAATTGCTTCACTATTTTCATTTCGGTTTCGCGCTTTGCGTTGCGTTTCTATCAACTTGTATTTTGTTGTTGTAACGTTGTTTTTTTACTTTGCCTTTATTTCTATTATTGTGTAAATTTTTCTTCTTTGATCTTTTTACTAACACTCAATATGTCTTGCTGTTGTAAGTCGTGCTCACTCAAAGTGTCTGAGTCAGCTCAACCTCAATTTATTTATTGTTGGTTGTGTGATAATATGCACTCTGAGTGCGATGGTTTATCTGGACGATAAAATTTATCTGTGATAAAATTAATAAACTCAGTTCCGCCTTGGCTAAACCAAAAGGCGGCACTCGATGGGTGTGCCCATCTTGCTATGTTATGCAGCGCGACTTCAGCAAGATGTACAATATGGTACGAAACCAGTATATTAAAATGAGCAAAATAGCTAAACGACTGGCAAGCGATTTTGACTCAAACGTTGAATTGCTTAGTCAATTCAAATTTGAGCCGCGTCGTACAGAAGTAGCTTAAGCTCTTAACTGTACCCGTACCTATTCCTATTTCTCCATCCCCTATTCTAAATTCCTCTCCTAACATATTAGACATTTCCCCTATACTTTCTCTGTCTCCTTCTCCCAGGAACTTTCCCAACTCCACTCCGCTATTTACGCCTGTTGCGGCACCCACTGCTCCAGTAGTTGATCCATCACCATCTACTGGAGCTGTGGCGAAAGCTACAATATGTAAAACTAAGTACTCCCCTATCCCAGCTCCTTCTAAAGGAGTTAGTCCCCCTTCTTTACTCCCTACTTTATCTGTCATTGCTCCTCGTAGACAAGTTTTTGTGTCTAGACTATCGGCTGATACAACTTGCGAGTCGATGGTTAGGTATAAAGCTAGTAGATCTTCTGCTAATATATCTGTTACCAAATTTAACTTCTAACTGCTCCTAGAGAAATCTCTTCTTTTAAAACTAACGTCTCTTCAGATTTCTTTAACACTATATGTGACTCTAATTTCTGGCCTCCTCACATGATTGTTCATGATTTTAGGCCGAAGAAACGAGCGCAGCCTTCACCTGTAGTTCTTCCTACTAATATACCTGCAACCAATGTTTCAAAGAACTAGGATATTTTTCCGACTATATTACTATTCAATATCAGAATGTTAGAGACCTTTTTTCTAAACTCCAACAACTCTATCTGAATAGTATTTCATTTGAGTCCGACATTATTGCTTTTTCTGAGACTTGGTTAAACCTTACCATATCTGATTGTGAAGTTTTATCAAACAATTTTACTATATTTAGACGCGACCGGTCAACACGCCGGTGGCGTATTATTTGCCGCTAAATCCTCATTCCAATCAGAATTGGTAGCGTTGCAGTCTTCCTCTTATGTTAAAAAAGTTGCTGTTAAAGTAACTCTTGCATCATCAGCTCTTTTTATCATCTGTTCCTATATTCCTCATGCCTCTGACATACAACTTTACATGCAACACTTAAGTTGCATTAATGATGTATTTACTCTTGCGCGTGATAATGATCAATTTATTGAGCTGGGTGACTTTAACTTGCACGCAATAACTTGGTCATTTTTCAGCAGCGCAAACTATCTTATTCTCTCTTCTCAACATGACTTTTTAGATTGTTTATTTGATCTTCCTCTTTATCAAATAAACTCTACTCCTAACAACCTACATAGATTCTTAGATCTTGTCTTTATAAACCACTATTCCTATGCTTCCATCTCCAGGTCTAATCCTCTAACCCTGCCTGAAGATCCTTATCTTCCCACTATTGAAATCTCTCTCTATATGTCTAATCTATCTACCTTATCTTCACCTATTCCTTCTGAGCAGCACCGTTGTTTTCGCAAAGGGAACTTTACTTTGTTAAATCAACTAATCCTTGGAACTGATTGGTCCTTTCTTGACAACACAGTTGACATCGATATTGCTCTAAGCTCATTCTACGATACACTTCACTCCCTATTAGATATCTGTATTCCTTACTCTTTTCGTAAATCTAATTCTTCTAAGCCACCTTGGTTTACTGCCTGACTCTCTAAACTAAAAACATCAAGTCTAAATGTTTTAAAAAATTTAAGAAGTCTGGCTCTAATCTTGACTTATCTAAATACTCTATCTCTAAATCTAACTTCTTTCTGCTTAAGTCTCAATGTTACACAAACTATATCGCCCTGATGTAAGAATCAATTTTCAATTAATCCCAAACTCTTCTACTTCTTCGTTAGCTCGAAGCGTAAATCCACACGCCTGCCATCTTCTTTCTTTCTTGGCATTGAAAAGCCTAACTGCGACTCAGCTGCCGCTGATTTGCTTGCCAAATTTTTTCAATCCACCTATTCATCTATTTCACACTCTAATAATCTCTATCCCTACAGTTTAACCTCATCCAACACTATTTTCGCTCCTATAGTATGTGAGTCTTCTCTTCTCACTGCTATAAAACTTGTAAAATTTTCTTACTCACCAGGACCGGATAACATTCCAAGTTGTGTCTTGAAAGAGTGTAGCACGTCTCTTATTCGCCCTCTACTTAAACCCTTTAATTTATCACTTGCCACTGGAGTCTTTCCACTACCTCTCTACCTCTCCATTAAAAAGGTCAGATATTTCTAATTACAGAGGTATTGCAAAATTGTCTGCTATTCCAAAATTTTTTGAAAATATCATTACCGTAACTTTTTCTCAACATGGCTTTGTAAAGAGTCGGTCCACTACGACTAACCTGTTGGATTTTACATCTCTTATTCACGATGCTTTCCAACAGAAAATGCAAACTGACATCATTTACACTGATTCTGACTCTGTACACCATGATCTTTTACTTTTTAAACTACGTTCTATTGGGTTCCCTCCCTACTTTTAACCGGGCATTTCTACTTACCTAAAAGGAAGAACCCAAAAAGTTGTACTTAGATCAGCAATTTCCAGACCAGTCTATGTTACTTCTGGCGTACCTCAAGGCAGCCACCTTGGTCCCTTATTTTTTATACTTTTCATCCGTCCACTGTATCACACTCGCGAATACTAATGTATGCTGCCGATGTCAAACTTATATTATCATATAAAGAGCCTTCTCAACTTGGTCTGCTTTAACATGATCTTAACTCCATGCAACTTTCTCTTAACTGCTCTAAATGCATGTTTATGACGTTTAGCCGATTAAAGCCATACCATGGTACATATACCATTGGTAATCTTCCTTTAGAACGCATTTTCACTATTAAAGACTTAGGTGTCCTTTTTGATTCTAAGCTAAATTTTAACTTACACATTACATCTATTGCTAATGTTGCCAAAGGCGTTCTAGGCTTTATTAAGCGTTGGTCGAAGGAATTCAACGATCCCTTCACCACGAAATTACTTTTCGTTTCACTAGGTCGACCTATACTTGAATACTGCTCATGTGTATGGTCCCCTCAATACAACAACTATGAGGCCCGCATAGAGTCAGTACAGAAGCAATTCCTTCTCTTTGCCCTTCGGTGTCTTAATTGGGATCCCAATCTTCGGTTGCCCTCCTATTCTACAAGACTTCTTCAACTAAATCTTCCCTCTTTAACTAACCGTAGAACAACTTTAGCTGTTTTATTTATTCATAAATTAATAAACGGCAACATTGACTGTTCTACTCTTTTAAGTCGCCTTAATTTTGCCATTCCTTATAGATCTACTAGAAACTATCTTCCTCTAAATTTTCAGGTATGCGTCACTGATTATGCCTTGCATAATCCTTTTCGCATTCTATGTTTTCTTTACAACTCACACTTTCCTGCTTTCTCTTCAGAACATTCTCTTCGTTCTATTAAACTTTGGCTTTCAACCACCTTCGATGAATCCTTTACTAATACTAATACTCATTGTTCTGATTAGGCTGGGTTTTTCCCAATCCTCGCAACATATGTTGGGACAATTTAAATTTAAATTTATATTCAAATTTAAAATCATTTTTTATTTTCCCCAGACTTCTTCTTCTACTTTTTTTTTTTTACTTTTAAATTTAATGATGATTAGATTAATGATTATATTGTTTTAATGTCGAGTGTTCTTAGTTCTGTCTTTCCGAATAAAATAAATAAATAAAAAATAAAATAAAGAAGAAATCTTGAGTGGCCAGCACTTCGTTTTAAATAACGAAATCAAACAAGTCGTTATATCGTGGCTCAAAAAACAGGGCACGCAATTTTTTAAGGAAGGTTTACTAAAGCTTTCAAACATATACGAAAAATATATTGATGTCCAAGGCGACTATGTAGAAAAATAGTTTAAGAGGTAAAGAATAAAATACATTTAATTTTACAGCCTAAAACTTGTTTTTTATTTTTTCCCCAACACAGGGAAACTTACTTTTTAAATACCCCTCGTAGATACCAAGGACCGTAACGATTATAAGTTTTATTCAAAAAAATTAGAAAATAATAATTATATATTGAATTTTATTAAAAAACTTATTTTTAACAGTTTTAATTTATTTGAATAAAAAATAATTATTATATATAAATTTTTATATAAAAATTAAACCATAATTTTAAAAGTTAAAAATAACTGTTACGCAGTGACTTTTATAAAAAAAAGTTGGAAATAAAAAATAATTTTTGAATTGACATATCTTTTGAACCCAAGGAGCCAGATCAGGTATCGGTTTATATATACGAAACACTATCTCTCTTCTTGGAGAATCTAGCGATAATAAATTGCAAAACATAAAAATAAATTCCCTGAATACATAATAATGTATTCCATAGAATATAGAATATAGAATATAGAAATATAGAATCATAATTCAAACGCTTACATACATTCAATAAAGAAATGATGTCTAAATTTTTGCTTACTTAACAAACAAAGAAATCACGTTAACTTTTAAACATTATACTTGTAAGTAGCTCAAGGCCCCAGTATTCAAAACTTTCATCCCATAAAAACTTGCATAGTAAAAATAATAAAATTAATAATAACAATAATAATAATAATAATAATAATAATAATAATAATAATAATAATAATAATAATAATAATAATAATAATAATAATAATAATAATAATAATAATAATAATAATAATAATAATAATAATAATAATAATAATAATAATAATAATAATAATAATAATAATAATAATAATAATAATAATAATAATAATAATAATAATAATAATAATAATAACAATAATAATAATAATAATAATAATAATAATAATAATGATAATAATAATAATAATAATAATAATAATAATAATAATAATAATTATAATAATAATAATAATAATAATAATAATAATAAAAATAATAATAATAATAGTAATAATAATAATAATAATAATAATAATAATAATAATAGTAATAATAATAATAATAATAATATTAATATAAATAATAGTAATAATAATAATATATAATAATAATAATAATATTTAATAGTAATTGTATATAATTTTTTTCTTGTCCTTTTTTTTTTTTTTTGGTTTTCTAATAAATGTATTGATTATTTTACACTATGATTTGGGTTAAAGAGGTTGCTCAGACCCCTTTTTTTGGATAGATTTATAGTTTCATGAAAATTTTCAATTATTATACTCATTTAGTCTATCATTATGCTTATTTTATTCTATAGTTTTCTAATTTTAAATTAATTATTCATTATTTTCCTTTATTCTAACTACTTCGAAAGGTTTTATATAAATATATGTACATATATATGTAGGTGCTAAGCCCAGTATACATTATATGGCTGTGTGTGCTAGTATGATTTTCGGGTGTCACCAGAACAGTAATTTCATCATTATGGTAATATTGCATCAGCCTCTAGTCGAGTTGTGATTGGCTGTCTGCATCTTGTCTAACTGTAAAGAACCGTTATAGCGGGGCAACAGCGTAATTAAATAACATTTTATAAAGCCATGTATGTAGCTGACTTGGTTTTTTGCCTCTTAAGGTAACTTGTTAGTTTACGAGTAGATTTGCAAACTGTCTTCTCTTTAATCTGATGATGGGCCGTGAACTTGCCAGTTTTTGTGCATGTTGGTTTGCATGGCTTAGGAGTCGAGCGTTGCATCTGCTGGAGAAAAAACAGAGTTGCTCTTTTACAGTTGCAAGGTTAAGATCTCGGTGGAGAGTCGAGTTCCTTACGAACTATGGGCATCCTGTGATGAGCCGCATGGCTCGGTTCTGCAGTCTCAGACCCGCATTCCATATCTCCATATTGGAGACACAATTGTAAGTTAGATAGTGCGCTTACTGCTCATTGGCAACTTGCTGTTCCTGCTGAGTAGCCAATTCATTTGGCGCAGCCTGCTACGGCATGTTGCTACCTTTTTTGTATATGGGTCTTAAACGACAGTCTTCTGTCCAGTGCGAGTCGCAGGTAGGTGGTTGGAGCAAGGGCACGCCGTGAATTTGCACTATGGGAGGCTGAAAGCGGCGGAGGGTGACGCACATGTTAAAGCTCTTCCTGGAATTGAGCTTCACATTCCAGCTGCTGGCGCAGTTAACAAGATTGTCAATGTATGCCTTTGCAACATCTGCGGCCATTTGTGGTGATTTTGTTGAGGTCATCATGCACACATCATCGGCATATGAGGCCAACAGGAGCGACGATTGCGTGACTCCAAGGGTTTGAGCATCCGGGAAGGGTATGTCGGCAGCAAACAGGCTAAATAGAAACGGACCCAGAACGCTTCCTTGTGTAACTCCTGCAAGAACTGGGTGAGGGGGAGACAGACCTGCTCTGGGCTTGACTCTGAAAGAACGAACCTCCAAGTAAGATCGTATCAGAGCGAAATAGGGCGAAGGAAGTGTCAACTTAACTTTCTGCAGGAGTCCAGGGTGCCACACTCTGTTGAACGCCTGCTCAACGTCAATTAGAACTGCATTTCAGCATTCTCGCTGGTGAAAGGCTTTCAGTATGTGGTCGGTAAAACTATGGAGTTGCCCTGCAGTACCATGGCATGGTACCGAGCGGAAGCAATATTGGTGATCCGGTATAAGATTCGGGATCTCTGCGATGATCGCCAGCCTGGCTTTAAGATGTCTTTCCCAGGCCTTGGAGATTGAGCGCAGCAGGCTAATTGGTCGATATGATTCTGGATCTGCTTCTGATTTTCACGGCTTCTGCATCATAACAACCTCTGCTATCTTCAAAGTTGAAGGAAAATGCTGTAGCCTCATTATGCAGTTAAAAATCGTTAACAAGAAATCTACTGCTCTTTCCGGCAGTGCCTTTAGCGTGCGATTGCATATTCTGTCGCGTCCCAGGGCTTTGTTTGGCTTTAGACGTTGAATAATAGCTACCACCTCTGCATGAACAAAATCTTCCTCTGGCAGGTCAATTTGTAATGGGGCTGTCAGGCAAAGATCTTCGTCCGAGACAAAGTCATGTGGCTTGAAACGGCTTTCAAGATGTACTGCGAAAGTATTCGGTTGCTCTTGCTCGGATCGACACCAGTTACCAAGAGTATTTTTGATGGCACTATATCGACTTGGTTGTCGTCTACTACTTCTGGTGGCCTTCCAGAGACAAAAATTGGCATCCGAGTCCGTGCCCATGTTCTCCAGCATGCTTTCAAACTAATGCGTGCGTTGTCGATTAAGCTCTTGCTTGAGTTGATTACTTGCGCGGTGCCAGCTTGGCTTGTCCTCTGGGTGTCGTGTTCTCATATATATTTTCCTCAGTCTGCGCTTTTCTAGAAGAAGGTCACCCAATTCGGTTGTCAACTTGAACTGACCAGTTTGGAGTCTTGGCGTATGACCGATCTCTGAGCATCTGCGGAGGCCTTGTAAATTTTTTCGGTGAACAGTTCCAGTGCGTTGTCGATATTCTGGTCAGTTTGGCGCTCAGTCTCTAGATCTAGTGCATAGTTCAGTCGCATTTTTAACACTCTCAGATCGGTGTTGCTGTTGACTAATCTTGTTTCCCGAGAATATGTCGTTCCAGAGGCATCAAGCGTGATGACAAGCGGCAAGTGGTCCGAGCATAGTGCTGTGTTTTGTGTGATATGCAGTATTCAGATCTGGAGGCTCCCCAGACCTGGTGGTATGCGTTCCAGTCTCCTGGAATTATATACTTTGAGCTTGAGCAATGCTCCACGTCATGCATATCTGGTCTTGTCAAGTGAGCGTTGGGGGGCAGTAGATTTTCCCAATCTCTACTTCTCCTATTCCAATGGTGGCAATGGCCTTATCCTGTTGTACTGAAGAAGTACAAGTCGGCATAATTGGCAAATGTTGAAGGTTGTTCCTGATAAGAATAGCGGCACCACTGCGCCCATGTTTCGGAGAGGAATAGTTTGCTGTGTAGCAAGAGAACCCATTAATTTAAATGGTGCTTATATTTTGAAGCTGGGTCTCGTTGAGTAGGATTATATGTACAAGTATATCGTGTATCTGCACGAACAGTTCAATTTCGCGCAGTTTGTTGGAAGCTCCTTTGGCGTTCCAACACATAATTTTTAGCTGTTAAGGATTTATTTTTGGGTACGCGCGATGAGAAGCAGCATTTTGGACTGCATGCGTACCATTTCCTCTTGCATTCTTGCAAGGCGACTTACTGTTTCATTGATAAATCACAATACTTTTATATACCAACACAGATTAAATATTTTGCGTACGTATTGCTGAACTGTCGCATACCAGTTGCTTTCAAGTTGTCGTTTTGATTGTAGGAGTAGACTCGAAAGGCCAAAATTAGTAGTAGATAACATAAAGGTTATTAATGATAAGGAATTAATTTATGGATTAAAAAGTTATTAATAATATAAAAAAGGGGTACCAAGCTAGTGGATGAGCTAGGCACTCATTCCTATTGTAACAGCCAAGGCGAGTAGACGTATTGCCATAAACATTGTTAACAACGATAAAAAAAAGTTTGTGTAATTGTGCAATAAGTGCAGTTAAAGTTATTATACAAAAAAAATGCCGTATATTAAGGTACATTTTCATTTTTTCACTAGATTTATAAGTTTTGTAGTGAGAGTGTGGAATCTGATCTATTTTTTTTTTTGGATCAGATACGGCGCCTATTCAGCATTTTATAAACCTTATTAGCAGTTTAAAAACGCTGGTTCCTATCTCCTCGTCTGAAAGCCGGAAGATATGGACATGGTTGTCTTCTTAAACCTATTCCTCAGTTTATAAACCTATTTATCAGTTTATAAACCATGGGCTCAAGTTTGAGAGCCGAAAGACATGGACATGGTTGTCTCATTAAAAGCCTTAAATCTGGATTTAGGTAAATGCATCCAGTTGGCACTGATCAAGCGAAACAATATATAGGAAGAGTATAAGCCAGCTATTTCGGCTTGATGAGTCATTGGTGCTTTCGTCTGGTTATTGCGTTGATCCATACAAAAAAAAATTGCAGTCTATATATACGCATAGGCAATTGTTAATGTGTATGTCATGGACAGACGTATGAAGATATAGAGCGGCGGAGCAATTGGTTTTCGTTTTACATTTTTATTTTGCTCAAGTCCTTCCTTTTTTCGGTTATATATAATATAAAGAATTAGTTTTTTTTTCAAGTGCACAAAAACATGAATACAATTAAAGGAAAAAAAAATAGAATAATACAAATAATAATCAAATAAATATTTAGTTAAATATACAATATGTTAGTTTTTTCATTGTACTATTATTTTATTTAATTTGTGTCTCACTAACTCCCTTGTTAAGCGAGGGCGCGTTATCATTCTCTTTTTTTCGACAGCTGATTCGTAGAGCACGCCGAAAAATCTTTCGTCGATGGACCCGAACAAAATAAAGCAGTAAGTCCGTTAATTTTTTACTTGTCTTAAATTATTGTCTGCGTATCACGAACTGAGGCGATGCCAATAATAGAAAGTTAGTTCGCGATAAGCCCTCAGGCAATTTTTTTGCACCTACCGCAATTCGTATTTCTTCTTTGTTTTGATTTTGTTTTTGCTAAGCTAATGCATTTGCTTTTGTATTATTGTTTTCAATATTAATGCTTAGATTAAATTAAGACGCAAATTTCATACAGTTTTATTAATAAATATTATAATGTATCATAAGTAAAAAACTTTTTATTCGGAAATCATGATGGTGTAGTGTGTAGAACAGGTTTAGTTGTGTAAGGGATTACTTAGTAATGATGATAGCAGAGAGTAATCAAGGGTGGGTGGGAATACGTAGTGTTATTAACAGCCTAACGATACAGCACAACTAAAGACAATGTACGGTCCCCTATCCCTTATCCCGTCCATCACACGCGAAATTTTAGTAACAATAATTTTGATAACGGAGTAATACAGTAGCGATGCGGTATTTCACCCCACTGCCAATTACCGACGAGCTAGAGCCGGAAATAAATCGCGTGATCCGATCGACTACAACACTCCAGCATACTTTTCAACATTAACGTATGTAACATGTTACAATTGAATAATTTTTATATATTATTGGCGCCCAACTAAGAGGCCTGAAGCAGTCTTTTTGGCGGTCCCTTATATACACATGTTGCGTTTCATACAACAGCTGACAAAATTAACAAAGCAAAAAGGAAAACAATAATGTTTTTAAAAATAGCGTATTAGTGGAGATCAACTGGATTTAATGTATTATACATACATTTTCGTGATCATCCAAAATCATTGATGCCGCTTATGTTCAGTTGCTGCAAGCTACATATGTCGAGTTACTTCTGGACTAAGGTCAGCGGAATAATTCTGCTGCCTACCGTTGAATTCAGGAGGCCAAAGAATCAGACAACATAGCACTGGACCAGTAAATCTGATTAAAATTAGTTCACTATCGGCTTAAATGATTTATACTGTCTTGGAAAAATGTATTTGTATTGTACCTGATTATAAATGATAAAACATACGTTAAACCTTTTAAATGTGATTACAATATTGTTGGAGCTAAGTCGTAGTGACGTAACTGCATACTGACCATTTTAATGAAACCCATTTAAAAGCATACAACACTATCCATATCCTTCTTATCCCTTCCTTTTACCTACATTGTACAGTTTCATACTGGACATCATGCTGGTCATGGTTTTCGAAAATGTTATATGACATTTTGATTTTTGATTGTTTTTCTTCAAATCATAGAATTGAACTATGAATTTTCTAATAATTTATTTTTATTGGCAATGCTCAATTTTTTTTATTTAATGTTTTTATTAATTATATTTCATTTGTATATTTATTTTTATCAATATATTTCATTAA
Source organism: Hirtodrosophila trivittata (assembly GCA_035045065.1). Lineage (NCBI taxonomy): Eukaryota > Metazoa > Arthropoda > Insecta > Diptera > Drosophilidae > Hirtodrosophila > Hirtodrosophila trivittata. The sequence continues at coordinate 8,075 of JAWNNK010001366.1, read as the reverse complement.
TAATTACTAAAGTATATTGTTAATATAATATATTTCATTTATTATTAAGATATTTTCTCTCAGTTGCTTCTCAGGCAATACCAATTCAGCATAGCCCAGAAAAGTTTGCTGCTGCATCTGCCAGCAATAATAGATGTATTCTTTGTCAAAGTCCGATTGAGCTTGCAGAGAAACTGTTAACGGAGAGCTGTCAGCATAGAATTCACCGAAATGTATGCAAAGTCAGGAAAATAAAACGGTTCTACGGGTTGTAGACATAGTTAATCAAAAGACAGACAGGTGCACTGAGCCAAGCTTTAGAGTCAAGATTTCGAAGCTTACTGTCTGTTTTCACAGCGCAAATGAACAGCCTTGAAATATCAAGATAAAATCCAGTCTTACCTTCAGCTGAAGCTTCTCAGCCAATAATTGAACCTAGGCGTAGAAATTCAGTAGTATCAGAGGAGTTTTGTCCAGATTGAGTTAGTCATATTATAAGTAATTGGAAAATTAGGTTTTTGGGTTGATCAGGTATGACGGTAGAGGATTTTATTTATCTTGCGGAGTCCCTAAGACCTGAAACAATGAATGGCAATGTGGATCTGTTAGCTAGGCATGTTAGTCATTTGTTTGGAGGTAGCGCAAACGATTGGTTCTTGCGTTACCATAGAAGTGTTTGTTATATAGTTTGGTAGGATTTATGTAGAGAGTTGCGTATACAGCTTAAAGAAGAATGGATAGACGACGACATTAGTGCGGTAATTGATAGCCGTAAGCAGAAAGAAGGTTAGTCATTTGATGACTTTTATGAGTCTGTGGTGAAGTTAGCAGATCAACTGTCCAGGCCTTAACCAAATTCGTCGTTGTTAGAATCATTGCGATCAAATCTACTGCCACAAATACAGCATGAGTTGCTTTATGAGCATATAGACTCGATTGCTCAACTTCGGCATCTTGTTCGGAGAAGAAAAGGCTTTTTGCAATCAGTCTCAAAGGTTCAGATTCCTCGGCCAGCTCCTCGTTAATTAGTGCATGCTTTAGAAGTGCAGACGGATTATGAGCCAGAGCCTTAAGCTGAGTCCATTAGAGAAGTTGACATGTCTGCCATAAGTTTGACTTGGTGGAATTGCTAAAAAGCAGGACACCGCTACCAGGATTGCAAGCAGAACGAACGAAGCAGAACGAAAAGTTTTCTGTTATGGTTGTGGTCAAGCCAATTCTTATAAGTCATCTTGTACAAATTGTAGCAATTCAAAATACTACCTAGGCCGTGTACCGTCGACAGGTACGCAAACAATTTGCTTCCAAAGCGCCAAACACGAGTTAGATGAAGATGCTCAAGTCACAAATCAAACTTTACCTAATACGACAATATACTCAGATTTACAACACTCCACTTCACATATAAATCAATCAAAAACGTTTAAGACCTTAAGTAATAAGCGTTCTCGATCTCGTATACAAAGAATCAATTTTTATAAGCGATGTAGACGCGAGAAGAAAGCTCTTGTTTCTGCAATTGTGGGACATAATTTGCGGCCCTATGCTGGGGTTACGATATTAGGAAAGTCGTTGAAGGGATTGATGGAAACTGGTGCATCAATCAGTTGTATTGGTGGGAGTTTGGCGGCAGAATTATTTGACAACATTACTTTGACAATATTACTATAATTCTTGGAATGGCTGGTTGGTACCAGAAATTTATTCGAAATTATGCTTCCATTGTATCGCCTCTGACCGATGCATTAACAACGCGGAAAAAATTTGAATGGTCAGAAGCGGCAGAGCAGGCAATTCAGGTTATTATATTAGAGATGTCCAAGGCTCCAGTGCTACACACTCTCTGACTTCAAATCCTCATTTTTATCCATTGTGATGCCAGTCAACAAGGGTATGGGTGGTGTGCTGATGCAATTGAATGATGTAGGTGTTGAAGTCCCAATACCTTTTACATATGTTGAAAAACCTGAATCAGTGTCAGCGAGAAAGAGAAAGAGTGCTTAACAGCGATAATTAATATTAAAAAGTTATAGCTTATGTAGAAGGACACCCATTTACAGTGATAACTGATCACGCATCTCCTAAATGGTTAATATCTCAGTTAGACTTAAGTGGCCGATTGGCGAGGTGGGCTCTAAAGATTTAAGCATATACTTATAACAATTAAGCAACGAACAGGTAGTAAAAATATCGTAACTGATGTTTTATCAAGAGTGTACACAAAGAACTTATCAGCCTTAAATATTGATAAATTTATTGATTTGCAATCGCCTCAGTTTGAATCGGAACATTTCAAAGTCAAAAGCTCTAACAAATCAAAAGCACATGCCAGATGTTAAAGTTGTAGACAAATATATTTAACGTCTTGTGGAACATGCCTCTGATATCAAAGCTAGCGATGATACAGTATGGAAGTTATGGTTACCCAAAGACCTTATTTCTATAGCTTTAAAACTAGCACACGATGACTCTTAGAAAGATTCAGGAGATATTATTATTGGCCCCGATTGGTAATCGATGTTAAAGAATATGTCAATCAGTGTGAAATTTGTAAATCAACTGAGCAACCAAATCAAATTTTTAGACCTCCATTGGGTAAGCCCGGAGAATCTCAACGGTTCTTTCAAAAGCTGTATATAGATTTCCTTGGTCCGTATCCCAGAACTAAAACCGGAAATATTGGTATTTTTATCGTATTAGATCATTTTACAAAGTTCCCTTTTCGAAACCTGTTAAGAAAATCACAGCAAATGCGATTCTTACATTTTTAGAGCAAGATTTATTTCACTGCTTTGGAGTGCCAGAAACCGTAGTGTCAGATATTGGTGTCGATTTAAGTTTCACATTTTTAATGATTTATTGCTTAAATATGGCATACATCACTCCTATACGGCGGTACATGCACCACAAGCGAATGCTTCGGAGCGTGTGAACAGATGAGTGATAGCTGCCCTTAAAGCCTATGTCGATCCCAATCAGTACAACTGGGATGAAAGACTTTGCTGCTCGCTTCGCTCTAGTTGGCATTCAGTTACAAACTATAGCCCATATCGGTTGGCATTTGGTCAAAATATGATCACAAACGGACATTCAAATACGGACTAAAATTATAAGAAGATCGAAAAGTAAAATTCAATCAAGAGGATTCTTTTGATGTTATGAAGAATAATGCTGCGAAAGGCATGCAGAAGCAACATGAACGTAACAGAAACCTTTATACCCTCAGGTCACGACCAGTAGTGTTAACTGCAAGGCAGGAAGTATTCCGAAGGAACTTTCAACAGAGTAATTTTGCACAGGGATTTAGTGCTAAACTCGCTCCCGTTTTTGTTAAGGCCAGTATAAGGCGTAAACTGGGAGATACGTATTACAAATTGGAGAACATGCAAGATCAATTGGTGGGGAAGTACCATTCCCAATATATTAATTAGTAATGCTGTTAATCGCCTCAAAATTTGATCGAACTTTGTCGGTTAAGCCCGCCCAAGTCCAATTTTAGTGGGGGAAGTTGTAATGGCGCATTGGGCAGAAAGCAATTTGTGAAAGGCGGCAACGTTTTTTTGTCTTTCGAGTTGTCGTTTTGATTGTAGGAGTAGACTCGAAAGGCCAAAATTAGTAGTGGATAACATAAAGGTTATTAATGATAAGGAATTAAATGGATTATTATAATTATAATTATACATTAATTCATTATAAAGGTTATTGTGTAATTTTTTTATTTTATATTTATACAATGAGGTATCGAGGCAAAAGAAAAGTTAAAAAAGGAAGCGATAGCAGTAGAAACCCTGGGGGTAATTTCCAGTGTGAAAGGCAGTGACATAAACTTTTGATTCCAGCAAGATGCTGGGAAAGGGGTACCAAGCTAGTGGATGAGCTAGGCACTCATTCCTATTGTAACAGCCAAGGCGAGTAGACGTACTTGCCATAAACATTGTTAACAACGATAAAAAAAAGTTTGTGTAATTGTGCAATAAGTGCAGTTAAAGTTATTATACAAAAAAAATGCCGTATATTAAGGTACATTTTCATTTTTTCACTAGATTTATAAGTTTTGTAGTGAGAGTGTGGAATCTGATCTATTTTTTTTTGGATCAGATACGGCGCCTATTCAGCATTTTATAAACCTTATTAGCAGTTTAAAAACGCTGGTTCCTATCTCCTCGTCTGAAAGCCGGAAGATATGGACATGGTTGTCTTCTTAAACCTATTCCTCAGTTTATAAACCTATTTATCAGTTTATAAACCATGGGCTCAAGTTTGAGAGCCGAAAGACATGGACATGGTTGTCTCATTAAAAGCCTTAAATCTGGATTTAGGTAAATGCATCCAGTTGGCACTGATCAAGCGAAACAATATATAGGAAGAGTATAAGCCAGCTATTTCGGCTTGATGAGTCATTGGTGCTTTCGTCTGGTTATTGCGTTGATCCATACAAAAAAAAATTGCAGTCTATATATACGCATAGCATGCAATTACAGGACAATATAAATATAGAATGATCAATTGGATAATCGTATTAAGATATTGTAAGCTTCGGTATACAATATGTTAGTTTTTTCACTACATATTAATTTTATTTCAATATAATATAGAATAGTTACAAACTAATAATTAAAGAAAATAGTGTCAAGTTACAAATACAATATGTAAGTTACATTACGTAGTTAGTCTTTATTTAATTTATTATGTGTCTCACTAACTCCTTGTTAAGCGAGGGCGCGTTATCATTCTCTTTTTTTCGACAGCTGATTCGTAGAGCACGCCGAAAAATCTTTCGTCGATGGACCCGAACAAAATAAAGCAGTAAGTCCGTTAATTTTTTACTTGTCTTAAATTATTGTCTGCGTATCACGAACTGAGGCGATGCCAATAATAGAAAGTTAGTTCGCGATAAGCCCTCAGGCAATTTTTTTGCACCTACCGCAATTCGTATTTCTTCTTTGTTTTGATTTTGTTTTTGCTAAGCTAATGCATTTGCTTTTGTATTATTGCATTTTCGTTAATATTTGGCATTACAAAATTTCTGCACAATTTTATTTTTGTTTAGTATAATAGAGTAATAGAGAACAATATTAATGCTAACGATTAAATTAAGACGCAAATTTCATACAGTTTTATTAATAAATATTATAATGTATCATAAGTAAAAAAAACTTTTTATTCGGAAATCATGATGGTGTAGTGTGTAGAACAGGTTTAGTTGTGTAAGGGATTACTTAGTAATGATGATAGCAGAGAGTAATCAAGGGTGGGTGGGAATACGTAGTGTTATTAACAGCCTAACGATACAGCACAACTAAAGACAATGTACGGTCCCCTATCCCTTATCCCGTCCATCACACGCGAAATTTTAGTAACAATAATTTTGATAACGGAGTAATACAGTAGCGATGCGGTATTTCACCCCACTGCCAATTACCGACGAGCTAGAGCCGGAAATAAATCGCGTGATCCGATCGACTACAACACTCCAGCATACTTTTCAACATTAACGTATGTAACATGTTACAATTGAATAATTTTTATATATTATTGGCGCCCAACTAAGAGGCCTGAAGCAGTCTTTTTGGCGGTCCCTTATATACACATGTTGCGTTTCATACAACAGCTGACAAAATTAACAAAGCAAAAAGGAAAACAATAATGTTTTTAAAAATAGCGTATTAGTGGAGATCAACTGGATTTAATGTATTATACATACATTTTCGTGATCATCCAAAATCATTGATGCCGCTTATGTTCAGTTGCTGCAAGCTACATATGTCGAGTTACTTCTGGACTAAGGTCAGCGGAATAATTCTGCTGCCTACCGTTGAATTCAGGAGGCCAAAGAATCAGACAACATAGCACTGGACCAGTAAATCTGATTAAAATTAGTTCACTATCGGCTTAAATGATTTATACTGTCTTGGAAAAATGTATTTGTATTGTACCTGATTATAAATGATAAAACATACGTTAAACCTTTTAAATGTGATTACAATATTGTTGGAGCTAAGTCGTAGTGACGTAACTGCATACTGACCATTTTAATGAAACCCATTTAAAAGCATACAACACTATCCATATCCTTCTTATCCCTTCCTTTTACCTACATTGTACAGTTTCATACTGGACATCATGCTGGTCATGGTTTTCGAAAATGTTATATGACATTTTGATTTTTGATTGTTTTTCTTCAAATCATAGAATTGAACTATGAATTTTCTAATAATTTATTTTTATTGGCAATGCTCAATTTTTTTTATTTAATGTTTTTATTAATTATATTTCATTTGTATATTTATTTTTATCAATATATTTCATTAATAATTACTAAAGTATATTGTTAATATAATATATTTCATTTATTATTAAGATATTTTCTCTCAGTTGCTTCTCAGGCAATACCAATTCAGCATAGCCCAGAAAAGTTTGCTGCTGCATCTGCCAGCAATAATAGATGTATTCTTTGTCAAAGTCCGATTGAGCTTGCAGAGAAACTGTTAACGGAGAGCTGTCAGCATAGAATTCACCGAAATGTATGCAAAGTCAGGAAAATAAAACGGTTCTACGGGTTGTAGACATAGTTAATCAAAAGACAGACAGGTGCACTGAGCCAAGCTTTAGAGTCAAGATTTCGAAGCTTACTGTCTGTTTTCACAGCGCAAATGAACAGCCTTGAAATATCAAGATAAAATCCAGTCTTACCTTCAGCTGAAGCTTCTCAGCCAATAATTGATCCTAGGCGTAGAAATTCAGTAGTATCAGAGGAGTTTTGTCCAGATTGAGTTAGTCATATTATAAGTAATTGGAAAATTAGGTTTTTGGGTTGATCAGGTATGACGGTAGAGGATTTTATTTATCTTGCGGAGTCCCTAAGACCTGAAACAATGAATGGCAATGTGGATCTGTTAGCTAGGCATGTTAGTCATTTGTTTGGAGGTAGCGCAAACGATTGGTTCTTGCGTTACCATAGAAGTGTTTGTTATATAGTTTGGTAGGATTTATGTAGAGAGTTGCGTATACAGCTTAAAGAAGAATGGATAGACGACGACATTAGTGCGGTAATTGATAGCCGTAAGCAGAAAGAAGGTTAGTCATTTGATGACTTTTATGAGTCTGTGGTGAAGTTAGCAGATCAACTGTCCAGGCCTTAACCAAATTCGTCGTTGTTAGAATCATTGCGATCAAATCTACTGCCACAAATACAGCATGAGTTGCTTTATGAGCATATAGACTCGATTGCTCAACTTCGGCATCTTGTTCGGAGAAGAAAAGGCTTTTTGCAATCAGTCTCAAAGGTTCAGATTCCTCGGCCAGCTCCTCGTTAATTAGTGCATGCTTTAGAAGTGCAGACGGATTATGAGCCAGAGCCTTAAGCTGAGTCCATTAGAGAAGTTGACATGTCTGCCATAAGTTTGACTTGGTGGAATTGCTAAAAAGCAGGACACCGCTACCAGGATTGCAAGCAGAACGAACGAAGCAGAACGAAAAGTTTTCTGTTATGGTTGTGGTCAAGCCAATTCTTATAAGTCATCTTGTACAAATTGTAGCAATTCAAAATACTACCTAGGCCGTGTACCGTCGACAGGTACGCAAACAATTTGCTTCCAAAGCGCCAAACACGAGTTAGATGAAGATGCTCAAGTCACAAATCAAACTTTACCTAATACGACAATATACTCAGATTTACAACACTCCACTTCACATATAAATCAATCAAAAACGTTTAAGCCCTTAAGTAATAAGCGTTCTCGATCTCGAATACAAAGAATCAATTTTTATAAGCGATGTAGACGCGAGAAGAAAGCTCTTGTTTCTGCAATTGTGGGACATAATTTGCGGCCCTATGCTGGGGTTACGATATTAGGAAAGTCGTTGAAGGGATTGATGGAAACTGGTGCATCAATCAGTTGTATTGGTGGGAGTTTGGCGGCAGAATTATTTGACATCAATATGACTATAATTGTTGGAATGGCTGGTTGGTACCAGAAATTTATTCGAAATTATGCTTCCATTGTATCGCCTCTGACCGATGCATTAACAGCGCGGAAAAAATTTGAATGGTCAGAAGCGGCAGAGCAGGCAATTCAGGTTATTATATTAGAGAT
>JAWNNK010001348.1:0-25001 GCA_035045065.1 Hirtodrosophila trivittata | reverse complement strand
ATTTGTTAACACTATTGGAGTTTTAGTGTGCGTTGTGGTTTTTGCCTGTTGGCATTTCGCACAAGTTTTTATACTTTGTTATTGTCTTACGTCATTTGGGCCCAATAATGGTATTTCTTAATTTTTAACAAGGTACGCGTAATCCCTGTATGGCCTCCTTCTATAGGATCATTATAGTATTTTGACAGTATTGCTTTAATTTGACTTTCGTCGTTTTTGTCTATTTGTGTCACTTTTGTTAGTAGCGCTACTTTTAATGTATTTAAATATTTATTGCCCATATTTTTAAATTCATTTAGTGTCACAAATTCGAAAATTTGTTCACTTGGTGACAACTGTAAGTTAACAATTTTGTGTAATCCGGCTTCTGAATTAAGCCTTTGAAAGAATTGATCTAAATCGAATTTTTCATTGGAGTACAAATCATTAACTGAAAGTTGTGAAATTGTTATTTTCCCAAGTTTAAATAAACAGTTGGATTTATTGAATTTTAGTTTAAAAAATTTCTGTACGTCATTATTGCTAATGATTTCGTAGGCACTGGGCTCTTTGTTTTCTTTTTGCAATTTTATTTTATCATCTGCGCAGATGTTTTCCTGTCGTTTTGATGATCTTGTTTGGACCATCATTATATTCCTATTCATTTCTATCAGTGTTTCTATGTTGATTCGTGATAATGCATTAGCTACATGATTATCTTTCCCCTTGAGGTATTCTACCGTGAATTGGTATTCTTCTAAATCTAGTCTCATTCTTGTAAGTTTTGAAGTAGAGTTCTTCATTGAAAATAGGAATGTTAATGGTCTATGATCTGTTTTGACTAAGAAATGCCTGCCGTAAACATATGGTCTGAAGTGTTTTATTGTCCAGTGAATTGCAGCTAATTCCTGCTCTGTAGTTGACTTATTACTTTCTCCCTGTGTGAAAGATCGTGACGCGTATGCAATTGGTAATTGCATACCGTTGTATTCTTGACATAGTACTGCACCCCATGCATGTTTACTTGCGTCTGTGGTTATGCAAAATTCTTTGCTGAAATCAGGGTATTGCAGTAATGTTGGTTTCATTAGAGCTTTTTCTTAGATAATTAAAAGCGTCATTGCATTCTTTTGTCCATTCGAATTTAACGTTCTTTCTGCACAATCTGGTCAGATGACGTGAGCATTGTGCGAAGTTGTGAATAAAACGTCTGTAGTAGTTACAGAACACGACGAAACGTCGCGCACTATCCGCATCAGTAAAAGTTGGATAGTTTTTGATAACACCGTATTTTTTTTCATCCGGAAGGATGCCATGATCTGTGCATTTATGCACAATTTAACCTCATGCATGAAGAAAGAACATTTCTCTGGGTTTAGTTTTAAATTGTTTTTTCTACACAGGTCAAAAATATTTGAAAAAATTCTTAAGCATGTGCTGTTCAGAACAGCCAATTACTACCATGTAGAGAAATGCTTGTGATGGTTCAAGACCTGTAAATGCGAGCGTCATCATTCGCATAAACGAATTTGGAGCTACTTTTAATCCGTTAGGTAGTCGCGTGAAACGATAAGACCCGGAGTTCGTTGAAAATGATGTTATGTTTCCAGATTTCTCATCTAATTCTATTTGGCGATAATCAACTACTAAACGCCATTTTTTCTCCTTGGAGTTTGGAAGAGATTTCTTGGGTACCAAGAGAAGTGGACTATTATATTCAGAAATAGATGGTTCATTTTTACAATCTTTTATTAGTTTTTCGACCTGTCTGTTTATTTCTGGCTTTTCTGTCTCTGCATTTCTATAATTTTTAATGTATACCGGAGTTTTGTCTGCTAATCTTAATTTCTGTTTGTAAAAATTATTACTGGAAATTGCTTCTGTTTCTAAACCAAATATGTAACAGTATTTGGTACATAAATCAGTAAGCTTTTTTTAAAGTGGTCAGGAAATTTTAGTTTTCTTAATACTTCATTGCTTCTATTGTTTTTGTATGGAAGTTGTCTTTTGATTTCATAATATTCTATTGATTCTAATTTAATTTTAGGATTTTGTATTTTAATGTTGTTATTTGTTGTATTTAGAATACGAACTATTGCTCTATTACTTACTTCGATACTGTTGGCTATTAATACCCCAGGGTGAATTTCCTGGTTTATTATCAATACAGTATTGTCAGAAGCACAATATTTCTCATTACTTCTGATCTAGCTGGTAATAATATTGAGTTGTCAAGATCATTATGTAATAGTGGTACATGTATCTGACAGTTAAGTGATTTTGGTTTCATGATGAATTCATCATGTTGATTATCTATTATGCAATTTAATTTTCTAATGAAGTCTAGTCCAAGAATTCCATTGCATGGTATTGGAAATTCATTGTGGACTATTTGAAAATCGTGACTGAAGTAATCGAAAATTAGATAAATTATTCTTTGTCCAATTGATTGTATTATTCCTTGCCCAATTCCTGGTATATTTGTTTTATAGTTTTGATTTATATTTGATTTTATATTATTGTTTTATAATATTGAGACATTTACTCCTGTATCTACTAGCAATGTTATTTTTCTCGTTACGTACTTTAATGATGTTACTGAGACTTAGATTTATATTTAATATTTTTACTGTTGGTTGCTCAAGGGGGTTTGCTGGTTTTCCGAGTTACCCTGTGTAACTCAAACTTGACCTTGTTGTGCATGTCCCCTGTTTTGGCCGCCTCTGAACGAGGTGCCTCGAGAATTGCCTCTGTAATTGTTGTTATTATTGTAACTGAAGCCGCCTCTATATGGCTGGATTCTATAGTTACCTCTGACACGGCCTCCGCCACGGTGATTACCTCTACCGCGGTCTCCACCATGGTGACAGTAATTTTGAAAATACAGAACTGTATTCGTTTGTCCAGTTACTTCGGTGCAACTATCTACGAATTTAGCTACTGCATCATTCATGTTATCGAATGTGCCTGCCTGCATGATAAGCTTTACCTTATCGAAACCGCAGTTTTTAGTCATAGCCTTTACAGCTTGTTCTGTGCTGTATTGTTGGCTATATCAGAGTCTAACCCATAATTAATGTAAGCACATGCAAGAGCTTTTGTCAACTGGTCTATTTCTTGTAAATAACTGTTTGCAGTTTTGTTCCTTCGTTGTAAATTATGGATTTTGGCTGTTAATACTTTAACCGATTCTCCTTTTACAGTTTTTGTAAGTTTTGCAATGATTTCGGGGATTGTATTTTCATGGCGAATTAAAATTCTTGCATGGCCTTTTAACCTTGTTTTTATCAGGCTGATTGCAGTTGCTTCATGATTGCTTTTGAGTGAATCTAATAGATTCAATGCATCAATGAAACCTTGGAAATTTTCCGGTTTGCCATCGAAATCCGATAATATGGATGTAGCCGTACTGATAAATTCAATTGTGGTCTGGGCCATTGTGAATGGTTTATGTTCAATTACACTTGAATTTGAATTTAAATCAGAATTATCTAAATCTGATACCTTATCTAATAGGATTTCAGCTGGGATTGTCAAATTGTTGATATTGCTATCAAGTAATTCGGTTTCTTTAGTTTCTTCGGATTCCGAATTTGTTTCTAGTTTTTCTGATTCTAGTGATACCGCTGTGGTTAAAACATTCTGTATTATTATTTCCAAATTATGTTTGGATTTTGTATAGACTAATTTTACTTGTTAATATGCCCATGCACTCATACATTAATAAACGAGCTTCATTAAAGCTTTTTACTAATATATTCGCGTGTTTATTGATGGTACTTTTCTGACTGTCTCTATTCTGGGTTAAAAATTTGAATGACTTGTTAAATTTTTCTTTTATTTCTCCTAATTTGGCACAGATTTCTTGCCATTCCATACTAACTTGTTCAATATCTTGTTTTCAGATCTATTGTTTATTTATTTATTTTTTTTTTATTCATTCAATTTTATATAAAAATTTTAATTTATCAAAATAGTGCTGCTATTGTGCAGTAAGTTTATACATATACAAACAAATCTATTTAGTTATATATATTGTAACATTATTAATTATTATTCTGTTTTTTTATTGATTATTATTGTTATACTCATATATTTATTTTTTAAGCAACGATTATGGAGCTTGAATATTTTGACAAATACACTAGCTGACATCAATATAACAATGATAATTAACAGAGTGCTTATTAAATGTAAGTCTAATTTTTCTACTTCGACTTTATTGATTACATTTTCTGTCGAATCTACAGTTTTAGTATCTATGAGGCCCATTTTGGCCCAAGGGAAATTAATTGTTATGGTAATTATGGTCTCCGTTTTGGATGACTTTCTCTATTTTCTCCTTTTTTTTTTTAAAGATTTCTACCTACTTTTTTTCGTATAGCTTTACAGGCTATACTTTTAATTGGGCAGAAATGGTTCCGCTCAATTTTACAAACATTTTATCATTTTATTTATATTTTATTTAAAAGTTAGGTAGCGATCCTGTCCTCTTCTGCTGCATCAGCTGGTCGTCGCCGGAGGTAGCACTCTGATGCTCCCTCGTTGACGCAAGTGGCTGAGTGCCCCTCGCGCTTGTTGATTCGCTGCTGCTGATGTCCTGGGCCTATTAGCTGAGGCGGGACTGGTAAGTTGCACGCTGCACTGTACAGCGGTCCAGGGCAGTCGCTCGGGCAGATGTTTGGCCTCTTAGGAAGTTGCTTTGGGGATGGTGGCTTAGTTTTAATTTTTTTTTTCGCATATATTAATAATTGAGTGGTGAGTAACGTCAACTTGGCTTTTTTTTGTTGGCTAGATTTTAAAAAATCTAATTCTGCCTGTAACTTTTGGGCTGTTGGCCAAGCAGGTGGTGGCGATTTTGAGTATAATATCCACTTAATGTGGGAAATTCTCTTATTTATTTTTGTACCCCTGTTTTTAGCCATTAACGCACTCTACTCACTCAGTATATATTTATTTATTTTTTTATATGCAGATGCTTGAAGCCAATCCTCAGGTTTTTCAGTTTCTTCAGCGAGCGACGGGACTATCCTTGGAGTTAACGCGTTCTGTGTTCGCAGCGAGTTCTTCAAAGTCGTCCTGTCACAGTCGCCATGTGATAACTGTCCATTTTAATAAGCGACAAAAACACGTCTTGTACTTCGATCTCGTTTTTATTGAATAAAATTTTTGTATGTTTTATAATGTTTACTTAGCCCAAAGCTGCCTCGCTGCTTTGGCCGAGAAGTCGGCAGAAGTCGGTAGTTTTCGTAACATCGCGTTTGCGTGCACTGGTCGACTGTGCACGGCCTACTCCGTTTTTTGACGTGCTACATTTCTTATAAGTGGGCCTGTAGGTGTTCGGTTTGCCGCACCCGTAACAAAATACTCTTCTTTCACCTATGCAGTCTTGATATCGGTGCCCGAGGACATTACAATTCCAACAGGATATAGCAACGGCCTCTAACTCGGCATCTTCGATATCGTCTTCTTCAGATTCCACATCTGTACCAGCTTGAGCCAGTACTTCATTTACATGTCGTCTGGGTACTACCACTCTTTGGGTGAGAACCACTGGCTTTGCTACCGACCATGAATCTTTCCCGAGTGCAAACGGTATGGGTATGGCGGAGTTGCGCGACTGAGAAAATTTGCAGACATAAGAGTTCATGCTGTATTTCTGGCAGCAGATTGGCTCGAAGAATTTTTAATAAAGCTGTGTTTAATAAAGGCTACGATATTTTGTCGGCTAAAGTGAAATGGCCTCGTAGAAAGCCTCGAATGGCTCATTTGCTTTCTGCATCCGTTGTGCGACAGCACTCCGCAGCTCATGGTCTGTTCTGCCATCTTGGTATTGTGCCCGCAAAGCGACACTTAATTGAGGCCAAGTTACTACGACAACGCTTTTGTGGTAACGCCAAAACCAATCACTTGCACTACCTTCAAATAAATTGCCTGCATATCGTGGTAGCAAGTCGAAATTACCATCTAAAGTCTGCTTAGGTAAAGCTTCTGTACGATGTATAAAATCTTATATTGAGGTAGCGGAGTGTCCAGCGAATCGCAGCTTTCAGTTGGAAATAATTTGACAGATTTTATCGGGACGTAATTCCACGCTTTGCTGTGTTCCAGCTGGCCTGGTTCTAATCAAGTGCTCTTGCCTGTTGGATCTTACAGACTCTCGAGCAGGCAATCTATCCAGATACCCATAATTTTCAGGCGGATGTTGGTGTTTATTTATGATGGATTTGATTGTAGCTCTGCAATTAATCTTTGGAACTCAACTTCTAACGTTTGGGATAATGATTGCGCCATTTGAGCCATAGCCAGACACATTGAGCTTGCCATTGTTTGTTGTAAATGGTCGCTCAACGAATTTGGCAAATCACGTATCATCAGTTTAGACTCCTGTCTATCGACAGGTTGTGCTTCCGTGCTAACCGTTGGACCGGATGTGTTCTCAGGTTGAGCCTGTGATCGTGTTCTCATACTGGCGTTATCTACTCGATAGTTTTCCTTTACCGCGGCTAATTCTTCAGCTAAATTGGGTGTCGGTACTTCCAATGAGATCTTGCAAACTGGGCAAATATTCCTGCTACTACTGGCTCTCGTATTAAAGCAAGCAATGTGGAAATTGTCTTTGCAAGTTGTCGTCACTAAGTGGTTTTGGAATTAAATGTTTTGTGCACAAATGCCACAGAAAATATTATTCTCCCCGATATTTACTAAATTTTCACAGTTGCGCCTCAGAAGAGGCATTGTGTCCTAATAATAACGCTTTAATAGTTATATATAATACTATAAATATATGACGATTAATAATGTAGAAAAAAAGAAATAGGAGAAATCTATTGAACTTTTTATATCAAATAATAACTATAGCAGCAAATGTATAAACTTGTTGGGAACCGTGCAACACTTTCACGAGAATAGTGTAGCCAAACATCTCTGTCTATTGATAGCCGAAGGAAACGAAGGAAAATGAATTGGCATTAAAATATGGACGGCCTCAAAGTGTAGTAATCAATCTCATATCGTCGTTACCTAATTCTATAGGATTTGTTTTCTGGAGGTATTTCTAGCATTAGTACTATTGGGGAATAATATGAATGATTATATCGTCCAGTCTAGCACTAAATTTCTAGAAACTTTCCATAGAGCAATATTGCAGCCAAGGTATTGGGTTGCGCTAAAAGTAATTGCGGATTTTTTAAAAGAAAGTAAATGCATTTTTTATAAAACTTAGAATGAACTTTAATCAAATATATAATTTCCATTTTGTTCGATAACCTTTTGCCATCTTCCCGGCAAATTTTGTATTCCACGCTCATAGAACTTCTGGCCTTTATCTGCAAAAAACTGAACCAAGTGCGATTTTATAGCCTCATCATTGCCGAAAGTTTTACCATTTAAGGAGTTCTGCAAAGATCGAAATAAATGGTACTCTGAGGGTGCAAGGTCAGGACTATATGGTGGATGCATCAAAAGTTCCCAGCCAAGCTGTCCCAGTTTTTGCCGGGTCATCAAAGATGTGTGTGGTCTGGCGTTGTCATGATGGAATATGACACCTTTACGATTGATCAATTCTGGCCGTTTCTCGTTGATGGCTGCATTCAATTTGTCCAGTTGTTGACATTAAACATCCGAATTAATCGTTTGGTTCCTTGGAATCAGCTCAAAATATACCACACCCTTCCAATCCCACCAAACAGCCTTTGAAGTGGTTTGAGCTGGTTCACCATGCTTGGACCATGATCGTTTTCGATTAACGTTATTGTAAACAATCCATTTTTCATCTCCAGTTATGATTCGCTTTAAAAACGGATCGAATTCATTGCGCTTAAGATGCATATCACAAGCGTTGATTCGGTTTGTTAAATGAATTTCTTTCAATTCATGTGGTACCCAAATATCAAGCTTTTTCACCAGTCCGCAACTTTTTATGTGATAATGAACGGTTGATTTTGGTATATTTAACTTCTCTCCTATCTCACGCTCAGTTACATGACGATCCAATTCGATTAATGCTTTGATTTGGTCATCATCAACTTCATTTGGCCGACCTGAACGTGGCTCATCTTTAAGTGAAAAATCTCCAGAACGGAATTTGCGAAACCAATTTTGACACTGTCTTTCTTTTAAGGCTTTATCACCATACACATCACGTAACTTTTTAGCAACCTGCTCTGCGTTTTTTCCTTTACGGAAATAATAATATAAAATATGACGGAAATGCTCTTTTGTGGACTCCATATTAAAAAGGGCGCCAAACAAACAAATGTAAACAAAATTACGCGCACTTTTTTTCTAAAGCAAGCTAATAATGACAGCTAAAAAATGTCAAAAGACAAATTCAATTAAATAGTCACAAGCTGTTAAAAAATTATAAACGCCGACTATATGAAAAATCCGCAATTACTTTTTGGGCAACCCAATATAATTAATTGACCTCAGTGCAATTACTACCAGTTTGTTTTTGTCGTGACCCGCGCTAAAAATTATTTTTAAATTACAATATTTGCTTCCATACCGTATAACTTCACATAATAGCCAATATTTTTACTACCCTAAGTAATTAATTAAGTATGATTAATAATTTGAAGCAATAGGTAAAAATATTTATAATATTAAATTACGTTAGTACATTCTAAATTCATTATTTGTTATGATTGGTACAAATTCAACCTATGGCATGTTATATTGTCATCTGAATGCTTCTAATACAAAACACAATTGGATGTTTGTAGATTAAGTTTTTAATGTATAATAATGTCTTTTATTTAGCAAACTTAAAACTTAGCGATGGGATCTTTTCGATTCCTCCAATCGATTATATGTCATCGAGATCGACGGCGTTGCCACAGTACCCGCCTCCAAGTGGGTGTGCCACGATGAAACAATATTATTTATTTTTTATATAAGTTCGAATTGGTTTGTTAAGAGAAATCTCTTCTTGTACGCAATTTTCGTTTCGAACGGCAAAGCATGGCATTAAACGATCAACCAAAATTGCTGTTTCATTGCCGTTCATCCGAACCATAAACACGCGATCGCTGTATCGTTCTGTAACTTCATAGGGACCTGTGTAGGGCGCTTCTAAAGGTTGTCGTATTGCATCAGTTCGTACAAAAACATGGGAGCATTCGTCTACGCCCTTTATACGAAACAGTTTTTCCTTGATGTGGTGAGCTATTGCCGTTGGACGAATCTGACGCATGTGTTCACGAAACTTTAAAATAAATGCTTGCGGACTTTCTATGGAGTCCAAGTCATCAAAAAATTCATTCGGTAGTCGCAAGGGCGATCCATATACCATTTCTGCTGCTGACAACATTCAGGTCTTCTTTAAAGCATGTGCGCAGTCCCAACAACACAGTGGGTAATAGTTCAGTCCAAGGCGATCCCGAGTTGCACATGAGGGCGGTCTTAAACGACCTGTGCCAACGTTCGAATAGTCCATTTGACTGTGGATGATAAGCTGTGGTATGTACATGTTTTGCTCGAACTAAAAGTGAGAGTTGTTTGAAAAGGGTTGATTCAAACTGAACACCTTGATCCGTGGTAATTGTGTTTGGGGTTCCAAAACGAGCAACCCAATGTCTCCAAAAGCATTTGCTACGGTTTTTGCAGTCATGTTCTGAAGTGGTACAGCCTCAGGACAACGAGTGAATCTGTCAATCATTGTTAGACAGTAACGAAATCTATCGCAGGGAGGCATTATAACGATATCTAGATGAACATGGTCAAGCCTGTCGCTTGGAACCGGTGTTCTTTGAGGTATTCATTTGTTGTGTTGATTTATTTTGGCACATTGAAATGGTATGCAGCTCCTACACCAATGTGTGATGTCCTTGCCCATTGCTGGCCAAATATATGTTTTTCGAATTTGTTTCATGGTAGCTCTTCCACTTGGATGTGACAAATCATGAACAGCGCAAATATTTTTTCCCTTAGTACTTTAAGTATATAAAGACGAATGTTGATTTTTGTTTTGTCACAGTAGGGGTCAATATTGTTATCAAAAGGTACGTGTTCCAGATTGAGCGATGTTGTACCAGCCAATAATTTGCGTAATTCTAAGTCGGTGGATTGTGCTTCCCTTAACTCTGCCAAGTTAATTGTTGTTGGCATCGTTATTGCATATAGTCTGGAGAGCGCATCACCGACACAGTTTTCTTCACCTTTTACGTAAGCAATATTAGTTGAAAATTGGGATATGTAGTTAAGGTGATGTAATTGCCTGGGCGATGCTTTTTCTTGTCGTTGACTAAACGCATAAATAAGTGGCTTGTGGTCGGTTTTAATAGTGAAAACACGCGCTTCCACGAGATGTTTGAAATGTTTAAAAGCTTCATATATGGCAAGCAACTTTCGATCGTAAGTGATGTAGTTTTTTTCTGTACTGCTTAGCTTTTTTGAAAAAAATGCCATTGGTTGCCATATCCCATCGACTTTTTGTTTAAGTGCTGCTGCAATTGCAACATCCGATGCATCACATTCCAGAGCTAGATCTGCTTGTCGAAATGGAAAAGCTAACATTGTTGCATCTTTGACGTTTCTCTTGCACATCTCAAATGCGTGAATAAGCTAATAAGCCAATCGATTTTGCGTTTATCGTTTTTCTTTATATTCTTGGTAAGCTCCGTTAGGGTTGCCTGTATGTGAGAACAATTTGGCAAATTGCGTCTATAGTAATTTATTACGCCCAGAAAACGACAAAGATCGTAGATATTCTCTGGTAATTTATAATTGGATATAACCTTTATGCGATCTATTGGCGGTCTTTCTACTTGTTTGTTTATATGGAAACTCAAAAATCGAACATCCATTTTAGCGATTCGGCATTTATCAAGGTTAATGCTTAAGCCATGGTCTCGAATGATATTGAAAACGGTACGAAGATGTTTTGTGTGCTCTTCTGTATCCCGTGATGCTATTAAGATATCGTCTATGTTGCACGTTCTACGTTCCCACGTTGGTGTTTTGGCCACAGTCGCTTTTTAATGCAAAATAATTATTACATTAGTTCGTTTATCTTACTGTTGAGTTCCTTGTTAATTATGACTTGTTTGTTACTGTTTTCTAATTGTTCATTTATCTTTTCTATTACTATCTGATGGTCGTCATGGTCGGTAGTACCCGCTAACCATTTCTAGGCCGACCCTAAAGCATTAATAGCCCTTTTATTTACTTTCTTGTGGGGTCTTAACTTTCTTATGTCGTTACCTATTTTCTCTATTTCGTAATTTTAAAAGGGGTATACAGACTTCGCAGCTGTGTGGTTGTCAACTGTCTCTTTTAGTAATTTATATGCCTCCTCGTATTTAGTCATATCAAAAATGTGAATGATTTTGAACGTACCGTTCTGTCGTGCAGTAAGTCCTGTCTATAGTGATATCAGTTGCGTCGTGGAGTAGTCGAGTATTGTAGTCATACCCAGACATACGGGTAGGAATAACCTATGTCGGGATAAAGAATGATTTAAGTTTTAAGTTTGTCTTTGTGAATAGTTTTTCCTGATTGTGTTTTTATAGTTGTATTCCTGTCTTCCGCTACTATTTCGTTCTTGTATTTTGCTGTTAATTTAGAACCTAAACGCTTGTCGATTTTTGCGTAGACCGTTTCTCCTATTTCGTATGTTTTTGGTTGCTGTTTCTTTTTGTTATGGTAGGTCAGGTCTGTTTCTTGTTTGTTTTTTATTTTTTTGGTATGTCAGGTCTGTTTCTTGTTTGTTTTTTATTTTTTTAGTAATCTGTTCCCTGGCTGTCTCTAGTTCTGCTGGATCCCTAATTCTCTTGTTCGCAAAGAATATCTCTATGGGTCTACCTTTTACAGTGGAGTGTATGGATTGGTTATATTCTTGTACTGTCTTTAGCAATAAATCCCCGAAGTTTCTACCGTTGTTGTCTTTCTTGAGACATCTCATGATTTCGCTTAACGTTGAGTGGAATCTTTCAATCTGTCCGTTGCTTGTCGAGTTGTATGGTGGTGTGCTGTACGTTCTGGCCCCTAACTGGTCTTCTATTAGGAACTTAATAGAAGCTGCGTTTAAAGCTTTCTCATTGTCCATGACCACTAGTTCTGGCATTCCGTACGCTATCATAATTTCGTATAGAGGATGTTTCAAAACTTCTGCCGCTTTATCAGTCGCACTTGTGCATATTTCGAGAACTTGTCCAAATCAGTTAGTACTAGTTTCCCTTCCGTTAGATAGATATCTACATGGATTATCTGTCCTGGATAGGTTGGTATCGGAGTTGCTTGCAACTCCACGTGACTTGGATGTCGGTCGTACTTTGACGTTTTACACGTCTCGCATGCTTTTGCTATTGCTACAATTCTCTTGTTCAACTGAGGGAAAAAGTATTTACTGAGGATTTGTATTTTGTTTTCTATGGGGCTCCTATGTGCTCTGGCATGCTCTTTGGCCATAATGTCGTTCTGTTCTGTTTCTGACGTGACGTCCTCTACTTGAAGTTGCGTATATCTCACTTTGTATGACTTGAAGTGCATATGTTCTGTATTTTCCCGAGTATTCTTTCTGATGTAAAAAGTCCGTTTACTAGGTTGGGGTCTAACCGTTTTTTTAATATTTTTACTAAGTCCTGTTCTGAAAAGTTTTTCTGTTTAATTACGTGTCTATGGTAAGTTGGAAAAGGGAGTGTAAACTCGTAAGTTTCTTCGTCTGAGAGTAGTAGGATGATTTGGTTTTTAAATACATTAATTGGAACTCCTATGCAAGGTATTAGATTGTGTGCTGAACTTTCGTCGCTATGAACTGTTGCCGATGTGTTCATAATTTGTGTGTCTACTGGGTTTCTAGAGAGTGCATCTGCTACTACGTTCGATACTCCTGGTTTGTACCTTAGCTCATGATTATATTCCTCTAAACGACTCTTCCACCTTTTCAACTTGCCATTGTGATTATTGCTACTTAAAGCGAAAGTCAAAGGCTGGTGATCTGTGTAAATAATTACTTTTGCAGTACCGTACAGGTACATCCGCAAACTCTGGAGAGCCCAAACTATTGCCAGCATTTCCTTCTCATTTGCTGCATAGTTTTCCTCCGTTTTATTGAGAGTGCGAGAAATAAAAGTAATTGGTCTACCTTCTTGTTCTAATACTGCTCCAATAGCAAAATTAGATGCATCAGTCGTTAATTGGAATTCCTTTCCTCCTTTAAAATCTGGGTACACAAGTATTACATCTTATGAGGCAAGGGTTTTCCTTAATTTATCGAATGATTCTATAGCTTCTCTATTCATATTAATTTTTATTTTGCTGTATATATTTTTCGTGAGTCTACCGTATTCACCTCGTAGTAAGGTAGTCATGGGTTTAGCTATCTTAGCATAATCCCGAATAAATCGTCGGTAATAACTTGAAAGTCCTAAGAAGGAGCGATGTTCCTTTAAAGTTTTCGGAATTGGAAATGATTCTATTGCCTTGACCTTGTTTGCGTTGGTTTTAACACCATGTTGGGATATTGTAAACCCCAAAAAATCTACTGTCTTAAAAAATTCGCATTTATTGATTTGGACTTTCATATTTGCCATTTCTAATGTCGTAAAGACTTTTTCTAAATGTCTGGCATAATTGTCTTCGTTTTTACTGAAGACAATAATATCATCGATATACACAAAGCATATCTTACCGATATGATCTCTTAGTATGTCATCTAGAGTTCTCTGGAAGATTGCAGGGGAATTCTTTAACCCGAACGGTAATCTAGTGAATTCAAATTTGCCACCGTTGAAGGCAAAAGCTGCCTTTTCAATATATGTTTCCTTGAGGATTATCTGGTGGAAACCGCTTTTTAGGTCTAAGACTGAGAAGGATTTATTTTTTCCTAATTGTGCTATAATTTCTCAAATCTCTGGGATTGGATAACGATCGCAAATTGTTATGTCATTTAACTTTCTATAGTCAATTACTACTCTATATTTCTTTTTCCCTGATGCGTCAGTTTTTTTCGGGACGACCCACACTGGCGCGTTATAGGGTGACCGTGAAGGTCTTATGATGCCGTCACGCAGCAATTCCTGTACTTGTGTCTCTACTTCTTGTTTCAATGAAATCGGGTATTGGTAGTGTTTACTGTATATTGGCGAATCAGATGAAGTCCTGATTTCGCTAACTACTTCGGTTGCGTACGTGAGTTTTTTGTCGGGATCTGCGAATAGCTGTTCGTGTGCTTTTGTCAAATATTCTATACTTGTCTTTTGGTCTTGAGTCATATGATCGGTCCTCAATTCTATGGTATTTATCGCCCCGATATGAAGCCGTCTGATTCTGATTCTATAATTATGGTTAATTACCAAGTAGTCCCCCGTATTACAAATGTCGGCTCCTATTTGTCTCATAATGTTATATCCCAAAAGACCATCGAAAGTCGTAAGAGTCGGTAGAAGGAAGAACTTCATAGGAATGTCGTGTATCCCGAAAAGGTTTAAAAATGTATGGTGAGTTATCTTTTTGAGTCCGCCTACGGAACTTGCTAAAAAAGGTTTTTCATTTTCTATCGGATTTTTTACTAATGTCGGATTTATATAATTTTGGTCAGATCCTGTGTCTATCAAAAATTTGAGTGCCCTACCATCCCTCGTTACACAGTTAAAGTATGGTAACGAGGAGAAATCTATTCTAAAGAATGGACTTCTGCAGCCTCTGCAGAGTCGTAGCTGTAATACGAGTCGTTATGATCTGGAAATTGGTCTGGTAATTCGTCAGCCCCTTCCTGTGCGACTATGTTGAAATAATTTTGTTCTTCTATGTACGTTTCGTAGGTGTGAGTTGAGTCGTCCTCGTACGTTTGTTGTTCGCTGCCCCCTGTAGTGACGTGGAAATTTCGTTGAAACTTCTGGGCTGGGCCACTGTGGCTCAAAGGTGGGGGTCGTTTACCTGTCGTCTCAATCGTCTGTGGTCTATTTATGTAATTAGGATTTCTAGATCGTACCGAGGAATCAATTTCCATTGGTGTCGGTCTAGGTTCCGGTTTCTGCGCGAAAGGTCTTGGTGGTGACCCTGGATTTTGCCTATAAGTCTGATGTTGGTTATATTGGTTGTTGTTACCGAAGTTGTTTCTATTATAGTTCCACTGTGGTGGTCGGTAAGTTGGTTTAGGGGGGTAGTACAAATTATGATCGAAGTTTTTTTGTTGTACGGGAGTGTTAGGCTCGTATGGGCCTTGCATATTTGTTCGTGTGTTGTCCCTGTAACTGTCTGGGCGGTAAAGGTGGGGGTTGTTGTCTCACTTTTGAAGTGAATGCGTTTCTGTAATCCTGGTTCTCTACCAGTGCGCACAGATGGAACGCGTGACTCAAATCCCTTGGTTGCTTTATTGCCAACAGGCGCGGTAAATCACCATTAAGCCCTCTAACAAATGTATCAAGGGCTTTTTCTCTATAGTTTTTAGTCAATGCCCTTATCGTTTCGTTCGAATCCTCTTGAACACCTATTTGGTTCAGTATCAGGGAGAGCTGGTGATAGACTGCTTGATAGAAGCCGCTCACTGCCAGGCGACCTTGAACTATTGAGAACAATTGGTACTCTAAAGTTTTTAGGTCTCTCTTGTCTGCATAATGCGAGGTAAGACATTTGGAAATCGCTTTCCAATTCATAGGCGTATTATAAGACTCAAGGACTATGTCCGCTTCTCCGACAACCTTGTTGCGTACAGCAAGGGTGACTAGATAATATTGGTACGTATCTTCTCTGCCTTCATACAAACTCATGATCCTGTCAATGTTCTTTCTCCATGAGCTGAAGGCGGTCCTATCCCCAGAAAATTCCCTTATGAGGCGTATCATCTCCGGTATTTTTTCGTTTGTTATTTGTGGGTCAGGTCTAGCAACCGGCAAATCAAAAAAGGAATCTGGTTTATCCGCATTATTGACGGCCTGCCTAATTAAATCTCCACCTTCTAACGTTTCTTTGATCATGTTTACTATAAGGTCCTTTAACTCGGAACTCGCTATAGGAGTACTGGTAACTGGGCGACCACTTGGTCGAGCAAACGGACGACTGGGATTGTCTGCTCCCAAATTGAGAGCAGCCACTGCATCGGACAAATCTGCTTGCATGATGACTACTGTTTTGAGTTAAATGAACAATTTTACAGAAACAGTTCTTTCTTGTAGTAACAAGGGCTTAACACAATTAACAAATGATTTCAGAATCTTAAAATTATAAAGTAAATATTTTCTTTTATATAGAGTTGTATTTGTTTTTATTTATTTATGTTTTTATTGCGTAAGAACTAGTGGCTGGTTCGTTCCTTCTATCCTTGGGATTCGCAGGATTGGACTTTTTATACCGAACTCCTCGGTGGTGTTTATTTTTTTATTATTTTACTTTTTGTTATTTTTCTCTCATATATTTTTAAAACCTTTTTCACATTGTTTTTCTTTTCCTTAATGCTTTCTTATATTTCTATAATTATTAATGGGAAACAAAATTTTCCTCGAGTATTCCACTCTCAGGTTTTCTTTTCTAAAATTTTTGTGTTTATACTTTTTAATAATTCTTTTATTCTTTCGACTGTTAATTTTCAGCTTGTATTAAAACTTCTTTTTTACTTTTGTGATTTGTAATATTTCTTGTTTCTTTTGCACTTAACTGTAAGACTTACATTACTAACAGCATTCCGGCGATCTCCCGCGATGTCCCCTTGGCTAAGTCCCGTTTGTCCTGTACGGTAGTGCAGGTGACTAAGGCACCTCCGGGATCCTATTTCGCGGCGCTCTGCAAACTTGTACAACAAAGCCGTCGGCGGTCTTCTGGCCAGTACGGCAGACAATCGAAGCATAACGAAGTTTCTTTTATACGAAGAACCACAAATATTTTTCTCACTTATGTTTGTCACTGTCAATGTTCTTGTGTGTGATTGTAATATTTAAAAAATTTTGTACTTTTATAAAAATGTTTGTGTACTCCTTTTGTATTCACCCTCTTGTGGCTGTTAAGGCACTTTTTGCTGGGAGGCACTAAAGGATGTCAGTGTTTTCTCTTGTTTTTTTTTTGTTTTTTTTTTATTTTACTTTCTCTTGCGATTATTAAGTCGCGTTTTGGTGCAAGAGATTGATGTTCACTGTTTATTGCCGTTGTTTATTTTTAATTAACTAAACGAATGTTCCTTTTCCTTAGCTTTGGCTCTTAGAGGCACCTTTTGGTCAAGGATATTTTCACTGATAGTTTTTATTATTTTTTTCCTTATCGTCCTTCGAATTATTCCGCGCGTACTGGTCCCTGCTCGGGCGCCAATTAAGTTTATCGGTATTATCTTTTATGAAAAAATATTCTTTATTAACCGAAAGGTATCTTAAGACTGATTTTACAAAGTTTGTACTTAGTATCTAAAAGCTGCCTCTGCCGACGTCGCTGGTTGTTGCTGGCGATGGTGTCCTATTCCTTTGACGTTCCCACGATGGTGTCGTCTTTGGAATGTGCTGGCTCAGCGCACGTGGCGTAAATGATCATGCACTTCGGCCATGGTCACGTTGGCCCTTGTGCACTTGTTTTTTGGGTCTCTCACGTTGGTGTTTCGGCCACATGATCTGTGCATTTATCTTTTGATAATGCTCGTCGTGAACTGATGTAATGGGCTTACCCACGAACATTTGGAAGTTCGACAAATACCTTGAGCCAATAAGGCATTTATCTCGTTTTTAGCTGCAGTCAGTTTATCTCCAGATAATCGACGGGGACGTTCTACTACAGGTAGGTGCCGTTGGTATCTATAAAGTGAGAGACATCAATGTTTCTGTTGCGCTGCTTCCTATTGTTTGTTTGACTCATGTATGCGAATTCCCGTAGCATTTCTTGAAAAACATCTGCGCCGTGTACCGTAGAGATTGAGGTATGTTGAGGGCTAACGAGATATCCATTAGTAATAGGATTAGATTGGTATTCAATTAAACGATGATTTGCTAAATTAATATGTACTTAAAAATCTGCTCTTATGATGGCTGTTTGTACATCCGCAATTATAAAAGACCAATTTTAAATACGATGCAAGCCCAAATCTCCTTCACACATGTGGCTTCCATATGTTTTAATGATGGTTTGGTTTGCTGCATATAAAGGTAGGCTGTTCTGATGTAACTTTTCTTAAAATTGGTGCGTGGTATTACGGAAACAACAGATCCTGTGTCAATCAAAACCCGGTTCTGTGATGCTGCATCATCGATGTGTAGGCTAACTTCTTGAGTACTTGTGAGAGAACTAACAGTATCGCTGGTTAGTATTTCGCTGCCAGTCCCCAGCGTATTGGACGGTAGCTTTATTGTTTTAACGATACGAAAGTTTGGTAAAATTGGCAGCTCGGACTACATTTGCGTGTTTTCTTACCGAACTTGCTGTGATACCTCTACTTTTTAATTTATTTATTAACGATCTCCCGTCTATTTTCCTTCACTCCTATGTACTAATGTACGCCGATGATGTGAAGCTGTACTTATCATATAATGGCAACAACTGTCCTTATTTATTGCAATCGGACCTGGATTTGTTTTTTGCTTGGTGTAAATGCAACTTGTTGTTTCTGAATTGCTCTAAATGTAAGGTTATGTCATTCTATAGAAGCACGCCTCACACATTTAATTACATGCTCGACCGGGTTTCTCTTGAGAGATTAGACTGTGTCACCGATTTGGGAATTCTTCTCGATCATAGACTAAAATTTGACAAACATATCGCGCTTACAGTCAACAAAGCGACTCAATCTCTTGGATTTATCAAACGATGGTCTAAGGAATTCGACGACCCTTATACGACTAAGCTGCTATATACTTCTCTTGTTCGGCCTATTCTGGAATACGGATCTTGTGTGTGACAGAATTGAGTCTGTTCAAAAGAAGTTTCTTCTTTTTGCTCTTCGCGGCTTTAAGTGGGTTCCAGGTACTGATTTGCCTTCATACCACAGTAGATTGCAATTAATTAACCTCCCATCTCTTACTAACCGTCGCATGATGCTAGGAGTTCTATTTTTACATAAATTAATAATTGGCAAAGTTGACTCATCTGTGCTATTAAGCCAAATTAATTTTTCTGTACCTTTGAGACGTACTCGTAACTTTACACCGATTTCTCCAAATACTTGTAATAATAACTATTCTCTGCATGAACCTTTTCGAGTTCTCTATGTTGACTATAACAGACTTTTCCGAGTCTTCAACTCAGAGTCCTCTTTTGATACGATTAAGAACCATATCCTTAACTTTTTAACACGTAGTAACTTGCTCTAACTTGCTTTACTAATCATAGTGATCTGATTAGGTTTTTCTGGGTTTTTCCCAATCCTCGCAACAAATGTTGGATCATTTAATACTCTTATTTTGAACACCCCAGATATTAAATTAAATTTTTTACTTAATATTTCATTTTAAATTTAAAATATATTTTTTAAGTTTTAATTTATAATTACACATTGTAATTTTCGGGTCGACTGTTAATAGTTGACATTAAATAAATAAAAATTAAAATAAAAAATAAAACATAATGTTGCAGATTGTTCTTTATAATATTTGGCCACTCGTATTGAAATTATTTGAACGTGGAGGCGGTGTGAGTCCAGGGCGATGAGACGATTTAATTTGTTGCATATCACTCTGAAGGGCCTCGAATTTCTCATTCAGACGACGAATCTCTTTGACCAGCTCTTTTATATTACTTTGATGTGAAACAACACTGACGTCATCCTTATTCTGCTGTCCAATAGGCTGCTTTTCAGGAGATACTGAAAAGGTTGACGGAAATGCTCCAGCTTCCAGCATTTTATCCGCGAGCTCAGCGAGCTTTCCGAGATCAGTTTCATTCCATATTGACAAAGTTGGGCGAATAGCTTGGGGTAACTCTGCCAGAAATAGAGAACGAATTAATTGGTTTTACTGTGCATCTGGTGCCAGGCTACGTATTTTTTAAACCCGTGTATGAACCGCCATGTAGTAAACGTTCCAGCTTGCTGACTGACTACTCTGAGTATTTGCCCAATCTGCATGTTTTTAGAGCCTCATATTTGTAATTGATTGAGGGATTAGAAAGTAGGTCTTCCACGTTGCAAAATTATAAGATCAAATTTATCTACATCTTGGTGTATATCGTGCCAGTTAAATAATTTTTACAGTTCAATTTCGGTAGTACGATTTATGGTCGTCCTGTGGACGTGCGCGTTGCCGTAGTAGAGGCGGATTGATTTTGGTTGCTTGCGCTCATCTGTTGAAGCTGCTGCTGCAGTTCTCTAATTTTCCGCATAATTTGCCGCATAACAATAAGCTTGCTTGACAATTATGTAGCTACGAAGCTTTTTTTTTCTTTTAAGTTCTTGTTGCTTCAGTAAATATAAAAACAAAGTCTAGTACTTAGAGCAGCTCGAAGTTTGTCCCACGACGAAAGATCTTTCGGCGATGGCCCGCTGTAGACTTAAAGTGTAAAAGCTGTTGGAATTAAATATAAGCTCGTAGCTATAATGAACGTTCAATCTGAGCTTAGAATTATCGCACTGTATGTGGAGAGAGAAAAAAAAATTAGTCTAAATTTAAAATATTCTACTTAAAACTAATGATATTTTATTGGATGGGCAACGGCCGTCTTTCCACAATTGGCGATACAGCGGGCAATCCCAGCTAATCGTACAAACACAAAACCAACCCAAACGCCGTGCAGACGTTTTCCTCTTTTTTTGTTGAGTCTAGCGCTTAGCTTAGGGTCAATCCGATTGTGCCACAATGGCCGGATCCAGGGCGCAAACAAATCACTTCTTGCTGTACTTTTGTGTAATTAGCTCTGGCTTTTGACAGACTGTCAAGTTCAAGCCGATTCAAAAGACCAGTTGGGGTACACTTGGTGCCGGCTCCTATCGGGACACCATATACTGGATGTGACCCGAGTTTGGTCTTCTCGATCCTTTATTTTTCTATGCGTGTGCTCCCAAGGTGAGGATAATTACATACAATTTTGGTGATTAGTGTTCTGACAATAATGCTAACTAAGACACTCACCACTATAATTGGGCACCACCACATTGTGTTTTCTTATTTATTTGGTTTTCTTTTTTTTTCCATTTTTTTTTCTATTGTTTTTTAACATTATAATTTTTTTATAGAAATTATTATAATAATTTTGAAGATTAATGGTATAATTCTTACTCACACTGTTGTCTTACAACTTCGGTTTTTACACCTTCTTTTTCTATCCATTCGCATTCGCCCCCGCCAGTTCTAAGAAGGATAATTTATTTATTTATTTATTTATTTTATTTATTTAATGTCAACTATTAACAGTCGACCAAAAATTACAATTTTTAATATAAATTAAAAGTGAAAAAATATAATTTAAATTTTAAATTAAATATTTAAGTAAAAAATTTAAGTTAATATCTGGGGTGTTCAAAATGAGAATATTGAATGATCCAACATTTGTTGCGAGGATTGGGAAAAACCCAGAAAAACCCAATCTATGATTAGTAAAGCAAATTAGTGCAAGTTACTACGTGCATATGGTTCTTAATCGTATCAAAAGAGGATTCTGTGTTGAAGACTCGAAAAAGTCTGTTATAGTCAACACAGAGAACTCGAAAAAGTTCGTGCAGAGAGTAGTTAGTATTACAAGTATTTAAGTTAATTTGGCTCAATAGCAGAGATGAGTCAACTTTGCCAATTATTAATTTATGTAAAAATAGAACTCCCAGCATCATACGACGGTTAGTAAGAGATGGGAGGTTAATTAATTGCAATCTACTGTGGTATGAAGGCAAATCAGTACCTGGAACCCAGTTAAAGCCGCGAAGAGCAAAAAGAAGAAACTTCTTTTGAACAGACTCAATTCTGTCTTGGTGTACCGAATATTGAGGAGAGCGGGCACTTGATTTGACCTCCGGAGCTTAAGATGTATTTTCTTATCCCAGTTCTAGCCGAAGAAAAATGTTTTTTCATCCAAAAAAATAAGAAACTGTTTCTGAATCATTCCACTTGGTCCTGATATTTTTGGATGCATGGCCACCAAACACAGGATCCATACTCGAGAATCAGCCTGACCAACGACACATAAAGCTGCTTGGTGGTTTAATGCTCAGAAAATTCTTTAGAAGAACGTTTAATGAAGCCAAAAGTATTTTAAAATATTACTAATATATTACTTAAACGTGATGGTTGAAGCATAGATTAGGTACAAATAGAATTTCTAAGCCATTTACTTTATACAAACGCTTCAGCGAAGGTGATGAGGTCTTTAGGTCATGTTGGAGAAGCAGCGTTGATAACATACAATAGAAAGTTAAAAACTTGACATCATTAATATACATAGGGCTACGGGAGTGTAATAGAATTTGAGGTAAATCACTTACAAATAAATTAAAAAGTGGACCCAAATGGCTACCTTGTGAAGCTTTAGAGGACACAAGGTGTGGTCTTGAAAACAATGGCTTTAACCCTTTGGGAGCTTCTATGATGGTAACCAACGCAGAAGTTTGGTAGGAAAGCCCATAAGACAAACTTTATACCAAAGGAGGTAATGAATAACCGAAGCAAAAGCTTTACTAAAGTCGGTATACGCCACATCGGTTTGAAGAAATCTTGTTAAGAAATTTGCCATTAATCATGGATGAGAATTCTAAAAGGTTAGTTGAAACTGAGAAACGTCTTTCAAATCTATGTTGAAAAGGCGAATGTTGCTAATTTTTTTATTTTTAAATTTTTTAGTTACACGAAACTTATTATTTAATAAATTTGAAAATATGGGAGTTAATCAAATTTGATCGTCCAGAGACTACATTACGCTTATAAGTAGAACACAGACATCAATAACTGCAAAATGAATATCATAAAATACATATGTAAGTTGATCAATTTATATAGTCAAAAACAACGTTTGAAAGGATTGTATGGGAGTAGCCCCGGCTCTAAGAATTTGCTAATGAATCGTTTTATATATACATGGGTAATAGCATAAGGAGGTCAGAAAGAGGTCTCAAAAAGCTTTTGAACGTATATATCGGGGAAAAATTCGTAAGGTTTTTTTTGTTTCTCTTAGATGTGAAGTTAAACTTTTTAACTACTATTGACCTATAGGCTGTAGTGAACTGGTTTGAGTATATCTTAATGTCATTGCTTAACTACTCTACTATAGAGAATTTAACTCACTTAAAGAACCACATACATTTAGAATCAAACTCTCACTAGGCTCGGATCTAATTCGTTGGGTTGTATGGGTTCTTCCTCACCTAATTTGTATTAAAATATTATAGCACATCGAAAAGTGTACATTTAAAAACATAGTAGTAGTAGTACCGCCGACATGCCGTTAAAAGCCCTACTGCTGCCTCTTATCTTTCCCCACTCTATAATTTTAATGTTAAAATTTGTTTTATTGTTCCTTGATTAACTGAAATTGAGTTTACCAAATATTTTAAGACAATACGTTAATTCGACAGACCATTATTATGTTTGAATTCATATATTATATTATTATTATAGCTTCACATTTTAAATTATTGATTTAAATTAGAATATATTTATAATATATACATACCTACCATATAAGTATTGTATATAAATCTACGGTTAAAATGATAGTATTATGATTTTTTTTTATTTTTGTGTTCTACCGACCATAAATATAACTTAGACCGCAATATTAACTTATATTTATTTATAAATATAATTAAAAAAAAATTATAATACTAACATTTTAGCCCTACATACAAAAAACTTGTTTTTTATTTTTCCCCAACACAGGGAAATTTACTTTTTGAATACCCCTGTACATACTGCTTCGGTACTATGAGACGCTAGAGTTTATGCTCACCTTACACTATATAAAATATATTGGGAGTAAAAATTAAGTCGGTCTGTTTTCAAGAGATGGCTCCACCTCTAAGTTGTGGCCAATTTAGGAAGTGTATTCATATTCCATTGGATAGCTTTGACATCTGTCAATAAAAATAAGTGTGCATCAGCGTCTGTTTGTGAACACAACATTGTTTTTTGCCTTTTCGAAAATGTCTGAATTTGTGTTAAATAAACAACATTTGCGGGAAGTTTTGATTTTAATTTTTAATGGGAAGAAAAGTGAAGCTGAAGCCCATCGAATACTTGTGGGAGTTAATGGTGAATCTCCTCCAACCGATAAGTCACGCAGAGAGTGGTTTCAACGCTTCAAAGTGGTGATTTTAGCGTTGAAGACAAAGAGCGTTCTGGTCAGCCCAAAAAGTTTGAAGATGAGGATTTGGAGGATCTTGATCCAATAAAGATCGGTGCCAAATGCAAACTGAACTCGCAGAATCGTAAGGAGTGACTCAGCAAGCAATTTCCTTTCGGTTAAAACAATTGGGATTTATTCAAAGGTAAGGAAATTGGGTGCCGTACGAGTTGAAGCCGAGAGATTTAAAAAGTCGATTTTTCACTTCAGAACTGCTTCTTGAAAGACATCAAAGGAAGCGATTTTTGCACTGGATCGTGTTTGGAGATGAAAAGTGGATATATAACAATAATCCTAAGAAGAAAAAATACTATTCCAAGCCTGTTGAACCCGCCCCATCATCGTCTACATCGAAACCAATGCAAAATATCCACGGTTCAAAAGTCATGCTCTGCATATGGTGGAACCAGACGGGTGTGATATACTATGAGCTGCTAAATCTAGGCGAAACCAATAATGCGGATCGTTATCGACTACAACTAATGCGTTTGCGCAGTGCATTGTAAGAAAAACGGCCAGAATCGGCGGTAAGGCATGTCAAGGTGACTTTGCAACATGACAACGCTCGGCTTCACGTTGCTATAAAGGTCAAAAATTACCTTTAAACGCTGAACTGGGAGGTCTTACCGCCCCCAACGTATTTTCCCTTCCGACTACTGACTTTTTCGACGGATGAAAAACAATTTGGGCGGCCACAGGTTCGGCTCTTTTGAAGGAATCAAAAAATGGCTCGAAGTTGGGATCGAGGCCAGAAAGGACTCATTTTTTTGAGATGATATTCGAAAATTACCAGAGAGATGGGAAAAAGTAGTCGCTTCCGACGGACAATACTTTGAATGATGTATTTTTTA
>JAWNNK010001337.1:0-12310 GCA_035045065.1 Hirtodrosophila trivittata | reverse complement strand
GAAAACAGCTTTCTCTGTAAACAACGGTCAGTGTTAACTTACCAGACAACCGTTCCGATCAACAAAAGCAATATTTCAACGTGTCCTCGATGACATTCTCAGAGAACATATAGGTAAAATCTGTTATATTTACATAGACGATATTATTGTTTTTAGCATAGACACAAAGTCCCATTGAAATAATTTAGGTACAATTCTCAAAGCCTTTGCCATTTTGTAGGCCATAGTGAAAATTTATACGGACCACGAACCACTTACACATGACTGTAACTGGAATCAAGCAAGGAAATCTTACTGAGACGAATACAATATAAAGGTACCCACAGCGCCAGCCATGACCTTATGAAATGTCAATAAATGTATTTAAAAACCAAATGTTTATTCACAAAAAACATCCACCAGACTATACATTTACCATACCATTTAGAACATTTCATTTCCAACATACTATTCCACAACCAATCTTTACGAAGACGACCTAATACAAATTTTCAAAAACCGTTTATACTTCTCAGTCTTTAATGGAATTTTAACAACAAAAGATATAATGGTACAGATCCATCTAAGTCATCTTTACTTTCAGGGTCAAGTAAAAGATCTAACAACGGAAACCGACCAAGAAGATATTTTTTTGAAAAATTCATAATAGAGCTCATTAGCAACATTAAGAGTGACTTAGTCCGAAACCATAGAAAAAAAGAACCAAAATATCCATGTCAGTCCGGAAAACAGAAAAATATACAAAAAAAAATATTATATATATATGTATTTATTATTTATTTTATGGGGAATGGGCCGATCCCTCACGATCTGTTTTGTTTTACTGAACATATATATATATATATATATATATATATATATATATATATATATAAACCCACAAACAGATTGTGAGGGATCGGCCCATTCCCCTAAAAAAATAACTATGTGTATCATTGCAATTTATCACTGCAGGATTATATTAATAATAACAAGTTTGTCATTGGCAATAGCAACTACGACGTAACGAACTATACCCACGCGCACAGTATAACTATCCATATAGAGTCAGGAAAGTTACAGACCTCAGCTACTAAAATAGTTCAGTAAATATACATCCAAAATTTTGCAATCGGTTCTCCAAGCACTAACGGTAAATAATAAAAGCGTTGAAAAAGTATACTTTTGAATCAATCTGACAAACTCCGATAGAGAAATCCTTCTTGTTTTTTTTAAACGCATACCACAAATTTTTAGGGATTGGGTGTAAAATGTGGTGAAATATGAAAATACGCAATCATTTTGGGCAATCAAGCTAACAAATACAAAAAATTGATAGATGAATAGGTACGCTTACGAAGTATAAGTATAAACCAGTTGACTAAAATGACAAGCACTAAACCGAAGCGAGGGAAGCCTCCTATATGCTACCAAGTGGAAATCAACTTAACTGCTGCCACAACGTTCAATGAAAAGCATTTGAAAAAGGAGGAAGTAATAACGTTTATTAAATACCAAAACTGGTTATTAATAAATAGTCCAAAGTTTTTAAGTGCAGTTTTATTACAGCGACCAAACCATGAACAACACAGAGCGTCAAGCCGCTCGGCTGCTATTATTTATTTGCTTCTGCCTGTGTAGCGGCCTAAGTGTCCAGACCTGTGGATTAAGTCAGCAATCTCAGTACCTTCTACCTATTGCTACCTATAAAAGACTAGAGCACAGTGTTTTTTCCCAAGATTTGTGTGCTTTGATTCGCTCACGACTTCTCAATATCGCTCGCCTGACACAACATCAAACGGAGCTGTATCGTGTACGCGTTATCAAAGAGTTGCTATTGCAAACCGACTGGAAACAATGTGATTACTTGCTACCAAAGATTGCAAAGATCGAGCAACAACTTGCGCGCGATCACCGTGTTCTGATTGTTCTAAAAAGTGCCTTAGACGTATTTTCCTGCGTCAAGACTGATCAGAATTTTATCAAACAGTTTCGAGGTATTCTTCACCGGACATACCAGCACCTTATCAAGAAAGAGTCCGAGAAGAAAATTCAACTGGATATCAAGACAAAGAAAACTATTGAGCGTCTTCAATACCAAGCTACTATAAATGCGCTAATTGCCAAAACAAGACACAAGGTTTTACATAAACGAGCGGCCAATGAAGTGCGGCCAGAAGAAAAACATATCTTTGAACTGCGGAAAATGGGTACGACCCCCCATACTATACTGACTAAAGTAAGTGGCCATTTTATTTAATTAATTATTTATTCATTTTTATATTTATTAATTTATTTAATTTATTTAATTTTTTATTTAATTTCTTAAAATAAATGTATTAAATGATCCAACATTTGTAGCGACGATCGACGATCGCATTACCCTTGATTATTTATTTATTAATTATTATTTTGTTTTTCAAGTCGAGATATGATAAAATTGAAAACACCACCAAAATTATTGCAAAGGAAGAGGATGACAACGGTTTCCCGGAGACTAGCAACGATGACAACGGTGGGATTGTTGGTGTCATTGGAAGCTTGAGTGGCGTAAGTGATAATGATAGTCTAGCGAGTAATATTACCACACACAAATTTTAGGGTGAGAGTGGTTCAGATGTAGGCACACTGATTGGCGTGCTGACCAATCTTATATCGACGCTATTTGGTGTAAGTTCTAAAGAATTAATTATATTTTGAATGTTCTTAATTTAATATATTTTTTGTTTTATGAATTAGCCAGGTGGCTTGGATATAAATTCGCTAATCAGCACAGCCACATCACTGCTGTCAGGGCTGCTATCAGGTAATAGAAACTTTGGTGCCGTACTTGGTCAATATGTGGGCACTGCATTTGATGGGCTATCCGGTGGAGGCGGAGCGGTAAAATTTCAATAGTTTGCCAATGAATTTGGAGTATTTATAATATTTTCTTTTGATGTCACAGATCAATAATGGACAATTTCTGGGAAATTTTATAGGCAGCGTGGTAGCTGCACTAAGTGCAGTATGTATGCCGAATAAATTTGTTTACCTAAAGCAAAATAGCATTTTACTCTCGCATCCTTATATTTGATTATTTGGCTGAAAAAAGATGTAAGTGAACTTATGTTATCTTTACAGGATCCTGAGGATGAGGGACCACCACAGCCATTGACTTTTACAAAAAGTTTTCTCAGCGGTTTTATTGGATCCAAATTCGAACTCAGCTCAGGCGAGCCAACCGACGAACTTCGTGATACTACTAAGCTTCAACATCAAATTTTGAAGGAAAGGACTGGCATTGTCTCCAAGTCAGGTCGATTAGTCAAGCATATCACCTCGAATTTGATAAACAGTGTTTTAGGACTGCTGGTAAATGTATCACTGGGTGCCTCAGGCGGTACCTTACATGCGTCCACTGGAGTTCACTCGAGCGAAAGCCATGATGTGAGGTCAGAAGCAAAAAAATCATAAACGAAACTATATTGATAAAGCCATTGGTCACAAATGTATGTTATTCGTGTGAATTTTTTTCTTCAACACGCTAAAATCAAATATTAGATCCTAAAAACCATTTATGTTTGCTTTTAGCATCAATAGTCAAGCGGGTAGAGCTATCCGTGTGCTTGCTTGTGTTGTTATCCGATTATTAAGAGCATATCGTCTTAACTTATTATTAAGAGCAATAAATAAGTTAAAACGGTAATAAAGATAATTTAATTTTATTAAATTATTAATTAATTTATTAATTAATTTATTTTATAAATTAATTGTATTATTATTAATTTAATGCGCTTGTAAAGCAGTAATCCACTGGCGAAAAAAGCCATCTAAAATCACCAGGATGGTACACTAGAACCGCTACAGAATTAGTTTAGTTAAACTATTAGTTCGGTTTTTGTCCCAGTTGAATCTTTTATTTTTAATGTTGCAGTATTATAATTATAACATTACTTTTTCAGAGCTGATGCTCGTTCTTGATTGTTAGAAGCTTTATTCTTGATTTTTTATCTTTTCAGTGCTAGAATACTAATTATCGTTACTTTGGAATTGCCACCAGTTGGCTGTTAGTACCAATTATGGCCGCTAGAGTGCGACACTAAAACTGCCACAGTACTCCCTCTCCAGTAACTGCGTCACGAATTGGATAATTGTACACGAAATTGTTTCTCGTATGTACAAGGCGTGGTATTGGTTCGCTGTTGCTGCATGTTGTCATCGTCCTTGATGATGAAAGCGGAGTTAAGACGGTCAATTGATACTGCAATTTCTTTGTTGTTGATGTTCAGTACGTAAACTCTGTCACTTTGATGTCGAACAATTTTATAAGGCCCTGAGTAAGGTGGTTCAAGCGGTTGCTTATTGGCATCAGTCCGAATATAAACGTGAGAACACTGCTCAATTCCTTTCATCAAGAACATGGACTTGATATGATGCGCTGTCTGCGTTGGCCGTATTTGACGCATATGCTCTCGGAGTCCAGACAAAAATGTAATATGTATGATTCGTCTTCGTATCCAGAATATCAAAGAATTCGTTTGGTAAGTGAAGCGGTGCTCCATATAGCATTTCTGCAGCAGACGATTGCAGATGTTGTTTGTAGCAAGTACGAAGTCTTAGCAATACGGTTGGTAGTAACTGTAACCACGGGGTACTTGCGTTACACATTAAAGCTGCTTTCCTCTCTATCATGCCGTTGGATTGAGGATCATGCGCAGTCGTAAGAATGTGTTTGCTGCCGACTAGTTGAGCTAATTCGTTGAAAATCGCAGACTCAAACTGCGACCCTTGGTCAGTGGTAATCGTTTTTTGAGATCCGAATCGTGCCACCCAGTTTGTCCAGAAGGCGGTTGTTACCATTCCTGCTGTGATGTCCCTCAGTGGCACGGCCTCAGGCCACCGAGGAAAACGGTCAATCATCATGTTAATCTTCCACTCGGTTGAGACAAGCTGTGAACAAAAGTGAAGACTTGATTTTGAAGAACTTTTGGAACGTATAATCGAACATACCCCTTGGATACATCACAGTATATTTCTGTATTCTCGTCGTAGCGTACACGTTGCAGTTTGAGAGATGTGTTGCCTTGACGTAATTCTGTCAATTCCGGATCTACCTCCTGTGCTTATTCGAGCTCCGCCAAATCTACAGCTGTTAGTGATGCAATTGAGTAGAGAC
Source organism: Hirtodrosophila trivittata (assembly GCA_035045065.1). Classification (NCBI taxonomy): domain Eukaryota; kingdom Metazoa; phylum Arthropoda; class Insecta; order Diptera; family Drosophilidae; genus Hirtodrosophila; species Hirtodrosophila trivittata. The sequence continues at coordinate 7,173 of JAWNNK010001337.1, read as the reverse complement.
GTGAGAATGCATCTGCAATAAAGTTCTCTGTGCCTTTTATGTGTACGATCATCGTGGTGAACTGTGAGATGAAACCAAGCTGTCGGACTTGCCGTGGTGACATCTTCTCGGGTCGTTGCTGAAATGCGTACAGTAACGGCTTGTGGTCGGTCTCAATGATGAAGGGGCGGGCTTCAATCATGTTTCTGAAGTATTTCACAGCTTCGAACATAGCGAGAAGTTCTCTGTCGTATGTGCTGTAGCTCTTCTCAGTACTGTTGAGCTTTTTGGAAAAAATTATCCTATTGGTTTCCAGTCGTCGTCTAACTGTTGCTCGAGAAGCGCGCTAATGGCAACGTCAGATGCGTTACACACTAATGCAAGGTATGCATTTGGAGATGGAAATGCGATAAGTGCTGCACCAGCTACACTTTGCTTGCATGTTTCAAATGCTGTACAAAGCTCCGGCGTCCAGTCGATTTTGCGTTGATCATTTTTTTTTACGTTTTTCAGAAGCTCTGAAAGGGGTGCCGGTACGTGCACATTGACTTCTTGAGAGTCGACATATGCCTTGTTCAATTAAAAAATTGAACTCTTTTTTAGCTGTTGCTATCTTGTCACCAGAGAGACGGCGAGGATGATCCGGGCATCCGTTGGTGTCGATGTAGTGTCGGAACTCGTGCTGACTGGTGGTTTTTACGGACGGATTTGTGACATCCACAAACTCTTGTAGTAGATCTCGTAGATTGATCATAGATTGAACAGTTGCAACATATAGTTGATTCGCATCTGCCAAACATGCTGGTCTCGAAATGCCTGTCAGAGAATCGATTAAACGTTTATTAGTGAAGTCTATTAACAGTTGGAATTTGGTTAACAAATCTGCTCCGATGATTGCCGTCTGCACATCAGTGATGATAAAAGGCCAAGCAATGTTGCGACAGAGACACAAGCTTAGATGTTGTATGTGACATCCGTACGTGTGGGTTTGTGTTTGATTCGCAGCGAATAAAAGTAGATCTCCTTGTTTGGTCTTATGTTTTACCAATTCCCGTGGTATAACAGACACCCCCGATCTGGAATCGATGAGGTTAATGCGTGATGTCAGGTCGTAGATGTAGAGTCGGCGTTCAGTAATATATTTATTTTGTGCAAATGAGTCGCCAGTTTATGTGTTGCTATTGTCGCCTAGCGCACACTTCCACACACTGTAAGCAGTGGTCGAATAGACTGCGGCATTTCCGCCAGAAAGAGAGTGTGAAATATGCTTTCACTGCCAGGGCTTGGAGCGAAGCGACCCATGTGGTATTATTTTGGTTGGCTTTAGCCCTGTGATTCCTCCCTCTTGCAGCAAGCGGCATAATTTGGACTATGGAGATTCGTCGAATCTTTATAGAAGTCGTGCCTTCAATGTCTCATACTTGTTCGAAGTCGGAGGATGGATTATGAAATCTTCCACAACCAAAACTACTTCTTCCACCAAATGTACCGAATTTGCTCGAAGCGCTTCCATATGTTGGAGGTCACGTAGTTGGTGGGTCAAGTCTTCTTGCGTTTTCATTTTTACGATTTGATCATCGTTCTCAAAAAATATAAGTTTCCTTTTCTTTAATGACCGCAAATTGTAGCGTGGCGTGTGCATAAAAGAAAAATGGCGGGATTTCACCAGTTTGCAAAACTGGTAGTGTACACTTCTGCCAGATAGAATTTTATCCTGCCGGGCAGCGAGTATGTCGTATTCGTTAGTTGGGGTCACCACTTTAGTTTAGTTAAACTATTAATTCGGTTGTTGACCCAGTTGGACCTTATATTTTTAATGTTGCAGTATTGTAATTATAATATAACTTCTTCAGAGCTGATGCTCGTTCTTGATTGTTAAAAGGTTTCTTCTTGATTTTTTATCTTTTCAGTGTTGGAACTCGTTACTTTGGACTTGCCACCAATTGGCTGTTAGTAGCAATTGTGATCGCTAGAGTGCGACACTAGAACCGCCACACAGATTTAGAATTAGCGCCATCTATGTGTCAGCCTACAGATTTCCCAAACCACATCCTTTATACGTAACATGTGACATGCACTTATAAATCTTATCTCTATTTAAGCCCTGAGAGCAACGGATTGCAACCCGCTTATAGGCTCGGGTCAAATGCATCTACATTTAAGTAGTGGGGTCACACCATTGTCTTTAAAGTTAATGAAGTTGTTCGAAAACCGACAAATAGTTTATCTTTTTTAGGGCTCAAACATACAGACATTTATAAGCAAGCATATATTTCAAAGGTTTGGTAGATACAGGTTGGATTCGTGCTAAAGCATATAAGTGTATTCGTAAAGCTTGGTGAATTTATTTTTTTTACTTATTTGTGTGGCCACGGGAAATGTTTAAGTGGCATAAGCGACGATCGGATATTATCTTTTGAAAGTTGTATTATTGTTTAAACTATCGTAATAAAATAGATAACTTATGACCACTTGTATGCGTGTCAATATTACGGTGTTACCCAAGTTTATACACGTTTAAGGAATATGACTCGACCCTATGAGCGTGTTGCATCTGGTTGGGCAGGTTAAAGTATTGATAAGAATTGTTTAAGTACGGTCTAGGTATTTTTATACTAGTTCTTTTGGATTTCTATGAATAGAATCATTACTTATTATTACAATAATTCGAGTTGCTCAACAGTGGCTACAATTACAGTGTACAACATTAGAATTTTAACGTAGAGTTTTAAGTCATTCCAGATAACGTAGTTTTAGTTCTAGTTTGAAGCTATATTGGAAAAGACTATCTTTGAACATGTTGACATGCACTGTAATATATTATCTAAATAAATGTTCAAGAGTATGGTGGAAGGTGGTAGACGATCGGATCACGCGACTTAATTCTGGCTCTAACTCATCGGCAATTGGGAGTGGGGCAAAGGACCACATCGCTACTTTTTTACTCTACTATTAATATTATTATTACTAAAAATTTCGCGTGAGAATATATTTATTTCTAAAGCTGCTCTATACACTACACACCATCATAATTTCCGAATTAAAAGAGGTTCTTAGTTAAAAGACATTATAATATTTATTGATATGGCTAAAATTATTCCTATTACTAACATTATGTAAATAAAATGTTTTAATTTAATCTTAACGCATTACTATTGTTTTCATTACTTTCAAAAAAAATGATTTTAAGCTACAAAAATAAGATTGTGTAAACTAGTGTAATGTTCAATATGTTCAACAAATGCAATAATGCAAAAACAAACGCATTAACTCACTCAAATCAAAGATCGAAACAAAGAAGAAAAGAATTTGGTAGGTGCATAACAATAAAAAATCTATGCGCTTGTCGCAGACGATAAGTTAAGTGAGTAACAAAAAATTTGACAGACTTACGGCATTAGTTGGTATGGGTCCATCGACGAAAGATCTTTCGGCGTGCTTCACGAATAGCTGTCGAAAAAAAAGAGAGTAATTTACACGCGGCTTCGGTTAACAAGGGAACGACCGCTTGTTAGCTCCGTAATCTAGTACCTCACTTTCTTAGATAATAGTATGTAACATAATTAATTAGACATTGTATGATTTGCTGCAAATGCTTGTATGTTCCTGACTAGATTTATAAGTTACAGAATAGGCTTAAAAAAAATAAAGAATCCAAAAAGTGGCTTATAAATAGGCCTATAATTAAGCTGATGATTGGGCTGAAGATCAGGCTGATGATTTGGCTGATAATTGGCCTAATCGCTGCCGATTAGAGATTAGAGAAGATTCGGCTGACGATAAGGTTGACGATTAGGTTGGCGATTAGGTGCCGTATCTGATCCAAAAAAAAAATATAGATCTGTTGCCATTTTTGTTTACTAACAATTCTTAGAAAAAAAATAAACATGAAAATTAACCCTTTTATACGGCACTTTTTCTTTTTTTATAACTTGTTTTCCACTTTGAACTTAGCACAATTTCACAAACTTTTTAAGAGAATTTTCTCCAAGACGTCTGATCATCTTGACTGATACAATAGGAAAGAAAGTGCCTAGCTCATCTACTAGCCTGGTACCCCTTTCCCAGAATCTGGCTGGAATTAAAAAGTCCATGTCATTGCTTTTGACACTGGAAATTGCCCCCAGGGTTTCTACTGCTATCGCTACTTTCTTTACTTTTCTTTTTCCTCGATAGCAATGACTTGCCCTATAGGTGGAGCTACTCAAACACTAATGTATTATTTAATATATTAAAAAAATTACAAAATATAGCTTATAAGGTATTTTTGTACAATTATATCCTATCATTTTTTCCTTTATTATTAATACATAATTTAATTCTTTTACAATAATAATCGTAATATTACCTACTACTAATTTCGGCCTTTCGAACCTACTCCTATAATCAAAACGACAAGTTGACAGAAAAAAATGTTGCTGCCTTTCAGGCCGTTCCAAAATTATTTCGTATATGATGTGCCATTACAGCACATCACTTTAAATGGAACTAAGCTCGTGTGACGTATAGTTGATTTTGTAAAGGAGTGCAAAAATAAAAGAAAAGAAAAAACAGTGCGAATAAATATTACAGCCTACATGCGTAAATTTACCAAATGAAGCTTAAGACGTCTGTATGTCAATTTCAGAATACTTGAAAAACTAAAGGCAGATTTGTATGCCTCATATTGATAACATTTACCGGAGTCCGGTGCTAAATATGGTAGAAAATTATCAGCCACAAAGAAATATTAACACGCTAGTCAAAATAAGAGTCATATAAGACGACAAAGTTCCAGTTTTCAGTATCCAAGGCGTCTTTAATTTTGCGAACAAGAGATTGTTGATAATTATTACATGAAGCTAAACGATAAAAAAAACTGCGAAATATAAGCAAAGTATGTATAAGTATGCGGATTTCCAGTCGGATAAAGATGTGCCCCAACATGGGTATCGAACCCGTAAAACACGGACCATGCACGAAGCACGGTCAATGTTCCCGTAAGGAATATCTGTTGCGGTAATATGAAGACTTGCACGAAGCCGAACAGCTGTTCAGATGATGGTTCGCAGTGTAAGAAAAGTTAAGATAAAGTCGGAACTAAGCCAACGCAGATGTCTTTGCTCTCCCGCGGAAACGTTACTAATATACAAGTATAATTTCGGTAAAACTAAACTTATTAATTGGTGCCCAACGTATAAAAGCTCACGATGGGGTTAATAATAAAATATTAAAAGAGTAAAATAAATTGTGCCAATACCACGTGTGAAAACTCACGAACAGTGTTAATACCGCATTACAAATAAATCGTATTAATACCACGTCCAAAAACTTATGAATAGTATTAATACGCCGTTGCAAATAAACTGTGTTAATACCGCATTAAAGAAAAATTCATGAACAATGTTAATATTACACTACAAGAAAATCATACTAATACCACATGCGAAAACTTATGAACAGTGTAATACCACGTATGAAAACTAATGATCAGTGTAATACCACGAAAAAAAATAAATCGTGTTAATACCACGCTTGAAAATTTATGATCAGAGCTAATACAACGTTACACATAAATACACATAAAAAAAATAAATGAACATTCAAGACAAGAATTAATTTAAAATAATAAAAAAAAGAAAAGTGAACTCGATCAGCGAGAATATAAAACAAAAACGATCGATTGTAATTATTGCGCAAACAAAAACTACAACTTTAAAGAAAAGAAAGTATTAAAACAATAAAAGTGAATGAAACACTGTTGGTCACTACAACAACGACAGCTGCAACAACAATACAACCAATGACGACAGAAACAACAACGAAGGTAGCAGTAACTGGGGACGCAAGCAGCAACATCGAAACAGCAACTAAAGCAACGGGGTCAGCATCAACTTAGACTGAAATATGAAACGCATGTAAATCAGTTGTTTGTTTATTTTAGATTTATATTCCCTTATAAAAAAAGGTATATCAATAAACGTAGCACTGAGCATTCCATTCTTCACATTGTTAGGCCATTCCTTTTATTTCTTTGTTGCTTGATAGAATTTTGTGAGATAATTATTTGAGATTTAGCAGCAGGGAAAACGAACCACAGCACCCGGACCAAAGACCAACAGTGGTGCAGACAACAGGACGATTATAGACGCCAAGCCAAGTGACGAGCGCACAAATCGCTTTTTCCTTCACAAATATTAACTGTAAGAACCCCTGGACGTAACGGAGCCAAAAAACTTTCTTACAGTGTGTGAGTAAGACTAGTAAAGATTTGAATTATAAATTAAGCATTACTGGAGTAATATTTGGGAGAATAATAAATATGGTGTTGATGTTATAAAAAACAGCTGTATTATTTGCAAGGGTCAACACAATTTAAGAAATGAGACACATTTGTAGTACAGTAAGGGGCAAATGGATTAACCATCTCCTGCTACGCGTTTCTGAATAACGGAAAAAGCAGCTGTATTATTTGCAAGGGTCAACACAATTTGAGAAATGAGACTCATTTGTATTACAGTTATGGGCGGAGTCGTCAATCCAAACAAACCTGAAATGTAAAAAATATTGTTCGATGCAGCTGCAGAAGTCAACGATATTTCTTTGAAATATGACAAACATATCGCGCTTACAGTCAATAAGGTGACTCAATCTCTTGAATTTATCAAACGATGGTCTAAGGAATTTGACGACCCTTATACGACTAAGCTGCTATATACTTCTCTTTTTCGGCCTATTCTGGAATACGGATCCAGTGTGTGGTCTCCTCAATATTCGATACACCAAGACAGAATTGAGTCGGTTCTGACAATGTGCAGCTGTACTCATGTATTTATGAAATTCTGTCACAAGAAATTTGCAATATGCGAGACATTTAAAAAATATTATATCAAGTTGAGATACGCAAGGAAGATTGATGTGTACAAAGATTTCTCCGGTGAACAAGCCCCGATAAAGAAATGAAAATATATCAGGTGGTTGCTATGCATTTCGGTGCAAAGTAGTTTCTCGCATCCGCAGACTCTGTAAATAACTTAAGCGCGCAGAAAACACAAACATGGTTCAAAGTCAGATGTTAAAAACTATAGGATTATTTCCAAATTATCCGTGATTCCTAAGGTGTTTGAGATGCTGACAGCATCTTAACTATAAAACTTATGTAGCTCTCTCATTTCACCCTGCTAACATGGTTTTTTTAAATCTAAATCTACTACC